>CM044103.1:1752501-1834332 GCA_024174645.1 Lemna minuta | reverse complement strand
GTTTTTCTTCTTCACGCGCTACGTGGCGAAATCTCAGTGGTTCATCTTCGATCTAACAGACTCAACTTAACCTTAATGATTCGCATCCAAGCGTTTTATCAGAGCTGTTGATCAAAGATGAAACGACAAATCTGACGGTTATGCCCAAATTTGCCCATTTATACGAATGTTCTTTGACGGAAAATCTATTCATGGATGTTTTCGAGTAATCGAATTGTTTAGACACCACCATCCTTGAATCTCCTGCTTTGTTCTTCTTCTAGACTCATTTCCGCGTCCAAGGAGTGGTTGAAAGTGAGATTTCATCGAAAGAATAGGGAAAATTTGCCTCTTGAATGCCGACGATTGTCTTCAAAACCATGGAATGAAAAGCCTTTGATCCAGCGATCAATTAGATCATTTCGAGTACTATCTCAAGTTAAATTATGGGTTTTTCTCCTAATCTTTCGTCATGTATCATTAGATTATAATTTTGAATTTAGTTATCAGACATTATAACTCCTCACATAAATGGCTGAGATTATAACGTTTAAAATACAAATCATCATCCAATCCGATTGTGCCGCGTACCCCCCGAATTAAGTGATGAGCGACAGTTTCAATTTAATGCGTGAACTGGATGCTCCATGTGAAACCATGTCACCTGCACATATTAAAACAAAAAGATAGTCTCAGATGACATAAATTAACGAAATCCAATGAGTATATAAGTAGTACGCGATTAATGAGATAGCAAAAATCCTGAAAAGGCTGCTTTCTCATTAATCACATACACACACATGCGCACACACGTGCGCACCCACGCACACATGTGTTTGATGGATATTATGTGGCCTATAAGCCAATTACACTTTCATGTATCTTGTTTATGTTCACTGAAATGAAATTTAGTCATTGTCATTCTTGTGTATTTTTTGCAATAAAGTCCATGAGCATATGCAATGACTTAGTGAATTATGATGAGATCATAATACAGTGATCACTAGTCTTTAAACATATGTTCTAAACATTCCTATTCGTGGGATATTCGAGAAGGACATTAAATTATCCAGAAAGAATAGCACTATCTAATCCAACTCATATGATGAGTATGGCCGATCCTATAGTTATCGATGTGGAGACACTAATGATAGATAGTGGGTGCTCTTTGGAGAAAGAATTCATTGAATTGATCTGTATGAATCCCTTAATGGTATTATACCTAATTTGTCAATCAGGTTGATTCATGTCATGGTTGTGTATGTGGTCCTTTGACTTGAGACACCAAAGACATCTTGTGGGTGATGATCGTGTTTTGATTATGACTTATGAATCCCTAGCCACGGGATATCTAAAATGTCATATATTAGATACGACATGAAGTCCACGAAGATGATTATGTGCTTAAGATGGGATCATCCACCCTCCGTATTTGAGGAGATTGACTCAAAGGAATGAGATGTGATGAAATCCTTGGTCAAGGTAGTAGAAATATCGGAGAAGGAGTTCCGGATGATTTCTACATGCATCAGTACTAACTTGAGTGATCGATTAGGGTTTGACAGTTGACCATACCCTAAGTCATTCATGAGTCTAATGTGGATGAAGGATTATACATACATGGTAATCGATGATGGGAAGGTTCCATAAGTGAGTTTGGTGGCGTACGACCCCCGTCGCCACCAAGGCATGACACTACGGCGCCGGAGGAGCCGACACCCGCGTGCGTCCAGCCCCCTCGACAGGCGAAGACGAAGGATGCCGAGTTTCACTACACCAAGTGAGGATCTCATCTCGCCACGACACATTTCACAGGGCTCGCACGCGCGTGGAGTTATCTTTCCAGTTTTTATTTCATTATGAACTTTATTAGCCCGCACGTGTTTCAGCGGGCCTTTGCATATCTTCTTCTCTCCCTTTTAGGCTTTCGGGTGGGCTCTTCCCTTTTTCGGGACCCCATTTCGTTAAGCCCTTCTCTTTGTGGACCTTTTTCTATTTTTCTATGATTATGTTAGGTGTGGGTTGTGGGCCTCAAGTGGGCCCTTTCCTCTCTCGGCCCACAATGGGCTCTATAAGAGGGGAAGGGCCCCCCACAAACCCTAGCCGTCATTTGAAAAAGAAAGGAGTGAATTCCCCTTCAAGTGGCTGCTCAAGGAAGATTGGAGAAGGAGACCTACCGCCGCCTCCGCCGCCGCCGCCGCCGCCGCATCTACCCATGCAGCCGCCGTGCCCGCCGCCGAGACTGCCGCCTCCCCTTGCCTTGTTCACTGCTCATCAGTGCCACTTTCCTGCCGTCGCCGCCGTTGCCGCCGCCTCAGGCCGCCGTAACCGCCGCCATTGCTTGAGCGCAGCACCACCTTCCCACCGGTCATTCCCCCCTCCACGAACCCCATTTCCACCACTCCGCCGATCCCCTTCTCCACCCAGGCCCCCGTCCCTCCACATTCCGTCTGACCGCATCCTGCGCGAAACATCCCCGCCGTCCCATCAAATCCCGTTCTGTCCGTCCCGTCAGGACGCTGAGAGTTCTACCCCTGTCCTGCATTTTCGACCCCGATCCTTCAACACTCCCACCATTTTTTTTCGTTTTCGTCATCTTCCGCAACGCCTGCATTTTCTTCCCCTTGATCGGAAATCCCAACATCTCAAGCATCTCCCTACCAATCGCACGTTATCATCTGCTCCACCACTAAATCGCGTCCCATCTCTTCGCACCGCCCCGCCGATTCCCCTTCCAACTCCCCCTCACTTCCAGCTGCCTCCCCGCCGACGTCACGTTCACGGCACTCCGAAACCTCCGTGTCTGTCCTTCTTCCCGCATCGCGCCGTTCCCCTTCCTTATTTTTCAGCTGCGAGGCGGGCGTCGAAATCAATCCCGATCCGGGCTCGGTCCCGACGCCGTCCCCGCAATCTTCTTCCTCCCGACCGCCTCCCCTAACCGTTTCCCCCACGCCTTGCCCCCGCCTCATTGTCGTCTCTACCGTGACTGCACCTTACGATCTCCTATAACTTCTATTCTCTGGAACGAACACGCGTCCACACTCACCCCCTCCACACCCTTGGCTCACACGAACCCTCCCCAGTCCTGCCTAGCAGATCCCTGTCACATCGCCTGAATCTCCTTTGTGGAATACCGGACGTGAAATAATGGCAGAAGCCCTGCTGTCAGGACCCCGGGATTAAACGACCTCCTCCGCATCTTCTGGTATCGCCGAACCCACGCCCTTCTCCCGGGTGTCCCCCAGGCTCGCGAGCCCCTCACGCATTGCTCCACCCTCCCCCCCGTCGTCGCCAAATCACATACCCTCCAGAGGATACGGCGACGCCGCCGAGGGTTACACTGCTACCCACCCACACACGGTCACCGCGCCGCCGGCCATACCTACCAACAACTCTGCTGCCCGTCCGTGCCACGTATGAATGGCCTCCCTCGCCCCGACCGACCGGGCTCGCGCCCCGTAGGTTAGGCACTCATTCCCCCCTTTTTTTACATCGAAGTTTATATCTTCTTCAGTGTTTCCCGCACCTGTTTCCACCGCCATCGGAACTTAGACTTGGTAGAGTGCTTAGACGACTTGATAGGATTCTTACCATGGCCAACCCATTGGGTTGACGGTCGAGCTCCCCTCGACGACTCACGGCCCATCGTCCCCGAGGACGTGGATTGGAAGGACTCCCGGACGAACTCTCCTCGGCGCACCCCAGGGTCTACGGAGGCGACGCCCGAGACGGCACTCTGCTTGATTGCATCATCAGTTTGTTTCATCATATTAGAGTTCCTCTAGTCCATCCCTAGTATCCCGGTGTTAGACCGGTTTCGCACCCGGTCCTGCATCAGAGTTCTTACATACTCCATATCTCCTAGTGTACGTGGTATAGCTTGGCACCCAACGAGCTAGCAACTCAACCTATCGATTGAGTTAAATCGATCCTTGATTAATTAATATATATGTGGATGTGGATAATTCATTAAGGTTGACCAATAAGGTGTTATTTGGTCTATAGAGTTAGTAACTAGTGAGGTATATGGACTTAGAGGGTCACACACATAAGGTCTATGGATGTTGGTGGATATAGACATAATTATGAGGGTTTTTATGAAAAATGCCTCATACCAAATGTCTGTAAATAGGGGGAGGACGACCACAACTGAAGGTGCCCATGAAAGCCTTGTGAGAATTCTCTCCTTTCTTCTCTTTCTCTCTTGGTGAAGAGCTTTGAAGAGGAGATCAAACTATTTGGAGACCGTGTGAATACCGCTAGAGGCTAGACACTTGAATAGCTTCAAGAACTCCTTCAAGGAAACCCTGTAAGTATGTTTTCTCATTCATACTAGATGATAGGATCATCTATTCTTGGTGGCTTGATATTTTAGATGTCCGATTCAATGTTTTCTGCTACATTTGATGTTTTGATGAAAATTTTGGAAAGTTATCGACCTCAGATCCCAACAGTGTCCACACGAGAACACACGAGCTCACACACACACACACACGTGCACATGTACACTTGTGTGACACATGGCGCTCTCACACGCCACCACATGGCACTGCAATTTTGTTCGCGGCACGTCAACTGCCATGTCATCATACAATAATAAAATTATTTTTTTATTCATTTGAATTCAAAATAAATCAAATTAAATTCATAAAAAATCAGAAAAAATCCCTAAAAATTAGAAAATTCATAACCTATAAAATACAACTCCAAATTAATCTAAAGTTTGTCTTGTTTGATCAGAAATGAAATAATCTATCATTTTAAAAATTCAAATTTAATAAATAACAAGATAATAAATTTTTATTTAAAAAATACACTAATTTCTCTTAGAAATTATGACTTAGAAAAATAAATGAGTATATAAAAAAGTATTTTCTCTTATTATTTAACATTGAAACCCAATTATAATCTCAACTATAGATGAGAATAATCTACTCTAAAATATATTCTTTAAAATTGCATAATTATCTTTAAAATAGTGTGTTTTGAGATTATAACTTAAAAGTGACATGAAATGATAGATATGAGCTCAAAGTATGATAACTTGCATAAGAATTAAATGTTTTATGCTTTAATTTACATTTAATAATCATATAATTTCATGTTAAAATTGCATGTTATCAGCAAACCTCGAGGATCTTAGTCATGTGAGCTAGATAGCTGTCGAAGTCGTTTCCAAAGACGGAGAAATTGTTCATGAAGACTTCGAGACTATTGCCAAGAAAATAGGAGAAGATTGTCATCATACATTGCTAGAATGTCGTGGGGGTGGTACATAGTTCGAATGGCATTTGTCTAAAAGCAAACTGTGCCAAAAGGACAAGTAAATGTTGTCTTTTCTTGATCGTCTTGATGAATAGCAATCTAGTTGTAATCTGAGTATCCATCCAAGAAGGAGAAGTAATTTTGTCATGCTAAACAGTACAAGATTTGGTCGATGAATGATAAGGAGAAGTGATCCTTCTTCGATGCGGAGTTTAGCTTCTAATAGTCAATGCAGACTCGCCATTTTATCGGAAGGCGTGTTTGGATCTCCTCGCCTTTCTCATTCATAGTGACGCTTTCTTGGGAACAACTTGCACCGGACTAACCCACTCGCTATCAGATATGACGTAGATGATGTTTGAGTTTAGCCATTTAAGAATTTCTTCTTTTATTGCCTCCCACACCTTCCAGTTTAGTCTTCTCTGTGCCTCCCTGACGGGTTTGAACTCATCCTTTAAGAAGATGGGATGAGTGCATAATGAGGGGTCTAATCCCCTTAAGTCCGTCAAGGTCCAACCGATTGCTTGTTCATTCCATCACAACACTTCAAGTAATCGTTCCTCTTGCTCCTGATCAAGCTGGGACAAAATGATCACCAGTTTTGCCTACTCCATATCAAGAAATGTGTACTTGAGTGTAGATGGTAGTGTCTTGAGCTCCAATGTAGGCTCGTCCAACTGGAGCTCCTCGAAGTTAGCTTCCTCGTTGATTGTCATCACCTCTTCTATGAAGGGTATTCTTTGGAAGCTCGTGAAGGTATTTCATTAACTTGTTGATGTTGACCTTCAACGTATGCTCTCCCACCTTAAGAATTACTTCTCCTTTCCCCTAGTCTGTGACGGATTTCGTGGGAGCTAAGAATGGTCGTTCTAAGATGATCGGGGCTTGACTCAGCTCCTTGGTCATTTTCATGTCTACGACTAGGAAATATAACGGGAGATATCAATCTTCTATTCTAACAATCACATCTTCTACGATTCTATGAGATTTTCTTATTGATCCATCCTCTAAACATAGTTCTTCAAATTAAGGTTGCGTCTCCCCTACATGATGACGGTCGAATACTACTTTAAGGAGGATGTTAATACTAGCTCCAGTATCTAACATGGATCTAGTAAAGGTCATTCATCTGATTTCACTCATGATCATGGGTGCTCCCGGGTCTCTCTTTTTAATAGGTAGGGAATTCATCATGATTGAACTCACTTTTTTGCTAAGTTGGATCCTTTTAGGGTTTATATGGGGTGTGCACATGACTTTAAGAAATTTTGCATAATTTGGAATATGCTTAATGGCATATATCAAAGGGATGTTAATGGTCACCTTTTGGAAGGCTTCTAGTAGGTGATCATCTGATTCATTTACCTTGGCTTTAGGGCAATTGTGCTTCCGGATAAGGCACAAGAGGCTTGATGTATCAGGGTTGAACATTAGTCTATTCTTCCTCATCCTCGGAATTGCTATCTTGCTCGACCACTACAACTGATATTTCTTCATCTACCATGCCTTGGTGGAAGTGATGATCCTTGTATGGATCCGATAGATCTTTGCCACTTCGTAGGCTCGATATAGCTAGAACAGTTCCCATTGCCTCCTCGTCAATATGGACATGGTTCAAGTTGTGCATTTGATTCCTTGGGTTGGCGATGACTTGTGGTGGTAATTGGTTAGAAAATAATACTTGCTTACCCTTGTTGTCAGAAAAGTTCCTTTCGGGACGTTCATCTTGACGAAGTCCTGTATCTCATCCATGAGTGAGTTCATTCGATTCATTTGCTCCACTAATTGCGATATCGCTCCAAGGATCAGGTCTGATGCCGATGCATTCTGCCATGAGGCATGAGAGTAGGCTTTCAGTTGTGGGACATACGTCGATTGTCTAGGATTTGCATAGGGTTGTTGAAGTTGTTGTTGACCGGTGTTGTAAGTTGGAGGATATGTCTGATTCATTATTTTTCTAAATTCTGCATGCTGCAGAGGATTATTATTGAAAACAAGGTTATTATAATAATTCGGGTATGAACACGGATAGCTTGGTCGTCCCTATTGAGTCAGACCTCCTGGCGGGACTTGTCTATATATGCCCTACCCTTGTATTGCCATGATGGGGCAATCTAGTTCGACATGGTCGAATCTTGAGCAATTAGCACATGGGGGCACTTCTTGTATTGAGACGTGCGTGAGTCCTTCAGAACCATTGTGGATGTTGAGTTAGTTAAGTATGAGATTATGAACTTCCGCCATTTCTATCGATCCTTTCTAGAATCATGCATGTATTCACCGATTTTGCGTCGATTAGCTATCCTTTCGGCATATCACCTCTTCCGAATAGTTTTGCTGCATTATGATGGTTATTCTCCACCACCATCTCAATTAATTCCATTGCATCATCTTCGTATTTTCTCATGAAGGTGCTGCCGCTTGTTGCATCTAAAAGATATCTATCTTGGGGGCCTTACTTGTCCTAAAATATTTGCATTAATTGATGGTTAGACATTCCATGGTGAGGACATACCCTAGTGAGGTCTCTAAGTTTCTCCCAAGCTTCGTGAAAGGTTTCACTCATGTCTTGGGTAAACTCACGGATAATTATTTGAATGGAGGTGGTTTTCCCTACGAAATAATATTTTTCTAAGAAATTCTTCCTCCATTTTTGGTCCAAATAGTGAATTCTTTTCCTAACTTTAAAAACCAATCCTTAGCTCGGTCTCTAAGTGTAGCGAGAGAGAGTTTCATTTTTATTACGTCGGCTGGGACATTATGAATATGATTTATTTCACATACTTGGGTAAGCTCGTCTACATGTCTATACGGGTCATCAGAAGGTTTACCATGGAAAATGGGAAGCATACTCATTATGTGTAAATCTATTCTAAAATTCTCACCTCTATTAAGGGGTGCGTGAATTCGAGTGAGAGGTCTCTTGAGGACAGGCCTAGCATAGTCACTAAGGTGTTTGCTTGCATTTCCCTCGTCATTCCGGGCGATTTCTATGGGTTTCAACTGTTAAAGATGACTCGGTAGTGGCGGGTGATTGCGAGGAGTGCTCAAAGAGATCTACCTGTAAAGGGTTATTCCTCAATCTCTAGGTGGTATGTTGTCTCATGGAAGGGTGGATCGTATATTTATGCGAGTATAATTAGGAAAGTACTTATAATTTATCAAATAAAGACAAAGATTGTACTTGAGTGTTAGTATCCATGAACGTGAGGCCTTCTTAACGCGAATTTGAAGAAATGATTGCCCGTAATCTGTTGAAAAGGGAAAAAATCACTTAATCTTATCAAATTAAGAATCTCGAAGATTGATTTCTATTTCAGATCACTCGGTTTAGGATCGATGTGAATTTAAGAAATAAACCAAAAAATCCGAGTTGACCAAGTCAAAATCGATAATTTTTATTAAAAAATGCCTTAATTCCCCCGACGGCAGCGCCATTTAACGAAGCAAATCTGCACGGACGTGGAAAACATGCAAATAAGCATCAAAACATTTATCAAACTCACCAATTTTAAAGATTAATCATGAATTAAAGAGTATTGAGGTGAATAAGGGTAGAAATCCACAAAGAATTAAGTTATTTTTTATGTATTCATTGAAACTTGATTAAATCGGATGATAAATGAGGTGAGAAATGAGGGATTTTGAGAGATATTGAAAGAGAACTTGAAGGTTAATCCAAGGAATCAAAAATCACAGAATTTAGATCAAGATTCGTGGAGAAATCAACAAATGAATTTTATAGATAAATTTGTATCATGAAGAGAGAGAAAACCAAAATAAAAAAAAACAAAATTGACTAAATCTACGATTCAAAATTGAAATATAATGGTATAGAAAGAAAGATTAAGAAAATAACATGATTTATTGCCCAAGATAGCGATTGAATTGATCCAATTGCTCGCTGGACCAAAGGCTTTTCATTCCGCAAATTCAAAGATGATCATTGGGGTTCAAATATCGATTTCTCCCGTATTCTCTCAAAAAAATCTCACTTCGACGCGGAAATTGATCTAGAAGCAAAGGGAAGCAAGAAATTTAAGAATTGTGGTGTCTATAAAGTTTGATTACTCGAAAAACCCAAGAATGATTTACATCATCGAAGAATATCTCACTTTATAAGGAGATTTGGGCGTAACCGTTGGATTCAACATTTAATCTTCGATCAACTGCTCTGATGAAATACATATATGCTAATCGTTACGTGCAAATCGCGTCCGTTGGATCGAAGATGAATTGTTAAGATTTCGTCACGCTGCGCATGAAGAAGAAACGTGTGAAATGCTCGCCGATTTTACTTGTGTTTAGTTTTCTTTGCTTGATAGGAAAGGCCTTGACTCGTAATAAAAAGAAAGCCAATGAGATAAAGAGGAGCATGTGTGTAGTCACCAAGAAAAGAAGACTCTATGCAATGTTGTCTAAATCAATGAGTTTTTCTAAGTTTATTCTCTATTTCCATTTAGTTTCATTGTCATGGCATACATCATGATGATTTTCATGCACATGACGGTTTTATTGAGGACAATAAAAGGTTTGACTTGGGGGGCGTGGTTTAGACAAACTTAAACTTAGAAAAGGTTTGAATTCATGCTTACTATTTGAAGTAGCTAAAAATTGTGAATTTTCAAAAAAAATTCTTAAATTTTCACACCTAATTGCATTCATCTTCTTTATATGCTCTATGAAGTATCACTAGTATTTATACATGCCACGCATTGAATTGAAATTCTTAAAACATGTAAATTTGAAAAAAACTTAAAGTATATAATAGTGACTCTCAATGACATGGCAAATTCATGGAAGAAGCAGCCTGTGGTGTAGCACCAAGCCAGTGGGATGGGTAATATGGCCATGGGTAGGTATTCCCTCGGGGTGAGCTTTCCTTAGTCAACCGTAACCAAGGATCTCAATGACTTTAGTGGTTTTTCAAAGCATGTCTTACTCTACCTACTCGTTTGCCTCTTTCTTGGTCGAATCAACTAAACCCCGGGTGAAAATCTAAATATGTGGGGATGGATTCTTAGTGTCATTTGCCTTTCATCTATGTCTTCTAAATCCCTTCACACTACATCTTCTAATCCCCTTGTCGTCTTTATATCTTTTTTTTTTATTTTTCTTTTTTTTTGAAAAAAAGTGGAGCAATTTTTGTGTAATTCATGAAAAATCAGAAGCTTTCTCTCATGAAAAAAAATCAAAAAAGAAAAGAAAATAAAAGCAAAAAAAAAAGAGCAGAAAAGAAATGGCCTACACTAAAAGGCCAATATATTGCAATATGCATGTAATGTCATGTTTTGTTTAAGCTCCTTTGCATGTGCAATGTAAATATTTTTCCTTCCCCTCCTTTGTTTTTGTGGTGGGTGACACAGGTCTTGTTTCCCACAATATACTTAATAGCTCGGGGCGGTGTTGATTTGCAATAGGTTGAGGCAAATTATTTCAAATATTTACTTTTGCATAGTAGGTTAGGCATGAGATCTTTTGTTTGTGGACCTTAAAGCTGTGATCCCGGAAGGAATATCATAACCCTAGAGCCTTGGCTTCGGGATGAGAGCGATAGCTCACTCCACCGCCTTCAGGTAGACTGTCATTGGTCCATTAAACTTCCTGACTAAGGGACTTTTTGTTCTCTAACTTTTAGGTGGATCGTGTGTCTTTCTATTAAATTTCATATTCCATGAATTGTGAGTGAATTGATGGTCCTATTATATCCTTTATTTACATCCAATGATTTGAGTTGGGGGGTGTGATAACGTGTCATTGATGCATTCATTGATTCCCGAACGAACCAAGGCGATAGTCAGGAAGAGGGGGGAAGGCTCATAAGCGTGGGTCCCGAGGGCAGTAGTAGGTAGTGCCCTACCGCCGAGTTTCCTCCTCCCTTCACTTTTCCTCCTATTGACGATAACTCATGCGGACGACGGTAGATCTCCCAAAAATGAGGAGTCGTTCCAGATGCGAATTCAGGCGTATGCAGAGTTATCGTCAGTGGTGTCTTCACGTCTACTTCTGTCACACTCAGCTTCTTCTTCCGCGGCTTCTCCCAGTGTCACAGGCAGTGCGAGTTATCGCGACAGTCGGTGGTGTCTATCGTTGGTCGAGGGGCATCCAGTCGTAACATGAGAGAGAGCAGAGAACGTTAAGGTAGATGGGGAAGGGTAGAGAGCAGGAAAGAAGAACGCCGAGGAGGAAAATCGTCGGACACGGGTGGGGCGTCGCGTCCTTCCTCCTTCACGTGGGCGGTAGGAGAGGGCTGTGGGCGTCGTCTTCCCCTCTCCAAAATTATCTCCTCCCCTCTTACTCTCTCCTCGTGCGTGCGGATGATGGTAGGCAAAGCTTCTCCTTCTTCTCGTCTCACCCTCTTCTTTCTCTCCTCTCCTCACTCCCTATTTCTCTAACAAGTAGCTAAACGAACTACGAGAGCTATCAAACGATTCTCAAAATGGCGTAACAAAAGTCTAGGGTTGAGGGGAGGTCCTACCCTCCCTTATATAGGGCCCACAAGTGGGCTAAGGGAGGGTGGACCCACTTGAGGCCCTCTCCCTTTAGGGATTTAAGTGGGCCTCCATAATAGAGACCCAAATAAACCCTAAAAGGGAAGAAGAAAAAGACATAAACACAAACACACTGACGAGATGGGACCACAAGGTCATTGATTTCACACGGTCTCATGTCAAAAATATTTCCGAACTTACCAATTTGATGAAAATGTCTCGAATTGAGGGGTATAATGGTAAATAAGGGTCGAATCCACAGGGAAATAAGGAAATTCTTGATGTATTCTTCGAAATTTATCAAATCGTACGATGAATTAAATGATAGAAATTGGGGAAAATGGTAAATTATGAAAGAGAACTTCAAATCAATTCCACGGAATCAAGAATCATCGAATTTGGTCTTGATTTTGCGGAGAAATCAAAGATCGAAGTGGAGAGAAATATTTTGGACGAAGAAATCACGATTTTAACTAAAATTAACCAAAATTAAACTTGAAATCTTAATCTAAATTGAAATTAAACATGATAGGAAGGTATATTATGAAAAACCGCTTCCACTAATCCCAATTAGCGATCAAATCGTCGCGACTAAACCGCTTAATCGCTTAGAACACGAAGAACGCGAAGAAGAGATTCAAGCGCCGATTTCTCCTAATCTACTCAACCAAATCTCGATCTCAAAGGCTCCGGAGGTGTGAAAATGAGTGTAGAACACGATGGGATCAAGAGAAACGAGAGGGGAGGTGTTTAGAAAGATCAATTGCTTTGATTTCCAACTCGAATGGTTTACAATTCGGAAGAACACATCGTTTTATAGGAATTTTGGGCGTAACCGTCCGATTGAAACGATCGACGGTTACGATGAAACGGTCCACCGTGAACTGTTTCAAAAATATCGTGGCCGTTGGATCTCGATCGATGGTCTGGATGCGGCCGTTGAGATGCGTTTATAAAACACATTTGATCGCCTCTATTGGATCGCGATCCAACGCTTCGGATGCATCCCGCGCAATGCGATCATAGCTGTTATAACTCTTGAATTAATGGCACGTGCTTTTGATCTGATCCGGTGGTCCGCGGGTGCACTCGATCGGCGCGCTCCGATCGTGATCCAACGCCTCGATTTTAGCCACGTCACCTGCATAAAAAATAAACTCCATGGAACTTAGTCCCACACGGAGAAAATTAAAAGAAGGCATCGGGTTTATAAGGTGCGATATATTTAGGGGATTAATAATTCCTTCCGATAAACGGAAGGCTATACATATTATAAACTATGTAAGTAAATATAAATACATCGCATCATGCTGCGTAGGCGCCGCGTGGGCCCACGTGGCGTTGCCACGTGGCCTTGCGTGCCACGTCGCATCCACGTGGGTCCCGCGCAGAAATATCCCTCTTTTTGCCTTTATTTAAATCATTTTAATCTTTAAAAATCGAAATTAATTTAGAAAAATCTGAAAAAAATCCCTAAAAAAATAGAAAATTCATAACTTTTAATATATAACTCCAAATTAATCCAAATTTCTTTCATTTGATCCAAAATTAAATTATCTATCATTCTAAAAGCTAAAAATTGATAAATAATGAGAGTTTTAAATTTAATTTCAAAAATACATTTATTTTTTAAGGATTTTAACTTTAGAAAATATAAATAAATATTTATAAAACATTTTCTCTCATTATTTTAACTTTAAAAACCTCTATAATCTCGAGTAAAGATGGGTTATTAATTATTTATCTTTTAAATCATTATATTCATCCCTAATTTAAAGTATTTTTTAGATTATAGTGACTTTTTCATGGAATGATAGAAAAATACACATAAGTATGATAACATGCATGGAAATGAAATCATTTATGCCTTAATATGCATCAATAATCATGTTTTATCATGTTAATTTAGCATGTTATCACACACACACATGTTATTGGGCCCGCTAACACACAAATGCAAGGCCCAATAATCCAAGGAAAGAAAAGAATTACCAAGGAAGATAGGTTGAGCGTGAGCTCATCGTTGTCACGAAGGTAGATGTCGTCTTGATGGCTAGGCCGTGTACTGAAAACCGGGCTCCCTCGTCTTCGTGCGTCGATCGGGCTGGACTCGGACTGCCGGTGTCTCCTTGAGCTGATGGAGATGGGTCTTGCTCGTCATCACCATTGGCTAAGTGAAAAAGCTCAAGAGTGATTGGCATGCATAACATGATGAATAAAGAAGAGCACCAACAAGCATCAAAGCAATGTGAAGTTCAATGTCATCTTGTTTCTCAATGTCAGCATGTTGAAGACTTTGAAGAGGAGAAAGCACTAAAAAATTCTGGCCCCATGCTACAATGAGAAGTTTATGGCAAGGGCACTTGTCATGGTTCACCTATAGGAAACATCAATGATGGAAATTTTTTGTGCGTTTGGTGTTTCATGGTTCACTTATTAATTACACGCAAAATGAGGAGTGTGTTGAGTGCAATAAATCCAAATGTGCACCATCAAATTGATGGACAAACCTTGTTCAAAGTGCAAAGTAGATTCTAGATCAGAAAAATGACCCATGCATGATGTCATTTTCCTTGTTACAGCTACAATAACCATGTTTCATGATCATGACACACTTAAAAGGATCAACATGCTTTGGATGTAGTGAACACTATGATAGTTGCAATAGAGTGTGCATTGTGCTCAAGTTGGAGGCACATCATCCAAAAGATT
Source organism: Lemna minuta (assembly GCA_024174645.1). NCBI lineage: Eukaryota > Viridiplantae > Streptophyta > Magnoliopsida > Alismatales > Araceae > Lemna > Lemna minuta. Next base: position 1,819,885 of record CM044103.1, on the reverse strand, counting down.
ATGTCATTTCATGGCATGGACGTGTGATCCAACATACATAATGGACTGTGCAGTGGGGAAAAAGCCATATGTCTAAGCAGCAATAGGGTTGTGGCGTGTTCCACTGTGGAGGCCTAAAAACTTGGTTATGTAGACTGATTTTTTAACCATATAACGATTGACCGCTCCTAGTGCAAAATAGGTCATATAGAATAATGTTTGGTGTAACGGTGCAAAGTAGAAAAATTATTAGATGTAGGAGTCATTGGTCCTTATGCTTTGTGTGCAGTGCAAGATGCAATAGATTTGCACAAGATCAGGGCAAAGACCAATTCATGGGTAATATTCTTCTCTCTTCAATTCGATGTTCCTAGGGCATTTGATAGTCCCACATTTTGACATAAAAGTTTATCTTCTAGAATGCTCAATAGTTGTGGAATTTTCTACTTGTAATTGGTTTCCAAAATTTTTATTTGAAATAAGCATGGAAAGGTGAGTTATCCCAGTGGGGCTTATTCATTGGATGGAGTCAGAGTTAAGTGCTGCAGTTGTGAAACAAAGTTTTCAAAAATAGGAAAATGATTCATTAGTTTTCATAATCCCTCAAATTTTGATAGGAATGCACAAACATGTTTGTCAACATGGGCAAACAGTTTTTCAAAGAAATTGTTTGTGTTTAAAATACCTAAATTTAATATATATGAAAATTAGAAACAAATGTAAAACTAATAATGATATATAAATTCTAAAATAAAAATAATCAAATAATGAATCTATATAACATATAAAATGTTTAATATGTTAAATTAAATTTGAAATAAATTTATGTGAATCAATCATGAATTAGCATTAAAGATTTAAGAGAGATATATCAAATATGTAAAATTATTTTTTGAAGGATTTTTATATTAGTTGATGATGAATAAACAGTAAAGTTTTGAAATTTACAGATGCACGTGTGCATGGCTTGTGTATATCATATCATATATCAAATACAAACATTATATGATCATTATATATGCCAAATATATTAAATTAGTTTACATTATATAATAAAATATATTTGCATTATATAATCATGAATAGGCATTAAAGATTTTAAGATATGTCTGCGTGTTTGTATCATATAATATATTAAATCAATTTTTTGAAAGATATTTATAGTAATTTATCATGAATAGGATTAAGATTTTAAGATAGATGTGTGTGTGCATCATATCATATGTATGTCAAATATGTTAAATTAAATTTTTTAGAAGTACCTATACTTATATAGATGAATATAAATTTAAGTATTTTATTTACCTTCTTCTTTAATTGAGATGTTGATTCATCACCTGTGTCATATAAACGTGTTTGCACAAGCCTAGCTTTTGAGGTATTTGATGGCCGCTTGGACATCCTTATCTCCTCTTCGGCAGCAGTTGACCACCACTCTCGTTCCATCGGCGAGGGTCGGACAGAGGGTCTCCAAGAACGCTAGCGCATGCGACGTCTCCAACGCAGGGATGATCCCCTCCAACTGTGACAGCTGCTTGAAGGCTTGCAATGCTTCATCGTCTGTGACGCTGTGGTACTCGGCCCGTCCGATGTCTTTCAGGAAGCTGAGTTCTGGACCGACTCCCGGATAAACCAGACCAGCGCCGACGGAGTGGGGTTCAATTATTTGGCCCTCTTCATCCTGGAGCAAGTAACTCATGGTTCCATGAAAAACCCCGACATCGCCTTTGCTAAGTGTGACGGCATGTTTTCCACTATGTAGACCGAATCCAGCAGCTTCCACGCCGATCAATCTCACATCTGGATCGCCTATAAACTCATGGAACAGGCCGATCGCGTTCGATCCTCTGCCAACGCAAGCGATGAGCACGTCAGGCTTCCCGTCCCACTTCTCCTCAGCTTGCCTTCGGGTTTCCTTTCCGATCACGGCATTGAAATCCCTGACCATCATGGGAAATGGATGTGGTCCCGCGACGGAGCCCAAAATGTAGTGGGTGGTTTCAATGTTGGTGACGCAGTCGCGCATGGCTTCCGACGCCGCGTCCTTGAGCGTTGCTGCGCCAGAATGGACAGCTCGCACCTCTGCTCCAAGAAGCTTCATCTGGTAAACATTGAGCGCTTGTCTCTCCATATCCTGGGCACCCATGTAGATAACGCACTTCAGGCCAAATCTTGCGCTGACAGTGGCAGTGGCTACTCCATGCTGACCCGTTCCCGTCTCGGCAATTATCCGCTTCTTTCCGAGTCGTTTGGCGAGCAGGGCTTGAGCAATGGCGTTGTTGATCTGGTAGGCGCCTGTGTGGTTAAGATCCTCCCTTTTGAGATATATTAGGGGGCCTTGGCCGTTGGGCCTCTTGTGGTGCTCCGTCAATCGCTCAGCGAAGTAGAGAGGAGTCCTTCGCCCAACGTAGTCTCGTAGGATGATATCAAGTTCTTCCTGAAAGCTCGGATCCGTTAAAAGGGAACGAAAGGCATCTTCGAGCTCGCTTAGGGCGCACATCAAAGTCTCAGGGACATACTTTCCCCCGAATCTACCAAAGCGTCCAAAGGCATCAGTGATGGTCCCCACTCCCCGTCCAACAACGTAACGGACAACGGCTCACAGACAGGAAGGCGTCCAGAGAACTCAGCAGGGACACTAAAGGACAACAACCCGGAGGCAGAGATCGCGGGACATCAACAGCAGTCAGAGAAACCGACGGGAGCAGGAGAGGTGGCTGAGGAACGCGCGGAACGGCGCCAACGACCGGTGAAACCGACAGCACGGCCGTCGGAATTCTACTACTTCTAGAGGGTTCTTCCTTTTAAGATAAATAGGGGGGGGGGGGGTCCTCCACGGGGAGGACACGAAGAAATGTTTCGACACTTTTGAAACTCTAATTCGTAAGTAATTTTCAGTTCCCGTCCTTACGTCTAACGTACCGGGGAAGTCGCCGAGAAGGCTCATCCAACGCCGAGAAGGCTCGCTATTGTAGGCTATCCAGGAAATTCGCTTCTTAAGCCGCGAAGGCGTACGTGGTGGTTACTCCCGTTCTACCACACATTCCGTCTTGACCTCCTCTTCTTCTTCTTTTCGCTAACTCGTAGACGCACCAACCGCATCATAAATTTGGTATCAGAGCCATGGCAACAAGGTCAGGAACCGAGTATCGGGCGGGAACCGGCACGCACGGATCTACGGAAGACATACCGGAATGGGCTAAATCCCTGTTGAAAAATCAAGAGGAATCCAGAGTACAGATCGAATTCCTTATGTCCCAACTGATAGAGCTAAAAACCGAGGCTGCCACCGAGAAGACGACGGCACTCCCTGACGGCTCCGCCACTGGCCGAGCTATCGAGGTCCAGGAAGATGACCCCCACTGGAACGCCGCCAAACGTGGGGCCAAACCTGAGGTAACCACGTTCGACGGATCCCTGGATCCGAAGAAATACATGGATTGGGAAGTGGGATTGGAGGAGTATTTTGACTGGTATCAACTACCCGAAGGCCGCCGCCTTCAATTTGCACAAATGAAGTTATCGGGACAAGCCCGGATCTACTGGCGAAACCTACAGGCCACAGCCGAACGTCGGCGAGAGGCGACGATCACCACATGGGCGGAAATGAAGGGAAGGCTACGAGGGAAGTTCGTACCCGATTGCTACCGGCCTATGATTATAGATGAGTGGCAGCAACTACAACAGGGAGACTGCACCGTCGCGGAGTATATCGCCAAGTTTGACGACCTTATGATACGGTGCAATGTCGAAGAAGAACCGGTGGCAACGCTCGCTCGATTCAGAGCTGGACTCCGGCCAGAATTCCAAAGAGAGCTAATATTACGGGAGGTCACCACTCTCGAGAGGGCTTATCGCTACGCTGCCAATATGGAGTTATATACTAATCATGCTCATAGAGGTAATGGGGGATGGAATCTAATACCTGAGATAACATCAACCGAGGCCAAATCTACACGCTATCCTTCATATCCGACACCGAGAACCGGCGCACCGGCGACGTATAGTTTGCCCCTGCCATCCACCCTTCCGCAGCGACCGTTATTACCCGCTGCCCCTACAGTGACATCTAACCCAGGTATCAGCGGATACGGGAATCGTAGCGGGATATCGACCGGCCCACAGCCAACCAAGTCGCCTCTGCCTATGCCTCCCACGTTCACGGCCGAGAGGATACCCGAAGGCCGGTCGATGGCCAACCCACGTCCTCGACCACCAACCACCCCACAGAACATAAACAACTCACGCATAGCCTGCTACAAGTGTCAAGGGTGGGGGCATTTCGCCTCTCAATGCCCTTCCCAGAGGCAATCCACGCGACCGGCTCGGGCATTACTAGTGGAAATCCACGACGACGACCACATCCCACCCCCAGACGCCAATACTCCTTCCACTGAAGTATACGAAGCCGATCCCGAGCTCGCGGCAGGCTTCGAGGGACATCCCGGTTTTCTAGGATGCATCATCAAGGAGGTTACCCCCTTGACGAGGGAAGAGCGTACGATCGCCCTCGCCCTCCCGGCGGAAACACAAATCGACAAATCTACAGCGGCCCCGTGTGAGACTCCAGGACTCGAAGACTCCGGCAGAACGTCCATCTTTTCTACTTATACACGGATTGCCGGCTCCATCATCAAAATTCTAGTCGACAGCGGTAGCGTCGTCAATGCGGTATCAGCCGCATCCGTTCCAGCGCTAGGCCTGCAACCACAGATCCATCCTCAACCCTACAGAGCCATGTGGATCAACGACGCTAGCTTGTCAGTAACGCAGCGGTGCCTCGTACCCCTGCAAGTCGCCAAGTACAGTGCACAAGTATGGTGCGATGTATTACCTATGGGAGTCGGCAGCGTACTCCTCGGTAGGCCGTGGCTTTTTGACTTCGACGTGGCTCAGTATGGGCGAGCCAACTGTTGCATCTTCTACTTCGAAGGTAACAAACATATATGGCAGCCTTATGTCCCACAGATTCCGGCCGCCGCGACGCCAACACCATCCCGCGTGGATAGAAACCCACCTCTCCAGTTTCTCGGCCTCGTGTCGTCCCGCCAATTCCTCAAAGGTATCGAGAAAGATAATCCTATCTGGGCCATTCAGGTGCGGACCAAAGCGACGACGGCAGACACAACTAGTTTTCCGTCATTCCTCGCCGACTATGACAACGTCTTCCCCGTCGACGCTCCCGACACTCTACCACCGGACAGGACGATTCGGCATTTCATTGATTTCATACCCGGCGCCTCCCTTCCGAATCTCCCCCACTACCGACTGAGCCCAGCCCAGAACACCGAATTACAACGACAGGTAGAAGAGCTGCTTCGCAAGGGATTCATCCGGGAGAGTCACAGCCCCTGCGCCGTGCCGGCACTCCTCGCGCCCAAGAAAGACGGCACCTGGCGACTTTGCGTGGATTGCCGAGCGATCAATCGCATTACGGTACGATATCGGTTCCCTATACCTCGCATAGATGACCTCCTAGATCAACTATCCGGCGCAGCAATATTCTCCAAGCTCGACCTCCGCAACGGGTACCACCAGGTAAGGATTCGCGAAGGCGACGAGTGGAAAACTGCCTTCAAGACCAGCGAGGGCCTCTACGAGTGGCTCGTGATGCCTTTCGGACTCTCCAATGCTCCGAGTACGTTCATGAGGTTAATGAATGAAGTGCTCCGTCCATTTACAGGCAAATTCCTCGTCGTATACTTCGATGATATCCTGATATATAGTCGAACCACCGCCGAACACGAAATACACCTGCGGAAGGTTTGCGCCAAGCTCCAAGAAGAGAAACTCTACACCAGTGTTTCTAAGTGCTCATTCCTCCGCCGGTCGGTCGAATTCCTCGGATTCGTCATCTCAGCGGCCGGAGTCGCCGTCGATCCCTCCAAAACAGCAGCTATCAGAGAATGGCCAACACCCACTTCGCAGACGGAGGTTCGAAGTTTCCATGGATTGGCGCAATTTTATCGCCGCTTTGTGCGAAATTTCAGCTCCCTGGCCGCCCCGTTGACCGACCTACTCAAGCTCCCTAAATTCGACTGGACTATTCAGGCTGATCGGGCATTCCAACAGCTCAAAGTAGCCTTAATCTCGTCACCCGTCCTCCGCCTACCCGATTTCGACAAACTTTTTGATGTCGCGACGGACGCATCCGGCGTCGGCATTGGAGTGGTACTGTCTCAGGAGCTTCACCCGGTGTCCTTCTTCAGCGAGAAGCTTAGCGAAGCCAAAGCACGATGCTCCAATTATGACAGGGAGCTCTACGCCATTGTGCAATCACTGAAATTTTGGCGACACTATTTGCTACATCGAGAATTCACATTATACAGTGATCACGACGCACTTCGGTTTCTCCACTCGCAAAAAAAATTGAGCGCGAGACACGGACGATGGGTGGAACTTCTCCAAGATTTTACATTCTCCTTGCGACACAAACCGGGGCGAGAAAACCGGGTGGCCGACGCTCTCAGCCGTCGGCTCCATACCCTTCAAATCTCACAAGCATCCATCACCGGATTCGACCGCCTTCCGCTCATCTACAAAGACTGTCCGGATTTCCACCGCCTCTGGGAAGAAGTTACGCACGCTACCATTCCACACGTCGAATACCGCATTCAAGCCGGGTTCCTTTTCTATCACGACCGACTCTGCATACCCGCCGGCTCCACGCGCAATTTCTTAATCTGGGAACTCCACGGTGGCGGCCTGGCCGGTCATTTTGGCATCACCAAAACTATGTTGGCTCTGGAATCTCGATATTTCTGGCCGCATCTACGTCGCGACACCCGCCGATTGGTTGGCCAATGTTCCACCTGCATCATTGGCAAAATGACGAAACAGAATACGGGACAATATCTCCCTCTTCCAGTCCCCGATTCTCCGTGGCAAGAGGTTAGTATTGATTTTGTCCTCGGTCTGCCCCGTACCCGGCGTCACATGGACACTATCTTGGTGGTGGTAGACCGCTTCAGTAAAATGGCACACTTCATTGCCTGCTCAAAGTCTACAGATGCCGCCCACACCGCTCGCCTCTTCTTCAACGAGGTTGTTCGCCTCCATGGTGTTCCCCGGAGCATCGTCTCCGACCGCGACGTTCGCTTCACTAGTAAATTTTGGAAGTCGCTCTGGCACCTCTTGGGAACGACACTGAAATTCTCCACTGCCTTCCACCCTCAGACGGATGGTCAGACAGAGGTCACCAACCGTTCATTAGGCAACTTACTTCGTTGCCTGGTCCAAGACAACACGGAATCCTGGGATGAACTCCTCCCTCGGGCAGAATTTGCGTATAATGCGTCGAGTCATCGCGCCACGGGACTTTCTCCATTTCAGGTATACACAGGACGTTCACCGAACCTGCCGGTGGACCTTATCCCCCTCCCAAACCAAGCACCCAACTCTACAGAGGCTGTGAATTTTGCCACCGATCTCACAGCGACGCATCAACACGTGAAAGAACGCCTTACCGAATATACCGCCAAAGTTAAACGAGCGGCCGATGAACATCGCCGCCCACTCAACCTCCGCAAAGGAGACCTGGTCATGGTTCGCCTTCGTCCTGAACGTTACGCGGCGGAGCGCGCACATAAACTGCACCCCCGCGCCGCCGGGCCATATCGAGTGCGACGCGTCATCAACCCCAACGCTTACGACATTGCCATTCCGACTGAGTGGGGCATTCCGTCAACTTTCAATATCTGTGACCTAGTTATCTACAAGGGTTCCCTCGAGGTTCCGTCTGAGCCCGGCCTACCCCTGGACTCGTCGGTGACGAGTCTCTTCGCGCCGGAGGAGAATGATGGTCCCCACTCCCCGTCCAACAACGTAACGGACAACGGCTCACAGACAGGAAGGCGTCCAGAGAACTCAGCAGGGACACTAAAGGACAACAACCCGGAGGCAGAGATCGCGGGACATCAACAGCAGTCAGAGAAACCGACGGGAGCAGGAGAGGTGGCTGAGGAACGCGCGGAACGGCGCCAACGACCGGTGAAACCGACAGCACGGCCGTCGGAATTCTACTACTTCTAGAGGGTTCTTCCTTTTAAGATAAATAGGGGGGGGGGGGGGTCCTCCACGGGGAGGACACGAAGAAATGTTTCGACACTTTTGAAACTCTAATTCGTAAGTAATTTTCAGTTCCCGTCCTTACGTCTAACGTACCGGGGAAGTCGCCGAGAAGGCTCATCCAACGCCGAGAAGGCTCGCTATTGTAGGCTATCCAGGAAATTCGCTTCTTAAGCCGCGAAGGCGTACGTGGTGGTTACTCCCGTTCTACCCCACATTCCGTCTTGACCTCCTCTTCTTCTTCTTTTCGCTAACTCGTAGACGCACCAACCGCATCAATCAGGACGGGGGAGAGCGATTCCAGGTGCATCCGGCGACCTTGGCGGCGCAAAATCCGACTCAAGTGCGGAGGATACAGCAAAACGCTTACTCCTGTGCCAGGAAATGACCACGGATGGGGGGGACTTGACTGAAAAGGAGGAACGAGCGGGAGAAAAGTCATTCGCGTGGAGCGCAGCGGCCGAGACCTGGAGAAGCGCCACGGTAGACGCCATTTTTCTGTCTGTCCTAATATATGCGAGAAAAGGGGAGGCGTTTTGTAGTCACATGCGTTTCTCTTTCCGAATATATGGCGCGTCCTAACTCTCTATTCCTTCAATTCCTAACAACTCTCTTCTCTCCCTCTCTCTCTCATCCAGAGAAGTCTTCCCCCAAAAAAATACCGAAGAGCTTGCGGACGTACCGACAGTTTACGTCGCCGTCAGAACAAATATTCGTCAGCACGGAGCGTTGTTCGTTTTTTGGGGGGTTGAAAAAAATCGGGCGATGTTCCTTTCCGGCGTGGATCGTGCGAGAAAATCCTAATTAATAAGAAAGGACATATATCCCGATCGCACTTTTTATTCAAATTAAATATCCGATTGAATGTGCCCATTAATGAGACATCAATGGTTGATGCATTTAGTCTCCCTCCAGAGCATGATGCCTTTCTAGACTTCACATATGCCCAATCTTTGGCAGCGCTCTTCAAACTTTAATCTTCTAAATGCTTTTGTAAACAAGTGCGCTAGTTAATTCTCTAATCTCATGAAGTCCAGCTCCCTCTTCTTTTCTTCCCAACACGTCCTTATAAAATGAAATTCAGTCTCGATGTGCTTTGACCTATTATGAAACACAAGATTCATGGACCGTGCAATGACTGATATATTACCAACCATTAGGGTGATCGATCTTATAGATGCAATGGCCATTTGTTACAAAACAAGAGAGATACAGAGGGGATAAATAGAAAGAGATGCGCTAGATCCTCATTGATGTCAAAATACCATGATTGAATGTTTACATTAATGAGATTTTTATAGGAGTTATTAGACGGCCGTTGTGGGGCCGGATGGGACAGCCTAGTTGAAGTCAAAAAGAAGCACCTAGATATTTTTTCCACAAAAAAGTGAGGGATAAAGTTTTCTCGACTAGTCCACTTCTTTTTTTTATAGATTTTGTGTAGACGCCAAGACACCTGCAAGGATAAGAACTTAACCTTTTCTTGCTTGAGGCACACTCACAAGAGAGTCTGTAAGCAAAAAACTCTCTAAACTTCTTTCCTTGAAGGTCTACTTATAATGAGTATCTTAATATGCTTGTATAGACATTTGTGGAAGTTTATAGCATAGACTAGAGAGTGTGTGTGAGAGAGAGACTCTGGAAATTTCTTGAAATGGCATTATTTAAATGTCATTTAAAGCCGCTTACGAACTATCCATAAAATTCTTGAAAAGGCATCAATGCTTGATTCCTTCAGCCTCCCTCGCAAGCATGATGCCTTTCTAGACTTCACATATGCCCAATCTTTGGCAGGGCTCTTCAAACTATAGTCTTCTAAATGCTTTTGTAAACAAGTGCGCTAGTTGATTCTCTAATCTCATGAAGTCCAGCTCCATCTTCTTTTTTTCCCAACACGCCCTTATAAAATGAAGTTCAATCTCGATGTGCTTGGACCTATTATGAAACACAAGATTAAGGGACATTGCAATGACTGATATATTAACAACAATTAGCGTGATCGATATTATATATACCATCTATAGATGCAACGACCATTTGTTACAAAACAAGGGAGACACAAAGGGGGTAAAGAGAAAGGGAAGCACTAGATCCTCCTTGATGTCAAAATACCGTGATTGAATATGTGCATTAATGAGATTTTTATAGGAGTTATTAGAGCTCCTTGTGTTGACGCTTCGACATCAAAAGGTCTTCGGTGGTGGGCTGATAAAGGTGCCTCCTTATTTAAGGCCTACAAGTGGCCGAATTGGTCTTAAAGAGAGAGATCACCTTTCTTGTAGGTGAGAAGATTCTCTAAGATCTCTACCACAAGATTGATGTCCATTTGGTAGTTATACATTGTCTTAAGGGTTTGCTAGAGGTAGCAAATTTCCTTGATGTACTTGTGAGACTTGGCAAAGCTCTAGTTGATACTGTGAAACATCCAAATGACGATGGGCAAGCTTGATTGTGACCAAGAGGCATAAGATGAGCCACAAAGAAATAGATGACCGTCCATAAGATGATGAAGAAGACTATGAAACTCAAGAAAGAGCTCAAAACTAACAGCTCAGGTCGCATAATTATGTCTAATAAAATTTAGGTAGGTCAAGTAAGTTATGATGTGATTACTAGATGAGGCACAGCAGTCGGTGGAGTAGGAAGCACTACAAGTGGGAGAATTACTGGAGTGTGGGCTTGAGGTGTCGGGAAGGATAGTAACGAAATACCATAACTTGAGTTGAAGAGGGCGGAGAGAACATAGAGTCCCTAGTCAATGCCATAAATTCTTGGTGAAGACTTGATAACATGTTGAGGCGGAGGATGTAGGCATGAACAAATGCACTGTTTGGAGCAAATTACCGGATGTTGTGGGGTAGAGGATGCTACACAATGGCACACATTGCATAGCGTCGAACAAAGCAAAGTGATGGATGGCGCCCAAAGGGTCAACGATGGAGATGCTTGACAACAGCATGGGTGGAGAAAATGATGGAGAAGATAGTGCATTGGAGTGGGAGGAGTTGGTGTATTAGGAATGACAATTGCAATGCTTGATAATGGTGGCGACAGTGAGAGGAGTTATGGCTTTCATAACATGTTGACGGTGAGAGCAAAAGAAACCCTAGAATTTCATATGAAAAAGAGAGCGATGGGTATTATGTGACATGCAAGCCAATCAGACTTTCATCTTTTGTTTATATTATTTGAAATAAACTTTAATTTATTGTCATTCTTGTGTGATGTTTGCAATGAATTCCATGAACATATGCAATGATCAAGTGAATTATGATGAGAACATTATACAATGATCACTAGTTCTTAAACATATGTTCTAAATATTCTTATTCGTGGGATATTCGAGAAGGACATCGAATTATCCGGAAAGAATAACATTATCTGATCTAACTCATATAATGAGTATGACTGATCCTATGGCCATTGAGTGTTGAGACACCAAGGATAGATAGCAGGTGCTCTTTAGAGAAAGAGTTCATTGAATTGATCCGTATGAATCCCTGAATGATATTATGCCAAATTGTCAATCAGGTTGATTCATGTCAGGGTTGTGTACGTGGTCCTTTGACCTAAGACACTAAAGACATCTTGTGGATGGATGATCGTATTTTGATTATGACTTACAAATCCTTAGCCACGGGATCTCTAAAATGTCATAGATTGGATACGACATGAAGTCCTCAAAGGTGATTGAGTGGTTAAGATGTGATTATCCGCCCTCGGTATATGAGGAGATCGACTCAAAGAATGAGCTGCGGTTAAATCTTTGGCCAGGGTAGTAGAAATATTAGAGAAGTTGTTCTCCATGATTTCCTACTCGCATCAGTACTAAATTGGGTGACCGAATAGGGTTTGAAAATTAAGCATACCTTAAGTCATTCATAGGTTTCGTGTGGATGAAGGATTATACGTACACGGTGACCAATGATGACAAGGTTCCATGAAAGAGTTCTAATATGCTCCATATCTCTCAGAGCACGTGGTGTAGCTTGGCACCCACTGGGTTGGCGACTCAACTTTTCGATTGGGTTAAATCGATCCTTAGTCAATTAATCTATATGTTGATATAGTTAATTGATAAGGAAGACCAATTAGTGTTATTGGTTTGATAGAGTCATTAACTGACGAGATATATGGACCTAGAGGGTCACACACATAAAGTCTGTGGATATAGATATAATAATAAGGGTTTTTGTGAAAATTTCACATTCCCAAAGTCTATAAATAAGGGGAGAACGACCATAATAGTGGTTCCCATGCAAGCCTATTGGAACTTCTCCTTTCTCTTCTCTTCCTCTCGAGGTGATGAGTGTTCAAGAGGAGATCCGACCATCTAGAGACTGTGTGGATACCGCTAGAAGCTGGACGCTTTAACGGTTGAAGAACTCTTTCAAATGATCCATGTTAAGTATAAATTTTATTCTATACTAGATGATAGGATCACCTAAACTGGATAATGAGATCATCGATTCTTGGTGTTTCAACTCTGTTGAATGTTTTGATTCAACATCTTCTGCTACAATCATTGTTTTGGTTGAAAACTTGGAGAGCTTTTCAAGCCTCAAATCTCAGTAAAGAGTACGTAGGTCCTTATACAGGAAGTGAAGATGAGGGGCCCTAAATGGGCTGGGAGCCCAATACTACTATCAGACAAGAATCTAGAGTGAGAATTCAAATAAGAAAAGATGAATGGGAATGAAAAATTAATAAAGGGAGAAAATATGATCATCAAGAGTGATGGATGGATGTGTGGTGACGACAAGAGGGAGAGATACAAGTGTGCCATGATATCAAAGCTATTACATTAAAAGTAAATAGAAAAATAAAAAGGAAACACATATAATATATTTATGAATATGTACCTAAGCCAAAATCCAATCCAAATCGTTGCACAAATCTTATTGGTGTGCTTGTCCTTGGCCGATTGATGCTTGTTCCACTCTTATCACAACCTTGCTTTCTTGTCCATGAAAAAAATGAGCATCAAATAATGTTCCTCCTTGGGCCTTGACCTCCTCTTCCTTTCCTTCTGGTAGCTTGATGCCAGAGAGATCCAAAAAAATATGAAGAGAGAGAAAATGAAGGTTTTTATCGGCAAGTTCCTAGGGTTTGAGTGTAAAGAGGGGTAAAAGAGTCTAATCATTAAATGATTCTTTTTCCTGCTCAATTATTCAATCAGAGGATATGGATGAATGAAGGGTGAAAAGATGAATTTAACCGTAAAATTTCAGCTCACAACTTTGTCAAGATCATGAGCTATCATGATTTTAATTAAGAGAAACCATGACTATTTGATCAAGATCATGCATCAGATTGTGTCATGTGAAGCAATCTTATTATACCAAAAAAGATGTGTCAACCTTTATAAGTCTTGAGAGAATTTTTTTTGTAAAATCCACTTAAAAAATGGAAGGGATTTTTTGAAAAAATGCTCTTAAAAAATTCTTAGAAAATCCTTATAGATTCTAGAAAATTCATGAACTTAGAAATTCAATATCGCACAAAATACAACTCTTTTTCCAGAAAAATTTCTTTATTAGATCAAGAATTTTATTCTCTATATTTTCATTCATAAATTTCTAAAATTCATGAAAATAAATAATTGGTCATTTAATAAAAATTACATTTGATACAACCTCCTGAAAATAAAGAGGTTGACCCAACTTTCACTTCTCGAATGATTGATAGATAAGTTAAACTTTCACTTCCCAGGATGATCCCTCTATCAAATTTAAACTTGATTTACCACTTATTTTCATGAAATAAGGTTGACTTGGTGTTCAAATTTGGTGGAGAGGTTTTTCTTCTTCTCTATCATCATCATTGCTATACATGCTTTCCTCCTCACACGCATATGTCCTTACATCCATAAAACTGATAGATAATGTGATAATTTAATCAGTCTTTGAAGGGGCTAAATGGGGTTAGTCTCATGATTCAAAAGCATTGAAAACATCTATTTCAAGCTAAAGAACATAAAAAATGTGGCCTAACGCCTTCAATATTGGCTTTTTTTTGTTGGAAAACCCTTAGTTTTCCAAGTGTGATCTTCAAAAGGTCATGTCTTTCTATTCCTTTCCTTCAAAATGTTATATTAGGTATCATTGGAAGAGGGTTCTTATGATCTAAAAACTTTGTTTGGAGGCCAATTCCATTTGAGGCTATTTTAATTACCTAATCAAATTTTCTTGGAAAGAATACATTCTACCAAAGAAAATTGACGTGAAATCTTTGTTCAAACCTATATCTCCCTATACTTAGTGAAACAGATAATTTTATATTTCATTAGATATGGAATTTTGATATCTACTAGTTTTCTTTAGAAATGAATATATATATTTCCCTTTAGAAATGATACCTATATCTCCCTTTAGGAATGTTTGATTTTATGATTGTATAAGGGATAAATGAATAATTTATTGGAATAATTTGTGGGGCACTTCACACTCATGCTTATTGATTTCGTAGCTGGTCCTTAGCTTATTAATTTGGGGGCTTGTTACCTTAAGATTACGGTGAATGGGGACTCTTGATAACATGCTAATTAAACATGAAAATACATAATTCTTATTTCAAATTAAGGCATAAAACATTTCATTCTTATGCATGTTATCATATTTTTAGTTTTTATCTATCATTCTATGAAAAAGTCATTATAATCTAAAAATACATTAATTTAGGGTTAATTATGATAAATTAATGATAATATTTTCATAACCCATCTTTACTTGAGATTATAAATCATTTTTAAGCTTAAATAATAAGAGAAATCATTTTATATACACTCATATATTTTTCTAAGTTTTAAAATCTAAAAGAAATGAGTGTATTTTTTAAATCTAAATTTTTTTCTTGTTATTTATTAAATCTAAATTTAGAATTATAGATAATTTAATTTCTAATCCAATGAAATAAATTTGGATTAATTTCTGATTTTTTAAGGATTTTTTCTATATTTTTATGAATTTAAAATCAACTTATTTAATTAAAAATCAAATTTATAAGTGCGCAAGTGATGTGGCAAAATCTAGAGCTTCCGATCGAGCGTTTAATCATGATTCTTGATTGGCACTTGAAGGCGGGGGTACGTGGGGCAATCTCATTCACCGAAGAATTGTTTTCAAATGATTTAATCTCAGCCGTTGATCTGAGGATTATAACATCCGAGATTAAAACCGACAAAAATGCATCTAGAGCATCCGATCGAGATCAAACTGCGGTTGTTCAATGCGTTACTTATAACGCGCTCGACATGGCATCATCTAGACGGTCTATCTAATATCCAACTGCCACGACTTAATTGTGACGATTCGCAATCGTGCATTTTATTATAGTCGTTGATTGAAGAATTAAAGCTCGATCGGACAGTTACGCCCAATTCACCCTATAAATTGAGATGTTCTTCGACATTGTACAACATTCCAAGGAAATTCGAGTAATTGAACTATTTAGACACCAAATCCCTTGAATCTTTTGCTTCCAATCGCTTCTAGACTCATTTCCGCGTCCACAGAGTGCTTGAAAGTGAAATTTCGTTGATAGAATAGGAAGAAATCGACGATTGAACATCAACGATCATGATTTCAAATTTGTAGTGAAAAGTCGTCGACAATCTTGGGTTAGGGATCATGTTTCATCTCAATCTTCCTTCGTATAGTTTTAGATTTCAATTTAGAATCGTAATTTTAGCCAATTTCAATTTCAATTTCGGTTTTTCGAGATTTTATTTTTCAGAAATTTCTCTCTTGTTCATTCGATGATTTCTCTGCAAATCTTGATCCAAATTCAATGATTCTTGATTCTGTGGATTTTTCTTCGAGTCTTCTTTCCAAAAAAAATATGAAAATCCCTAATTTCTCACCATGATTCTGATGGATATTATGTGGCCTATAAGCCAATCACACTTTCATCAATCTTGTTTATGTTCGTTGAAATGAAATTTATTCATTGTCATTCTTGTGTGATGTTTGCAATGAAGTCCATGAGCATGTGCAATGACTAAGTGAATTATGATGAGATCATAATATAGTGATCGCTAGTCTTTAAACATATGTTCTAAACATTCCTATTCGTGGGATATTCGAGAAGGACATCGAATTATCTGGAAAGAATAGCACTATCTGATCCATCTCATATGATGAGTATGGCCGATCCTATAGCCATCGGTGTGGAGACACTAAGGATAGATAGTGGGTGCTCTTTGGAGAAAGAGTTCACTGAATTGATCCGTATGAATCCCTGAATGGTAATATACCTAATTGTCAATCAGGTTGATTCATGTCATGATTGTGTATGTGGTCCTTTGACTTGAGACACCAAAGACATCTTGTGGATGGATGATCGTGTTTTGATTATGACTTACGAATCCCTAGTCACGGGATATCTAAAAACGTCATATATTGGATACGACATGAAGTCCACGAAGATGATTGTGTGGTCAAGATGGGATCATCCACCCTCGGTATATGAGGAGATCGACTCAAGGAATGAGATGCGGTTAAATCCTTGGCCAAGGTAGTGGAAATATTAGAGAAGTTGTTCTTAATGATTTCCTACTCGCATCAGTACTAATTTGAGTGACCGATTAGGGTTTGACAATTAACCATACCCTAAGTCATTCATGAGTCTCGTGTGGATGAAGGATTATACGTACACGGTAAACAATGACGGCAGGGTTCCATGAAAGAGTTCTAATATACTCCATATCTCCTAGAGCACGTGGTGTAGCTTGGCACCCACCGGGCTGGCGACTCAACCTGTCGATTGGTTTAAATCGATCCTTATTCAATTAATCTATATGTTGATATAGTTAATTGATAAGAAGGACCAATAAGTGGTATTGGGTTGATAGAGTCATTAACTGGCGAGATATATGGACCTAGAGGGTCACACACATAAGGTCAATGGACGTCGGTGGATATAGACATAATAATAAGGGTTTTTGTGAAAAAGTTCACATTCCCAAAGTCTATAAATAGGGGGAGAACGACCATAATAGAGGTGCCCATGCAAGCCTAGTGGAACTTCTCCTCCCTCTTCTCTTCCTCTCGTGGTGACGAGTGTTCAAGAGGAGATCCGATCGTCTGGAGACTGTGTGGATACCGCTAGAGGCCGGACGCTTGAACGGTTGAAGAACTCTTTCAAATGATCCAAGTAAGTATGAATTTTATTCTATACTATATGATAGGATTACCTAGAATGGATGATGAGATCATCTATTCTTGGTGCTTCCACGATGTTGAATGTTTTGATTCAACACCTTCCGCTGCAATCATTATTTTGGACAAAGATTTGGAGAGCTTTTCGAGCCTCAGATCCCAGCAGTGGTATCAGAGCCAGGTTGTGCTCTTGATAAGCTTTCCAACGAGCCCAAGAACGTCCAAAACGGACAAGAAATGAAGGAGTTATGGGATTTCCATTGATGGTCATCACAAGGAGAAGGAGAAGCTCGACCTGATTTCATGGAGGTGCCATTTGTAGGGACACATGGCACCCATGCATGGTTATGGCTTCTTGAGGTGACATGTGGAGGACACATGTCCACCATGCATGTGCATGCACCTTGGTGATGACATGTGGAGGACACATGTCCACCATGCATGTGCATGCACCTTGGTGATGACATGTGGTGGGACACATGTCAACCATGCATGGACATATCCCTAGGTGTTGACATGTGTTAGGACACATGTCAACCATGCATGGATATAACCCTTAGTGGTGACATGTGGCAGGACACATGTCATCCATGCATAGTCCTTATCCTAAAAGGTGTCATGTGTATGACACATGGCAGCCATGCATGGATATGGATTATAGTGATGACACATGGCAGGACACATGTCATCCATGCATAGTTATTACCCTATGAGGTGCCATGTGTATGACACATGGCAGACATGCATGACATGGATTATAAAATGATGACACATGGCTTTACCTGGTATTGCCATGTGGCATCACCTAGAAACGCCATGTGGCATCACCAGGAACGCCATGTGGCATCACCCGGGAATGCCATGTGGGGTCATCTAGGGAAGACCATGTGGCGCCATCGGGGTGCGCCATGTGGCGCCACCTAGGAAGGCCATGTGGCATCACCCGGGAATGCCATGTGGCGCCATTTGGGAAGGCCATGTGCCGCCATATGGGAACGCCATGTGGCGCCACACAGGGAAGTCCATGTGGCGCGACCAAGAAAGCCATGTGGCGCCCCTTGATGACGCCATGTGGCAACACTTGGCAAGCCCACATGGTGGGAAAAATATAAAGAGTTATATTTTTTTGAAATTTTGAATTGAATAATTTAAGGGTTAAGTTATTTTTTTAAATTCATGAAATTCCTATAATCATTTTAAAGTGTTTAAATGATTACTTCCTTAATTTTAAGCATGATAGTCATGTTTTAATTTGCAAAAATATTAATATGATTAACTTTTTGCATTGAATTAAATTTATTTATTTAATTGTGATGTTATTAAATTGGATGTGAAACCAATAACATAGATGGACCTATTATAGGATCCCTATTTATATGTTTTTTTGGTTTATTTATATAACATCATATATGACATATATGTGATATATGTATATGATTATTGAGATAATCATATTTTTTTGGGTATGGTTATATAGATAACCATGATGTACCCTAACGAAGAGACCTGCTAAAACATAAAACCCCTTACATATTAAAAATCTAGGCTGAAACGCAAGAGTTACGAACTCACGCGTGGTCCTCCTTTGTTATAGCCTTAGTATCCAAATCACTTTAAGTTGGGTTGGTGGAGTCCACTCCAGGGCACTGCTTATCGAAGAAGAGGAACTAAGAACTAGTGTATGACACAAGGCCGGGGGTAGAGGAACCGTTTGGTTTGGTGGAGTCCACTCCGGGGACCACTCGCGAATCTATTTCCGTCAAGTAACAAAGGTATGACTTAGACCGAAACTCGGTGGTTGGTGGAGTCCACTCCAGGGCCGCATGAGCGTCGGGGACCGAAGTATGATCAGATATTGCAAATGTTGCAAGTTTCATGAGATGGATGCTCAATAATATATTTTGATTGGTGGAGTCCACTCCAGGTCGTAATATAGTTGTTGAGATTCCGATCCCCACTAGGAGATTGTCGGTTCTCCTTTTCATACACATGAGGGTTGTGTGAATTGCTTAATTTTAGTGGGAGCATTATTTTCAATGAACACAATATCTGCAAAGAATTAATTATTAATTCTTATTCATCTCCTAAAAGGCAAAAAAATGTCGTCGAATAACCTTCTTCGTGGCATTATGAATGTCAACCGTTTGACTAGCCGAACTTCACGATTAGCTCAAGAACTTAAAGATCTTACTTAAGTCGAGCGCTGAACATGCTTACTACTACCGAGGGAAACCTTTAGAAGGAAAAAGCCCCAAGTCCTCTTTGTTGGTGGGACAAACAAGAAGAGGAAGGTAGCTTTTGCCTCCAAAAAGGGGCAAAGGGAAAAAAAGCAAGTGAAAGCAACTTTGACAAAGAAGGGACGGCAATGACAAGGGAGCGTGTTTCCACTTTGTGGCATGAAAAGGACATTGGAAGAGGAACTGTAAAAAGTACCTCAATGAGAAAGCTCGGCGGAAGCATGGTGATGCTCAGGTATCTATATGATAGATACTTATTTGTCTTATAGAGATTCTGCATCTTGGGTATTAGATCTTGGATGTACTTCTCACATCTGCAATGATTTGCGAGAGGTTGACAAAGTAAGTGAAAGGCGAGAAAAGGCGAGTGGAGCGAGAATGGGAAACGGCGCAAGAGTTGCTGCTGTGGCGCTAGGGGTTGTGAACCTCAAGCTATCATCAGGAGATTATCTTTCTTTAGAAGAATGTCATTATGTTCCTAGCATAGTTAAGAACATCATTTCGGTTTCTTGTTTGGACAAGATGGGATATACCTTGATCATTAAGGACAAGTGTTGTTCTATTTACTTGGGAAGTAAATTGGTTGCTATGGCACCATTAGTCAATGGTTTATATCTTATTGATGTTTCTTCTTATAATCTCCAAATGGATGTTGCTCTTAAGAAGAGTAAACATGGTGTGAAAGCGAAGCCTACTTATGGCATTGTAGACTTGGGCATGTTGGTGATGGAAGATTACGAAGTTGCATAAAGATGCATACTTAGGAGCATTTGATTATGAATCATTTGCAACTTGTGAATCTTGCATTATGGGTAAATTACCCAAATCTCCATTCTCAAGGATTGGAGGGACGAGCCAAGGGTGTATTGGAACTAATACATTCTAATGTATGTGGTCGATGCTGTCCAAGCCAAAAGTGACAGTTTCTACTTCATTACTTTTTGCTTGATGATTTCTCTAGGTTTGGATGGGTATACCTTATAAGGTATAAGTCTGAAGCCTTTGAGAAATTCATAGAGTTTAAGAATGAAGCGGAGAAACAATGCTGGAAAGAGTATCAAGACTCTTCGATCAGATCGAGGAGGTGAATACTTAAGTACGAGTTCACACGAGTTCCTTAAGGATACTGGTATCCTAGCTCAATTGACTCCTCCTTACACACCTCAGTTGAATGGTGTTTCGAAAAGGAGAAATCATACCTTGTTGGACATGGTGCGATCTATGATGAGTTTCTCGAAACTTCCAATATCCCTTTGGGGATATGCGCTTGAGACAGCAGCGCGTGTCCTTAACGTCTTACCTAGCAAATCTGTAGCTTCTACTCCATATGAGATATGGAAAGGAAAGAAGCCGGACTTCTCTTACTTTAGAGTATGGGGCTGTCCTGCTCATGTTAAGAAACATGATACAGATAAGCTGGAGTCGAGGACTGAGTTGTGTAAATTTGTGGGATATCCAAAAGAAACGATTGGATACTACTTTTTACCGCCACTGAAGAACAATCGATATTTGTTGGAAAAAAAGGACCATCTTCTTAGAAGATGAGTATCTTTTGAGAAGAGGTAGTGGGAGTAAAGTAGTGTTGGAAGAAGTTCCAGATTCGAACACAAATGCTACCTCATTAGATGAGAACTCGGTCCCAGAAAATCTTCAAGTACACACAGAGGCACCACGTAGGGAGCTGGTAGAGTACCAAGACAACCAGATCGATATGTGGGACATATTGTGACGGATGATGTCGATACTCTCCACTTAAAGGATAATGATCCTTTAACCTATAGTGAAGCGGTCAATGATTCCAACTCTAAGAAATGGCGAGAAGCAATGGATTCGAGATCCAGTCCATGCATCGAGAACCAAGTATGGTACTTGGTCGACCCTCTGAGGGTATAGTACCCATCGGGTGTAAGTGGATCTTCAAGAAGAAGATTGGTGCTGATGGACAGATTGACACCTTCAAGGCAAGGTTGGTGGCGAAGGGTTATCGTCAAAGACAAGGAGTTGACTATGATGAAACATTCTCACCAGTTGCTATGATTAAGTCAATCAGGATTCTTCTCGCCATAGCTGCACACTATGACTACGAGTGCGGCAAATGGATGTGAGCTGCTTTCCTCAACGGAAACCTTGAGGAAAGAGGTGTATATGATACAACTCTGAGGGTTATACATCCAAACGGTTTCCAGAAAAAGGTGTGCGGAGTTGCAGAGATCTATTTATGGATTGAAGCAAGCATCTAGGAGTTGGAATATGAGATTTGATGAGACGATCAGATCTTATGACTTCATTAAGAATGAAGACGAACCTTGTGTGTACAAGAAGATCAGTGGGAGCGCGATCATTTTTCTTGTCCTTTATGTGGATGACATTCTACTCATTGGGAATGATGTAGGTATGTTATCATCGGTGAAAGCGTGGCTATCAAAGAACTTCTCTATGAAGGATTTGGGAGAAGCAACCTACGTATTGGGAATACGTATCTATAGAGATAGATCGAGGAGGTTACTTGGCTTATCCCAATCCATGTACATAGACACCATTGTCAAAAGGTTTGGCATGGAGAACTCCAAGAAAGGTTTCATACGCAGATAAGACATGGAGTTCAGATATCTAAGGAGCATTCGCCTAAGACTCCTGAAGATAGAGCGTTGATGGAAAAGATCCCGTATGCATCGGCAATTGGATGCATCATGTACGCTATGCTATGTACAAGACCAGATGTGGCATTTGCTCTAAGTGTTACGAGCAGATTTCGAGGCTAACCCGGGTGAGAATCATTGGGAAGCCGTGAAATGTATCCTTAAGTACTTGAGAAGGACTAAGGATTTATTTACAGTATATGGAGGAGAGGAGCTTAAGCCCCGGGGTTACAGCGATTCGAGTTTTCAATCGAGACCCGGATGATAGTAGATCTACATACGGATTCCTGTTCACTTTGAATGGGGAGCGAGTGTCTTGGAAAAAGTTCCAAGCAGCCCACCACTTTGCAGATTCGGCGACGGAGGCTGAGTACATTGCCGCAAGTGATGCCGCCAAGGAAAGCGATGCGGTTGAAAAAAAGTTCATCACAGACCTTGGTGTTTGTCCCTACGATCTCGAGACCCTATTCCATTATTGTGTGACAACAATGGTGCAATAGCACAAGCGAAAGAGCCAAGGTCTCACCGAAGTCTAAGCACATTCAGGCGCTTTCACTTGATTAGGGAGATCGTTGCCGAGAGGAGATGTAGTGGTGGACAAAGAATTCCATCAGCAGAGCAATCTTGCGAGATCCACTTTGACTAAGCCTTTAGCTCAAGAAGTCTTTGAGCGTCATTGCACAACTATGGGGTTGTTGCACAAGGGCAATTGGCTTTAGTCCAAGTGGGAGATTGATGGATATTATGTGGCCTATAAGCCAATCACACTTTCATCAATCTTGTTTATGTTCGTTGAAATGAAATTTATTCATTGTCATTCTTGTGTGATGTTTGCAATGAAGTCCATGAGCATGTGCAATGACTAAGTGAATTATGATGAGATCATAATATAGTGATCGCTAGTCTTTAAACATATGTTCTAAACATTCCTATTCGTGGGATATTCGAGAAGGACATCGAATTATTCGGAAAGAATAGCACTATCTGATCCATCTCATATGATGAGTATGGCCGATCCTATAGCCATCGGTGTGGAGACACTAAGGATAGATAGTGGGTGCTCTTTGGAGAAAGAGTTCACTGAATTGATCCGTATGAATCCCTGAATGGTAATATACCTAATTGTCAATCAGGTTGATTCATGTCATGATTGTGTATGTGGTCCTTTGACTTGAGACACCAAAGACATCTTGTGGATGGATGATCGTGTTTTTGATTATGACTTACGAATCCCTAGTCACGGGATATCTAAAAGCGTCATATATTGGATACGACATGAAGTCCACGAAGATGATTGTGTGGTCAAGATGGGATCATCCACCCTCGGTATATGAGGAGATCGACTCAAGGAATGAGATGCGGTTAAATCCTTGGCCAAGGTAGTGGAAATATTAGAGAAGTTGTTCTTAATGATTTCCTACTCGCATCGATACTAATTTGAGTGACCGATTAGGGTTTGACAATTAACCATACCCTAAGTCATTCATGAGTCTCGTGTGGATGAAGGATTATACGTACACGGTAAACAATGACGGCAGGGGTTCCATGAAAGAGTTCTAATATACTCCATATCTCCTAGAGCACGTGGTGTAGCTTGGCACCCACAGGGCTGGCGACTCAACTCTGTCGATTGGTTTAAATCGATCCTTATTCAATTAATCTATATGTTGATATAGTTAATTGATAAGAAGGACCAATAAGTGGTATTGGGTTGATAGAGTCATTAGCTGGCGAGATATATGGACCTAGAGGGTCACACACATAAGGTCAATGGACGTCGGTGGATATAGACATAATAATAAGGGTTTTTTTGTGAAAAAGTTCACATTCCCAAAGTCTATAAATAGGGGAGAACGACCATAATAGAGGTGCCCATGCAAGCCTAGTGGAACTTCTCCTCCCTCTTCTCTTCCTCTCGTGGTGACGAGTGTTCAAGAGGAGATCCGATCGTACGGAGAGCTGTGTGGATACCGCTAGAGGCCGGACGCTTGAACGGTTGAAGAACTCTTTCAAATGATCCAAGTAAGTATGAATTTTATTCTATACTATATGATAGGATTACCTAGAATGGATGATGAGATCATCTATTCTTGGTGCTTCCACGATGTTGAATGTTTTGATTCAACACCTTCCGCTGCAATCATTATTTTGGACAAATATTTGGAGAGCTTTTCGAGCCTCAGATCCCAGCAGATTCATCGTTTGATTTGATCGAATTTCAAGCGATCATCAGAAATTACCCTAATTCTCGATGGAATCGACCCTTATTCACCACTATGCTATTCAATTTGTATTAATTTCATAGAATTGGTGAGTTTGGTAATTGTTTTGACTTAATTTGGTGTGTATTCAACGACCACATCAAATTGATTCGTCACCTATAAGCCAATCACACTCCATGTATCTTGTTTTACGTTTATTGAAATGAAGGTAGTAGAAATATCAGAGAAAGAGTTCACAATGATTTCCTCTACGCATCAGTACTAACTTGAATAACCAATTAGGGTTTGATAGTTGACCATACCCTAAGTCATTTATGAGAATCATGCGGATAAAGTATTAAATATACATGGTACTCGATGAAGGAAAATTTCTATAAGAGAGTTCTTATATACTCCATATCTCTTAGAGTATGTGGTGTAGCTTGGCATACAATGAGTTGGCAACTTAACCTATCAATTGGGTTAAATAGATCATCGATTAATTAATCTATATGTTGATATAGATAATTAATAAAGGTTAAATAATTAGGTGTTATTGGGTCTATAGAGTTATTAACTAGTGAGATATATTTACCTAGAGGGTCAGACATATAAGGCTATAGATGTTGGTGGATATATACATAATTATGAGGGTTTTTATGAAAAATTTACTTACCAAATGTCTATAAATCAGGGGAGAATGATCACAACTTAAGGTGAACATGCAAGCCTTGTAAGAATTCAATCCTTTCTTCTCTCTCTCTTGGTGAAGAGCTTTAAAGAGGAGATCTAACCATCTAGAGATTATGTCGATAATGCTAGAGGCTAGACACTTGAATAGTTTCAAGAACTCTTTCAAGGGAACCATGTAAGTGTATTTTCTCATACATACTAGATGATAGGATCATATGTTCTTCGTGACTTAGTGTTTTGAATATGCAATTCAATGTATTTCACTGCATTTGATGTTTTGATCAAAATTTTAGAAGGCTTATCGACCTTAGAACCCAAAAAAAACACCAAGGCACCAAAAACTGATGATCATATCATCTAGGTATATATGAGAAAATATGCTTACAAGGTTCTCTTGAAAGAAGTTCTTGAAGCTATTCAAGAGTCTAGCCTCTAGCGGTATTCACACAGTCTCCGAATAGTTGGATTTCCTCTTCAAAGCTCTTCACAAAGAGAGAAAAAGAAGAAAGGATAGAATTCTCACAAGGCTAGCATGGGCACCATGAGTTGTGGTCGTTCTCCCCCTATTTTTAGACATTTGGTATGTGGATTTTTCATAAAAACCCTTATAATTATGTATATATCTACCGATATCCATAAACATTGTGTCTGACTCTCTAGGTCAATATATCTCACTAGTTAATAACTCTATAGACCCAATAACACCTTATTGTTTAACTTTTACTAATTATCTATATCAACATATATATCAATTAATCAATGATCGATTTAACCCAATTGACAGGTTGAGTTACCAACCAGTTGGATGCCAAGATACACTACTTACTCTAAGAGATATGGAGTATATAAGAACTCCCACATAGAACTTTTATGTCATCGATTATCATGTATGTATAATCCTTTATCCACACGAGATTCATAAATGACTTAGGGTGTATTCAACTATCAAATCCTAATCGATCACTCACGTTGGTACTGATGTGTGTAGGAAATTATCGGGAACTCCTTCGATATTTTCACTACCTTGGCTAAGGATTTTCATTGCATCTTGCTCCTTGAGTCAATCTTCTCAAATACCAAGGGCGGATGATCCCATCTTGACTACATAATCATCTTCAAGGCCTTCATGTCGTATCCAATATATAATGTTTTAGAGATCCCATGACTAGGGATTTGTAAATCATAATCAAAACACAGTCATCCATCCACAAGGTGTCTTTTGTGTCTCAAGTCAAAGGACTACATACTCAACAATGACATGAATAAACCTGATTGCCAATTAGGTATAATACCAATCAAGGATTCATGCAAATCAATTCATTGAACTCTTTATCCAAAGACCACCCACTGTCTATCTTTAGTGTCTCCATAGTGAAAGCTACAAGATCATACATACTAATTGAATAAGTCAAATCAGATAGTGTTATTCTTTTTAGATAGTTCGATGTCCTTCTCAAATATCCCATGAATAGGAATGTTTAGAACTTTTGTTTAAATACTAGTGATCAGTGTATTATGATCTCATCATAACTCACTTACTCATTACATATACTCATGAACTTCTATACAAATATCACACAAGAATCACAATGAATAAATTTCATTTTAATGAATATAAATGAGATACATGGAAGTGTGACTAGCTTATAGGCTACATAATATCCATCAGTCTCTACAAGGGCATCTCTCGCATTGCAAGCAGCATTGTTCGCCACCCACCACTTGAGAAGCAAAATATTCGAGAGTCAAGCAAAGATCCCAATGAAAGCCCAAAAAAAGGTCACAGGGGAATGTTTATCGCCCAGTCCTACCTACTACAAATAAGTTCTCTCCTAAGCCTTTTTTAGAATCATAAACTCAGCACACCCACTAGAGTTTCCTTGCAATGTGCTTCCTCTATGTAACTAAGTTATCTAACACTTCGAGTTACTAATCGTTAAAGGAGTTTTGTTTTTTTTTGTTGCCTTGCATTCCCTGACATCATTACAAATAGAACAAAAGAGTGCATGGCAGCTGTAATAATTGAACTTTGGGGGTGGGACTCTTGAAAGGAATGGACAATGAGAAGAAAATTTTCTATTCTCAAGGGATACAGATTGTGAGGTAGAGGGGGAGAGAGAAAGAGGTGTGGGTGAGAGAGAGATAGGGAGGGAGGGTGACAACATGTAATATTTACTTATAATTACATGATTATTAGTACATTTTAATGCATAATTCATACCATTCCTTTACATGTTATCATACTTTGAGAGCATATTCATCATTGTATGTAATTTATATCAAAATTTTTAAAATACATTATTTTAAAGGCTAATCACGTAAAAATCAAGAGTTTAATTTCAAATAAATAAGCCTAATTCTATTTTAGATTTTCTTTGAGTTTTAAATGAAAAGTAATAAGAAAAAAAATTATATACACTCCAAAATTATTTACTTTTATTTTTTAAGTAAGTTAAGAGTATTTGGGGGTTAAATATTTGAGGGGTACATGGTGACATCTAGTTGGACGATGTTTCAAGTTATAACTCTTGAAAAATCTGGACCGTCCATCTCAAGAGTTATAACGGTTGAGATTTAACGTGAATGATGGACTTATTGTGACATGTGACACAAGGTAGAGCACCCGATCTAGGTCTGAATGGATGGCATCAAACAGTGCTTTATATTCACACAATGCTCCATTAGGACACTCTAATGCAGATCAAATTCTTACAATATAACCTCAATGATTTTTATCCTTCTAATTAATCTCAACCGTTGATCAAAGATCAAGAGACGATCCAATAGCTATACTAAAATTGACCTTTATTTAAACTCTCTTTGATGGCATATGCATTCTTGGATTTTTCATTGAGCGGTGCTTTTGGATATTGTAATCCTTGAATATTTTTCTTTAATCATCTTAGAGACTCAGTTTTCCATTTGAAGTACCTTTGAAGTCTAGAATTTGTTAAGAAATCAAGGAGAAATCATTGCCTGAATTCGAAGCATCCATTTTTGAAATTACGAAATGAAAAGCCTTGATCTTTCAATTAATTGGATCATTTCAAGAGTAATTTTTTGTTAGTTTTTTCATATTCTCCCTAATATATAGTCATTTAAAATTAGATTTCAATTTAGAAGAGTAATTGAGTGAATTTCATGAATTTCATGAATTTCTATTATTTTCCCTCTCTTATTTTGTGCCTCAGCTTTTCCATAGATATAGATATGATTTGAGTAATTTTTTATTCTTTGAATAGATCTTTGAGTCTTCTTTGTAGATCTATATTTTTCCCCAATTTCACACCCAATTTATTATCCAATTTGGTAGAATTTGTAAACATAGAACATACCCTAATTCTTCATGGATTCGACCCTTACTAACCTCTATGCTAAAGTTGATTAATACACATTTTAAGTGAGTTTGTTTTAACTTTAATGTGTGGACGTGTGTTTTTGAAAACTACACGATGATGCTTCATTGGAGGGGAAGAGAGAGAGAGAGAGAAGTAGTGAGAGAGGGAGGGAGGGTGAGAGAGCAAGCGACAGAGGGAGGGAGAGCAAGCGAGAGAGGGAGGGAGGTGCTCGGAGCTGAGGCTCGACAAGCTCTCTAAATTTTTTATCAAAATATCAAATGTAAAGGAAGACCTTCAAGAAAAAATTCAATGAATTTGAAGTAGCAAGAATGAATGATTTCATCATCTATTTTGATGCAAGACCAAGCTGGTAAACCTGATTGTGCACGAAATACGATAGGTAAATCTAGGGAATGGATATCCTAGGGTGAGCTACGATGGTGAGATGATCTATCAAGGCCTACAAACAACTACCTTCCCGCACGTCTTCTCCGAAGCTCCTAGGGTGCGCCGAGTAGTGTCGGCTCGGGAGTCCTCCATATCCATGTCCTCGCGGGCATTGGGCCTTGGGCCTTGGGTCGTCAAGGGCAGCTCGACGATCAAGTCAACGGATTGGACCATGGTCTCAATCCACTCGAGTCGTCCTCTCAATTGACCTAAACTAGGTCCCAATGGCGGTGGAAGCAAGTGCGGAAAGTACTAAGAGAAGTAAAAGTGCTTCAACGTAAAGGGGAGGGGATGTGTGTCTAACCTGCAAGGCGCGAACCCGGTCGGTCGTGATGATGGAGATCATTCGTACGCGGCACAGACAGTCAGCAGAAGAGGGCCGAATCGGCGACGTCGCGATTGCGGTAGGATCCTAAGCACGGAAGTAATGACAACAGAGGCCAGAGGGGTGCGTATGCAAGGGCGCATGAGCGTACTGGCAAGGGCACACAAGCACTCAGGTGGGGCGCGCAGGCAAGGCGTGTGGGTGACGGTAATATTTATGCAGTCATTGAAAACACACAAACATCAGTCAAAAAAATTTATAATTCCGAACTCACAATAACAAAGATATGAAATCAAGTAGTGTAAAGATCTGGTAGATCCACAGAGAACACGGTTGACTTTGATCAAGGGTTGACTTGATCAAACTTAGGTTTAAATAGAGATTTTATGAAATAAAAGTGATATTTATTAATTTAAATGATATAAATATAAGAGAAAAGATATTTTAACAATTTAGAAAATGGTTTCACGAAAAAAGTCAAAAGTTAAGGTCAAAGCATTGACTTTCACTAACCGTTGACTTTTTGTAAATCAGAGAAGAAAAAGAAGGTAAAATATTACAAAAAATTATATATTCAGAGACTAGAGAAAAATGGAAAATTTTTGATATATAATTTGTAATTTTTCGAGAAGAATTGGATTTATTATGATTTATTGAAAATTAAAGATTAGAAAAATCCTGAAATGAACACTTCGGTTTAAATCATCAAATTGGCTAACCAAATGATATCCAAATCAAGAAATTCACATATGAATAGAAAGCTAAAACCAAAGAATTCTAAATAGACCAAAATTGTTAAATTTCACCTTGTATTTTAAGAGTAATTGCTCCCACAAGTCAATGCCCAAATTTGGATTAAAAATTAACAGACAATGGTCAAACATTAAATTGAAGGGCCAAAGGATAATGAAATTTTATGAATTAGATATCCACAAAAAGCTGATGAAACAAGAAATCCAATGGAACCAAAATCAAAAAATTTAGACTTAAGATCACAGAGAAATCCTTGTTTCCAAATCAGCAAAAATCCATACCCAAATTTGGGCGAAACGATGAACAATTCGATTTCTAAAATGAAATTGACTATCTAAATCAAATCTAAACTATAATTATTGCAATGATCAAATCACACTACGAACTCGATTGACATGAAGATTTGGCTTCAATTCGCGTTGATTGAAGAGTATTTCCTCAATTCTTCTTCGGCGTGCGTTCGGCGTTCAAGGGGAGATTTGGATCCATTCTTGCAATGATTCGTGAACAATCCTGCCACAATATGATCTCAATTGAGTCTAGAACGCAGGGGGATCACAAAGAACTGACGAATTTGCTCCAAAATTGCTTAATCTCTGCATGATTCAATCTAAAGTTAAGTTTACAAAGGAAGAACATCGGTTTTTCTAGGAAAAATCACGCGAAAATCGTGGACTGTCCGATTCGCTAAAGGATGATTGAAAGGCTGAGATAGCGCGATTTTGATGGGCCACTGGTGGCGTACGACCCCCGTCGCCACCAAGACACGACACCACGGCGCCGGAGGAGCCCTTTTGCGCGCGCGGATCTATCCGCTTATCTTTACTTCTTTATTTCTTTATTATGGATCGTTTGACCCGCACGTGTTTAAGCGGGTCCTCGTTTATTTCTCTCCCTCTCTAGGCCGTTGGTTGGGTTTCCCTTTGTTTCGGGACCCTAGCCTAAGGCCCTTTCCCTTTTTGTGAACCTTATTTCTATTTCTATGAGTATGGGTGTGGGTTGTGGGCCTCAAGTGGGCCCTTTCCTCTCTTGGCCCAACAAGGGCTCTATAAGAGGGGAAGGGACCCCCCCACAATCCCTAGCCGTCATTTGAAGAAAGAAAGGAGTGCTCTCCCTCTCAAGTGGCTGCTCAAGGAAGGCCGGGGAAGGGGTCCAACCGCCGTCGTCGCCGCCGCCGCCGCCGCCGCCGCCGCCGCCGCCGCGACGACCGCCGCCCCCTCCTTGCCCCGGCCACGTTGATATCCCTGCTGTTGCTCCAGCCGCCGTCGCCGCCGCCTCAGGCCGCCGCCACCGCCGCCGCCGCCGCCAGGACGCAGCTCCGCCATCCCCTCCCGGTCATCCCCCTCCACGGACCTCACCTTCCGCTCATCCCCCCTTCCATCTCCACCTCCAGCCCCATCTCCCAGGCGAACCGCCACTGCCGCCGTCTCCAACCATCCCCTCCCTCCCGATTTTCGCCTTCCTTCCCCTCCACGAACCTCCCCCAATTTCCCCTCAAACCCCCACCTCCGGCGAGCTTCCGGCCGCCCCTCCCGTCCTCATCCTCTCCCCGATTTCCCCCCTCTCTATCGATCTCCGGGAACCCCGCCTCCGCGCCTCGCCGCCCTCGAGCAGCCGCCCTATTTCCGCGTCCCGCTGACCACGAAATCCCGCTCGATCGTAGCGACGACCACCCCCCACGCTCGCCTCCAGCCCCTCCCGCGAGCTCCGCCCCCAAAGCCCGACACGGGGTCGTCGCCCTTGCTTCATCCCCCATTCCGCCGCCGGCGACCCACCTCCGCCGGAATCGCCATCGTCTTCCCCTCTTCGCCGCGCGCCTCCCAGGGCTTCTCCCTGCACCAAACCCTAGGCGACGAGGAACAAGGCTGAGCGATCCGCTGAGTCAGCTCGGCGGGGAATCGTTCCCACCCCCTCCCCTTTTCCGCCCAGCCGATTCGAGCCGATCCGAGCCGGGACCGAATCGGACCGAGACCAGGTCGGGCTTCCCCCCTTCCCCCGGACACTGCCCTGACCACACAGGGCCAGCCGGCCCGGACCAGCTCGACCCCACCCAGGTCCAGCCGGGCCGAGTCGCCTCGAGCCAGGGCCGAACCACCGTCGGTCCGCCGGGGGCCGTTCTAGCCGTCGGCAGAACCGGGCCCAGACGGCCCGGGCCGGCGAGCGACCCAGGGCGGTCCCGAGGACCATTCGAGCCAGAGCCCCAGGCCAGGCCCTGCGGTCCCAGACAGGCCCCGGGGACAACCCCGAGGCCAGGTCCCAGAATCGGCCCGTATCGCCCGAAGCCGGCCCCAGCTGCCCCGAGCCGGCCCCGAGCTGCTCGAGTCGGCCCCAGCCGCCACCTCCCGCCTTCCAGTGTTCGCCCCAGAGCCCGTCTTGCTCGCCACGGCGTGTCTTCGCCCCGCCCGCGCCGATCGCTACTCGCGCTCCCTCGCCAGGCTCGCCCGGGCGTCGCCATCGCTGCCGCGCTCACGACCTCCCTCGCCCCGGCCAGGCCAGGGCTCGCGCCCCGCAGGTTAGCTTCAACCCCTCTTTCAAGTTAATTACTTTTGAAGCATTTCCTTTACTCGTCTCCACCGCCCAGTCGGGACGAGCGTAGATAGGGTAGTACGATTATAGGTTCGAGATCTCGACGCGTACGTCGGGTCAGGTACTCGGCGTGGGCTGCAGCCTCCGGCTACCCCACGACGAGCGACTTCCACGCCACCGGACGTGGATCGAGAGGATCTCACCCTATCCATCATCGAGAGTTTCCCCGGGTCACCCGGAGTCGACTCCCCGGACCGGCACGCCTGCTTGCACGTAGGTCTAGGTTAGAGGTCTCATACTTAGGGTCTAGGATTTGTTTATCCATAGGTTAGGGTTGACCGGCCACCTCCGGTCAACCTCAGTCCCATTGATCAGGCACGAGGGTTTTCACCACCGTGTCCTGCAGCAGCCACAATCCCACGTCTCTTGATTTTTTGCCCGTCCGATCTTCATCGAAATGTCTTGATGTGTCCACGTGCCCCCCCATGATGAGTCGAATGCGTGATTAATCGCAACCGTCCGATTTCATTAATGAAATCGACGGCTGCTAAATCATCACGTGCATTGATCGTGATCTAGTGGATCAGCGTCCACGAGATTGATGCGGGTTGATCGTGGCGATCGCATCCGACACACCTTACACTGCCACATGTCCTGTAAGTTAAGAAATAAAGGGAACATAGTCCCACATAGAGAAAAATAAAAGAAATCGACAAGTATATAAGTGAAAATAGTTTTAAGGGGTGCGTCGCTCATTGGGCCAAGTATGCCCCCCCATCTAACCTGGGCCCCCTAACCCATGGGCCCATCATCTGCCAGCCTAGTTATCGGTGCGTCACGTAGGCGTCCACGTGGCCTCACGTGGCTCCGCCATGTGTCCGTGCTGTGCCATGTCAGCTTCGCAGGTCTCGCATGATAAATCAACCCTTTTTGCTATTTTTTAATGAAGTAAATCCAAAAAAATACCTGAAAAATCAAAATAAAATCTAAAAATTCTATAAAATTCAAAAATTCATATCTTTCTTTATATAACTCCTTTTTGACTCAAATTTTCTCCATTGGATCACAAATTTCTTCATCGTTAATATCATGCCACCTAAAATATAAATTCAAACAAGAAAATAAGGTGAATTCAAAATAATCTTAAATAATACCTTAAGAATTATATTTTATACCATCCCATCATTCTTTTCTTGAATTAATTCTTTTAATCATCTACTAAAGTCAAAACAACTCAAAGAAAGTGGTTAATTTCTAATCATTTAACCTTGCGAAAGATCAATCATTAATAAAACACATAATTAACCCTAAATAATGCATAAATATGGACTTTAGTAAAATGGCATACCAATAGAGAAAATTCATAAAACTATGATAACATGCATCATAGTTACCTAAAATAAGCATGAATATTAGTTAAATAAGATACAAATTTAAGTTAAATATGCATGTTATCACACCCCTCCCCCCCAACTTAAATCAACAGGTGCGCGGGCGCGCGGGAGAAGCTAGAGCGATCGCAGGTGCGGGCGTGGGTGCAGACACAGGCACGGATGAGGCTGAAGGCTTGGGTGGGGAACAACGGGGGTGCCCAGGGGCAGCCACGAGTGTGCGCGTGGGTTCGGATGTGAGTACGGGCACATGCGCAGGAGGGGCACGGGTGCGGACGCGGACGTGGGCGCTGGAGCGAGACAATTGGCGCCAGGCGCGACAACGGGTACGCGCGTGGGGGGCTGACTCGGGCATGGAGGCGGTCGCATGTGGGAGCGGTCGGGGCCGCGAGGGGGGAAACAAAAATGCACGGGCGACTGGCGGCTGAGGAAATGGAGGGGACGAGGCGGTAGGGCAATAGGGGAAGGACGACTGGGCAATGGGCGAAATTCAGTCGGGCGACGAAATGATGTTGGCTGGACAATGGAATGGGGATGTCAAGTGAGCGGGAGGTGGATGACTAGGGCGATGGGCAGAATTTGACAGGGCATTGGATTGAGGATGGTTGGGCGATTGAGTTGAAAAGGCAGGAGGGGGGAAGGTAGGTGGCAGGGGCGACGGGATTGGGTAGCTGGGTGATGGAGTGGAGATGACAGGAGGGTGGGAGGTGGACGGTTGGGGCAATGGGCAGAATTCGGCAGGGCATCAGGTTGGGGATGGCTGGGCGATTGAGGGGAATCGGCAAGAGGGCGGGAGGTAGATGGCTAGGGCGACGGGCTGAATTCGGTGGGGCAACAAGATGGGGTGACCAGGCGGTGGGGTGGAAACGACTAGACGACGAGAAGAGGAAGATTTGGGCGACGGGATGGGGCGACTAGGTGGTGGGGTCGAAACAACTGAACAATGAGAAGATGAAGATTTGGGCGACAGGGAGGGGGAGAGCAAGGTCACAGGAAGGGAAAGAGAGGGGGACGGGAGGGGGGAGACCGAGGTCACGGGACGTGGGAAAAGCTGGGTGACGGGGAAGGAGAGAGCAAGGTCATGGGATGGGGGGAGAGCTGGGTGGCGGGGAAGGGGAGAGCGAGGTCACGGGAAGGGGGATAGCTAGGTGATGGGCAAGGGATGGCAAGGATTCTTGAGTGAGGGACGGTGGTGTTGGCAATGGCGGCGGCTGTGGCGGCTGTGGCGGCCTAGGTGGCGGCAACAAGGGCAACGACGACGGTGAGGGTGGCGAAGCTGGCGTGATCGGGGCTAGGGGAGGCGGCGGCAATGGCGGCGGACGCGGCGGTAGCATGGATGGGTGCGGCGACGGTTGTTGGTCTCTTTCTTCGATCGTCCTCAAGTAGTCACTCAAGCGAGAGAACACTCCTTCTTTTCTCAAATGATGGATAGGGTTTGTGGGGGGAAGGGTCCCTTCCCCTCTTATAGAGCCCAAGATGGGCCGAGAGGGGAAAGGGCTCACTTGAGGCCCATGACCCGAAAGCTAACATAGTAATAATAAAGGTCCACAAAAGAGGGGAGATGGAGATAAAAGAGGGCCTGCTAAAATATGTGCGGGTCGATAAAGTTCAAAACAAGGAAAGAAGATTGATCCACGTGCGCGAGCTCGAGTGGGGTCCAGAGGAAGTCCTCAAGCGGTGTTGCGGAACTCGGCATCCTTCGTCTTCGTTTGTCGTGGGGGCTGGACGTGCGTGGGTGTCGGCTCCTCCGGTGCCATGGTGTCATGCCTTGGTGGCAATGAGGGTCGTGCGTGATAACATGCTATATTTACATCATAAAACATGATTTTTCATGCATATTAAAGTATAAATGATTTCATTTCCATGCATGTTATCATACTTATATGTATTTTTCTATTATTCTATGAAAAAATATTATAATCTCAAAATACTTTAATTTAGGGTTAATTTTGATAAATTAGAGTTTACTAATTTGATAACCCATATTTTTCTTGAGATTATAACTGTTTATATAGTTAAAATAATAAGAGAAATAATTTTTATAAACATTCATTTCATTTTCTAAAGTTTAAAATCTTAATAAATGAGTGTAATTTTGAAATAATAATTGTAACTCTAATTATTTATTAAATTTAACTTTTTAGAATAATAGATAATTAAATTTCGGATCAAATGAAAGAAATTTAGATTAATTTGGAGTTATATATGAAAAGTTATGAATTTTCTATTTTTAGGGATTTCTCCGAATTTTTTTATGAATTTATTTTCGATTTTTATTAATTAAAATAATTAAAAATAAGGCAAAAAGCCTTTTATTTCGGCGCGGGGCCACGTGGATGCGACGTGGCACTCTGGGCCACGTGGCAGCGCCACGCGGACCCGCGCAGCGCCTACGTGGCGCGTTATACATACATATATATATATATATATATATATATATATATATATATATATATATATATATATATATATATTTATTTACTATAGTTATAAAAGGGGTCTTTAGCATGCCCTATATGGGGAGGGTTATTAACCCTATAAACCATCGGGTCTTATAAACCCGACGATTTCCTAAATTATTTCCCGTGTGGGACTAATCCACACCTTTCTTTTGATGCAGGTGACATGGCGCGATGGAGAGCGTTGGATCGGGCCGAGCGATCGATCGACGCGCGTCGATCGAATGGACGCGTGGACCACCGGCGATCATCACGCACGTGCTCAAAAGGGAGGCGTTATAACGGCTCTGATGTAACGGTGGCGGATCACATCTGGGCCATTCAATCGCGATCCAACGACGCAAAAATGATGCGTTTTTGTAAACGCCTCTCATCAAGACTCACCCAGACCGTCGGATTAAGATCTAAAGGATGCAATCAAGAACATTTTTAAAACGCTTATCTGAGGAGTGATCGGAGCCCTTCATCGAAGATCTGACGGAAGCGACATTTCCGAAAACGGTCCATCGTGGACCGTTTATCGTAACCGTCGATCGTTTCGATCGGACGGTTACGATCAAACACCCTATAAAACTCTATGTTCTTCGTCGTTCTAAGCATCCGAGTGAGATTTCAATCAAATTGACTATCTAGACACCCCTCTCTCTCGTTTCTCTCGAGTTCTTCCTCTTCCTCTTTCATTTCCGCACCCACGGAGGGGTAGAAGTCGAGATTTGGTGGAAAATTGAGGGAGAAATCGACGCTTGAAGCTCGTCGTGACGTTCTTGGTGTTCATCGCGATTAATTAGTTTAATTGCGACATTTCGATCGCTAAACGGGTTTAGTGGAAGCAGTTTTACCTTAATTATCTTCCTATTATGTTTAATTTTCGTTTAGATTAGGATTTTAAGATCAATTTCATAAGATTTAGCTCGAAATCACGATTTCTTCGGTCCGAAATTTCTCTCCACTTCGAAATTCAATTTCTCCGCGAAATCAACTCCAAATTCAACGATTTTTGATTCCGCATGAAATCGACGACCTCGCGGTTTCGTCTCGTCAGTACGCCACCATATTCTATATGATCTTATTAGTATATAATACAATTTATACTTACAGGGTTCATTTGAAGGAGTTCTTGAAGCCGTTCAAATGTCCGACCTCTTGCTGTATCTACACAGTCGTTGAACAATTGGATCTCCTCTGGAACATTTGTCACCAAGAGAAGAAGATAAGAGAGGGGAGAGTTTTCTAATAGGCTCATTTGGGAACCTTTGCTATGGTCAAAGTTCTCTCCCTATTTTATAGATGTTGGGATTATAATTTTTTTTATAAAAACCAATATTATTATATCTATACCCACCAACATCCAATGACCTTATATGTGTGACCCTCTAGGTCCATATATCTTGATAGTTAATAACTTGGTTGACCTAATAACACTTATCGGTCCTCTTTATTAATTAAGTATATCAACATATATATTAATTCACTAAGGTTTAATTTAACCCAATCGATAGGTTGAGTCGCTAGCTTGTTGGGTGCCAAGCTACACCATGTGCTCTAAGAGATATATAGTATATGAGAACTCCTTTATGAAACATTTTCGTCATCGGTTAATGCGTACATATTATCCTTCATTTGGGTGAAACTCATGAATGACTTTAGGTATTGTTAACTATTAAACCCTAATCAATTACTTACTTTAGTATTGATACAAATAGGAAACCATTGAGAACAACTTCTCTAATATTTTCACTACCTTAGTCAAGGATTTGATCATATCTCGTACCTTGCATCGAGCTCCTTTTATATCGAGGGTGAATGATCCCATCGTGACCATTCAATCACCTTCATGTTATATCTAATATATGATATTTGGACATCGCACAGGTAAGGATTTATAAGTCATTATCAAAACATCATTATTCATCCACAAGATATCTTTGGTTCTCAAGTCAAATGACTACGTACACAATCGTGACATAAATCAACTTGATTGATTGTTTGATATAATACTATTCAGG
Source organism: Lemna minuta (assembly GCA_024174645.1). Lineage (NCBI taxonomy): Eukaryota > Viridiplantae > Streptophyta > Magnoliopsida > Alismatales > Araceae > Lemna > Lemna minuta. The sequence continues at coordinate 1,781,666 of CM044103.1, read as the reverse complement.
GATTTATATGGATCAATTCAGTGAACTCTTTCTCAAAAGAACAACCGCCATCTATCTTTGGTGTCTTTACACTAATGGCCATAGGAACAATCATATTGATCATATGATGACTCGGATTAGACAGTGTTATTCTCTCTAGATAATTTAATATTTTTATCGAATATCCCCCGAATAGGAATATTAAAAATATATATTTAAAGATTAATAATTATTATATTATGATCTCATCATAATTCACTTAGTCATTGTATATAATCATAGACTTTATTATAAACATCACATAACAATGACAATGAATAAAATGAATATAAAGAAAAGATGAACGTGTGATTGGCTTGCATGCCATATAATATCCATCGGGAGGGGAGGATAGAGAGAGAGAGAGTAAGGGAGAGTGAGGGAAGAGAGAGGATGGGAGAGAGAAGGTGGGAGTGAGAGAGAGTGAGCAAGCGATAGAGGAGGGAAAGGGAGAGAGAGAGAGATGGAGGGGGAGTGAGGGGGGGGGAGAGAGAGAGGTCGATGGTCAAATGATTTAATCGATGAACTGCACTCAATCATCAAACAAAAAAGGAAACTTGATCCAAAAAAAGGCGCAGTCAATCGATTGATCAATCAATCAAGCAAAGATCGTCAATCAAATTGTGGACTCGATCCGAAATGACCAGCCCTAATCTCAAGCTGGAACTAGACTCTACTTTTTGAGAAGCACCACATTATCTCTAAGTTTTAATTAGTCCATCGTATCCGTCTATTTCTACTGTCGCCTTTTTGTCGACGTGGCATCTATCTGATCGTCCACACTCTCAAGACCTTTATCTTCGCTCCCAGGCTATTATTTTTTGACGCCCTCACCGCACGAAACATAACTCGCTTTCCAGGCAAATAGAAACCCTAAAAGGGTTTGAAGGAGCCAGACTGTGAGGGAGAAAATGGATTCAGATCAAGGGAAGCTTTTTATCGGGGGTATTTCGTGGGAAACGACGGAGGACAAGTTGCGGGAGTATTTCGGAAAATACGGAGAAGTGATGCAGGCTGTGATCATGCGGGATAAAATCTCTGGGCGGCCTCGCGGTTTCGGATTCGTCGTCTTTTCGGATCCCTCGCTCGTCGATCACGTTCTCCAGGACAAGCACAGTATCGACGGCCGCGTGGTAAGTTTTGTTATTTTCTTGTTCAGTGCTAAGTTTTTGTGATGATTTTATTATTTTCGCTTTTTGCACTCTTTGATACAATTTTTATGTTCTTGATAATGTTGGGTATATTAGTATTTGCAATATTGCTGTAGTTGCTTCTTTTGATTGGTAGCTTTACGAGATATTGATTATTCCACTATTAGAATAAGAGTTTACTGAGTTTATTTTTAAGTCGAATTGAACTTGAATTTAGTTGACTTTTAGGAGCTTATGAGGCTCTCCATTATTCAAGTTTAATCTCCTTTGAAGTGAATGGTTATTCAAGGTTAAGCTGTAATTGTATTTCTTGATGTAATGTGTCGAATTTCTGGTGATTCTCGCGATCTGGGCTTTACTCATGGTTGTTATTTGATGACTCTTCGATATTTAAAGGTTTCTCTGAAGTCTTTCTATTTTTCAGTTTTTAGAAGATGCTATAGATGCCATGACTACTTCTTATCAGTTTATCCTATGATTCTGTGGAATAGTTTTTGCCATGCGAATCTTGATTTAATATCTAATATTTCATTTTTAATGTTGCACGCTCCAATGTCTTGTAGGTCGAAGCCAAGAGGGCAATGTCTAGAGAAGAGCAGCAGAATACTTCCTCGAGAACTGGGAACCCAACTTCTGGAAGATCCATGGGAGGAAGTGGCGGCTCTACTCAAAAAACCAAGAAGATATTTGTAGGAGGTTTGCCACCGACTCTCTCAGAAGAAGGATTCCGCAAATACTTTGAGGCTTATGGTTCAGTTACCGATGTCGTTGTGATGTATGATCAGAACACTCAGCGTCCTCGAGGATTTGGTTTCATCTCATTTGATTCTGAAGATGCGGTGGATAGAGTGCTTCACAAGACTTTCCATGATCTGGGTGGTAAGCTAGTTGAAGTGAAGAGAGCCATGCCAAAGGATGCGATAAGTCATGGAAGTGGTGGTGGCCGCCCAATGGGTGCAGGTGGTGGTGGGAGTGGTTACCAGCAATATGGCGGCCCAAATCTTGGCTCTGGCGGATACGAAGGCAGGATGGATGGAAGTAGATATATGGGCGGCCCACAATCAGGTGGAGGTTTTCCTCCTTATGGATCATCCGGATATGGTGCACACAGTTATGGATATGGTGCGGGATCCAATGGTGTCAGTTATGGTGGTTATGGGGTAGGTGGCTATGGTGGTCCTGGCGGTGGTTATGGAAACCCTAATGCAGCCACTGGAGGCTACCCGGGTGGTCCAAGAAGCCCCTGGAGCAGTCAGCCACCATCAGGTTATGGCTCAGCTGTGTATGGAGGAAACGCTGGCTATGGGGCTGGTTCAGGTCAGTCTCCAAGCGGATCTGGTGGTTATGGGAACCAAGGTTATGGGTATGGAGGATATGCAGGCAGCAGCGAGTATGTCTCTCGAGGTGGCAGTGGCGGTGGTGGTGGCGGCGGTGGGGATCAACATGGGTCAGTTTCTGGATACATGGGAGGAGGTTATGGGGATGCCGGAGGGGGGTACCCGAGCTCTTGGAAATCAGATCCATCTCAGGGTGGGGGTTATGGGCCAGGCCAATCGGGCTATGGTGGCTATGGGGGCGGCCCATCGAGGCAGTCACAACAACAGTGAATGAGACTTGATTTTTGCTATATGTGCAGCGGCTGGGAAAGGAAGGACATGATAGCATCATCGAGATTTGATTTTTGTCACTGGTTGGAATGCTTGAATCCCTAAGCTTCTGTAGTCATAGCTCTCACTATCTAGTATAATGAGAATCAGTAGCCTGCTATTTTATTTACTTTTTGAGTTTGTAGCGTGCCTAAGATAATTATTTTTCATTACTATTTCGTGATCCTTGTCTCTAGTGTAAAGCTAGAGTAGTTTAATTTGAGATTCCCTCTCCTGTGGTTGCCTAGATTAATGAAGTTCTTATTCTTGCTTGGTTTGCTCTTGGGTATGCACTATGGTATTATGGATGTTTAGAATAGCCATATCACGACCACTCTGTAATTTGAGATCTCTTTTCTTCTGGTTGCCTAAAGTAATGAAGTTCTTAATTTCGCTGGGTTTGTTCTTTAGTAATGCATTTTAGCAGTAAGGATGTTTAAAATGGCCCTATGATGAACATTATTGACCGCATTGCAGTTTTTGATCTTTCATTGTAGTTCATGAATAGCCATGGCAAAGTTTCATTTTATAAGTATCATAGTAGCAGAATAGAAGATGATTTTCCATATGAAACCTATGGTTTCTTCGCCTAATCCTGAAGAACTGTCGTAGGAGTAGAGTAGAGAAGAATGTTTACAAGTGCAATAATTAGTTCTTTTTCTTGTTGAATTTGTTCTCCTTTGGAACAGGAGCTGCTGGAGCTCTTTATCTTAGATGAGGGATTGAAGAAGATTTTCAGACATACAAGGGGAGCAGGCGGCAGTAAAGCGTGCTCCCAATCATCTCTCTATGGTTCTATTTAACGCAGACTCAGAATTTTTTTTTGTGGGGGGGAGGGAGAGAGAGGAGGGGAAAATTTCTATCCTCTAAGAACGAGTATTGAATATATAATTCATATCAGAATTTTATTCTTCACTTTATTTAATCCATGGTTACAAAACAATGAGCACGAAAGTTTACATCAACACTGTAAATTTTTTAGCGTTTCTCATTGTATAATTTCTCATGATGTACTTGATGGATTTATTGATGAAAGAAGTGAAGAAATTAGAGCCCATCAATAATGGATGCGTAGGAGGCAAACATTGTCAGAGCGACGCCCTGCAAATTGACGTGTCAAATAAATACATGGGCAGAATGCATCCCTGAAGCAGCCGCAACCAGAATGAACGTAAACGAGAAGAGTGGGATGAACTTTCTCGCTTCTGCTGATCGATCAGCCATCAGGGGTTATAGAAAATTTTTCATTCCCATGGTTCGGTTTGTTCATCGAATGCTTTGACGTTGCCTGGCCGGGAAAACACGATCTGTGCCATCACAGACATTTTTCATATAAATCCCCGAACGAAAATTCTAAGAAAACTGGCACAGGATCATCATTCTCACCTCCTCTTTTCCATGAAATTATCCCTCCAGTATATGAGGGTCTGGTAGTAATGTATCCCAATGTTCTCTAGATGCTCAACGCTGGAGAATCCCCCTGGATTTGTCAAAAACAGCAACAGAGATAGAGAGAGCGAGAGAGGAATCCAGTCTCACCATAGTCTGGAGGAAGCAGCCATGGCCGACGTTACTCTGCTTAGAGAAGGAAGACAGCCCCCAGGGAAAATGTACTCCTTCATGAACCCCGAACTCCTCCTATGTTCATCATAACGTTCATCCGGAATGGATGTGAACTGCAATTTTACGGCCGGAGAAAGAGGCCTCAAAAGGTACCGTGAAGAGGTTTAATTGCTCCATCAAAATATAATGACGGAGAAGAAGAAAAGAGAAAAGAGGAAAATGATGGGGTGAAGAAAAATTAGAGAAATAATAATAAGAAGAGGAAGAAAAATACGAAGAAGATAAAAAGATGAGGAAGAAAAATAAGAAGATGACCGCCAATAATTTCCCATCTAATCTTCTTTCTCAACTCCAGCGGACTTAATCAAGAGATTTTCTCCTCACACCGCCAATATCATTTCTTGCCTATCCAAATTTGTTTTCAATAGTTATGCCGCCAGCATAGCTATGGCTGCTAGAGTCATTGACGTCGCAAAATCCTGGGACCATAGCCACGCAAAATTTTGTGATGGTCAAAGAGTCAAACGATCGAGCAACTACAGTGGTCTCAAATGCTATGTTTCAGGCTGCAATAAAATCTGTCATGAATCGATTTTGTGCGGTCATCAAGAACACACAATCACAGGTAAGAAAACATATTTCATCGAAGATTAGTTTAAGTATATCCAGTGAATAAGGTTCAAAATTCATGGAGAAAAAGGATTAATTTTAGAGTTCTTAGAATCCGGTACAATCGGACCACCAAAAAGGGTATAGAATTAAGGACAAAATTATGCCATTTTTGGTGGAGGAGGAGAACAAGAAAAGAAAACCGATCATTTTTGGCGTGGATGGTTCTTCAAGGGTAAGCTGAAATTGTATTTCCAGAAGAGATGTGTGGAATTCCTGGTGATTCTCGCGATCTGGGCTTTATTTAACGTCGTTATTTGATGACCGTGTTGGTCTCGAGCAGCACGATTCGATATTTAAAGATTTCTCTGAAAGTTTTTCTATTTTTCAGTTTTAGAAAATGCAAGAGATGCAACGAATGCAATGACTACTTCTTATCAGTTCATCCTACGATTCAGTGGAATATTTCATTTTTTATCGTTGCACTCTCAAATGTCTCGAGAAGAGCAGCAGAACACTTCCTCGAGAACTGGGAACCCTGCTTCTGGAAGATCCATGGGAGGAAGTGGCGGCTCCGCTCAAAAGACCAAGAAAATAGAGTTGTAGAGAGCTGCTGGAGCTCTTTATTTAATCCATGATTACAAAACAATGAGCGCGAAAGTTTACATCCAAACTTCGTATATTATTAAAGAGCGGTTCTCATGATATACTTGATGAATTTATTAATGAAAGAAGTGAAGAAATTAGAGCCAGTCAATATTCGATTCGTACGAGGCAAGCATTGTCAGTACGAATGCCATGCAAATCGACGTACATGGGCAGAATGCAACCCTGAAGCAGCCCCAACCAGGATGAAAGTAAACTAGAAGAGTGGGATGGAAGTTCTCGATTATGCCGATTGATCAGCCTATCAGGGGTTGGAGCAAAATTTTCATACCTATTGTTCGGTTTGCTCATCGAATGCTTGGACGTTGCCTGGTCGGGAAAACACGATCTGTGCCATCACCGACAATTCGAGTCAAACAAAAATAATAAAAAAAATTCTATATATTTTTTTTTCTCGATATTAAGGGTTAAGGATCTAGGCTTTATGATGGGTTAAAGATTTAGGGGAAAAGTGAAATCTATGGACCTGGTAATTGCCAATAGTACGGGTTTTGAAGCCAGCGGCGCAGTAGATAAAATAGTACTCCCACGTCCGTACAAACCTCTCGTCAAAACCCAATTCAAGGACTTGCCTGTCAATAGCAAAAAAAACCCATTTTTTAGGTATATCCCCGAGTGAAAATTCTCAGAAAACTGGGCAGTGGGTCATTCTCACCTCCTCTTTTCCATGAAATTATCCCTCCAGTATATGAGGGTCTGGTAGTAATGCATCCCAATGTTCTCTAGATGCTCAACGCTGGAGAATGCCCCTGGATTTGTCAAAAATAGCGACACAGATGGAGAGCGCGAGAGAGGAATCCAGTCTCACCATAGTCTGGATGAAGCAGCCATGGCCGACGTTACTCTGCTTAGAGAAGGAAGACAACCCCCTGGGAAAATGTACTCCTTGATGAAGTCAGAACTCCTCCTATACTCATCATAACGTTCATCCGGAATGGATATAAACTGCAATTTTACGGCCGGAAAAAGAGGCCTTCCATCAAAATCCTGGCAAATAAGAGGCATTGAAAACATAAGAGAATTTGAGGGGAGAATTATCGACCTGAAGAACGAACAGACCATCTTTAGCCAGCAAGTTCTCGCAGCAGCCGAAGAATTCGTCCATGTATTCATGCCCGACAGCTTCCAGCATCTCACTGCATATTTTAGCAAATAAAATGATAATTATTTTTTCCTCATTATAATTTTACGTAGGAGTCCTGACCAGAAGAAACTAACTCACCAGGAAACAATCCGGTCAAATTTTTTCGAGCTGGGAAGCTGGCGATAGTCAACGAGTAAGAAAGTTATTCGGTCCTGACAGAAGAACTCAATTGGCGTCAAGAACGGTTCGGACCTACTAAAAACGTATGCTTAATTTTAAATATAATAAACCTCAAGCCCGGCTTCCTTCGCTCTTATCGTCGCCAATTTCAGCTGTTCTTCAGATAGAGTAATGCCGGTGTACTTGCAGCCTGTCTGCTTCACTAGTTGGATGGCTAAACTCCCCCACCCGCAACCGATCTCAAGAACTTCGTGACTGCTGTTCACTCTTGCCTGTTTTATTCCCCATTGATTATTAAGGATAAAAACGAAATAAGACAAGGGTTGGCGTCACCTTCTCAATCAGGAGAGAAATTTTACGCAGCTGTGCGCTTTTGAGTTCCTCTTTCTCGCTCTAGGAAAATGGAAAAGTGGGTAAATGAAGCCGACAGGAAGAACTCATTTTCTCCAAGTACCTCGAAGACGGCGCAGGAATACGTCATCGTATTGTCTAGAAACAACGAGAAGAAATCGTTGCTCTGCGGAATAAAAGAGATTCACAAAATTAGAAATTTACATTCATAGTTTAATGATGATGCCACAGACCAGGTCATAATGTTGGGAAATATTTCGGCGGGCTTGCGTCAGGGTGTTCTGTCGCGAAATATGACGAAGAAAATATCTCGCTGAACCAACAGCGGCCGTGAAGAACATGGGTGTCCACCATCCCCTGAGAACATTTAATTTAATTCTTTTCTATTCATTTCTCGTGTCAAGTTTGTGTTCAAATGTTAAAACCTGCTGTATATCGGGCGTTTGCCCGAGCCCTTTAAATCCCTGTTTTCGATCAGTATCTGAAAAAATGGAACCGCCAAAATTATTGGCTATTCAAAAGAAAAGCAATGATTCAGTTTCTTTTATTACGTCACCATGACAAGATTCAAGAGACCGTCTTTTTTGTCCACAAAGGAGAAATAACCGTTTATGTAAGCATCCGCAAGGCCCAAGTCTGCCTCCGTGGCAATCTGTCATTCAGGGAAATGAAAAATAAATTCAATTTCCAAACTAAATGACGTTAGAGAGAAATACCTTCCAGTAGAACAACGGGCTATGTATTCTCAGAACAGATTTCTTGCAATTTTTACTCGCTCCTTCAAAAGAATAAATGGTTCCCCCATCTTCCAACAATCTGCCAGATTCCAGAAGTTTTTCTTGTTTAATTTGAGACCGACACTTGTAGAATTGAACAAACAATTTCTTACAGCACAAAACTACTTACTCTAAACAACCTTTACGGATGTAATGACTGAGAAACTTAGTAACAAACAAACGTGCTCCGATTTCCACCAGTGATGGTGACATATGCCTCTTATTTTCCAGAATGCCACTTTCCCGTTTAAGAATTTTATTTGCGCTGGAAACTCCGGCCTGACATTGGGACGAGCATTTCATACATAAAGGATTGTATGAAAATGGAAAACAGCATAAAATATGTAAATTTCGTCATTACATTATAGGTAGTCCACTACGTTCGAATGTTGACATGAAACATAGATAAAAAGGGTGAGTGATTAGCTTTTTACCTTCAATCCGTCTTCATGAAATCCATAACCTGGAATGAGAGAACGCTCGTCAGTTATGCATTCCAAGCACTTTACTCTTACTAAAAAGAAGATAGAAAAACTGACGAATAATGCCCTAAATTTCAATGCGTCCAGAATGTCATTTCGGCTCGTAGATGAACTAATGAGTAACATCCGCATCATTTTGAACTTTAGAAAAATGAAGTTATACTAACCTTGATATGCCCCAGCAAACCATATTTTACGGGAGCCTTGAATTTCTTTTAGTTCCTGTGAAGCCTTCCAAGCGGCGACTGAGGGAACTGGATGACTTGTCGTCCACTTGAGAAGTGTTTTCGCAGGGATATGTGCAGGGTTTAAAGTTACAAGGAAAGGTTGATCCGTTTCTAGATTCTGGTAATTGCAACAAATAAATTGTCATGCAAGGGAGACTGCCAGAAGTACTAAAGTTTCTAGAGAGGGAAACACGAGCTACATCTCCAGACCTGAAGTAAATTTAGCCAATATGTGAGGCAAACCCTCCTGTTTGTTTCACCAAGAAAATTCCAAGAGCTCCATGCTGCCCCATTACGGGGCATGAAACTTTTGTCATGATGAAGGAATATATCGCTGGAAACCACATCAAAAGAAAGCAAGGAATCATACAACTAAACGATATAGAAAATGGTGATCATGGACTTCGTTTTTGCAGTTTCTCAATAATCAAAATACTTTGTAATTTTCTAACTTCATCTTATAAGTTTTTATGTCTAAAGACTGACTGTGAACTGGCTCGTCAATCCAAACTTTTTTTTTCCTTGTCGGAAGTGGGAGGGTGGGAAAAGTAAGAGATCCAGCGAGTTCGTGTCTGAGAGAGAGAGAGGTTTAGTTGGAGCGAAGATAAAGAAATAGACGTCAATAATCTGAATCTCGAATACATTTGAATAAACTAGTGGAGAGCTGCATAAGATCACGTACAATGCACACAATCTATCTATCTGTATATTTACATATATGTAGATATCTCGCTGAAAGGCGCACTGAAGACGGATTACCTGTAGACATACTGAAAGGCACCGAGAATTCTAGTTTCTTCGTAAGTTGCTTGTTTTCCCAAAATCTTCAAGGCATCAGGTGCATGAACGCATAAAAATGCACTCATCATATTTATCTTCTGACCCATCCCCACAGACAACAGAGCAACCTGTTACAAAAATTCACATCTTCAATCCTGCATTATATAAATGATTGACACTCAAATGATAAAATCAAGGACCTAAACAAACACAAGAGTAATAAAATCTCCGCCTGAAAACTCTTCAAAATAACTACAGAGTTTTCATGGAATTCCAAAACTCCTCATTCTTACCGCCATCATCAGAAGAAACAGATTCAACCGCACACCCCAGTCTAATTTGACAATTTCTGCTCTCCAATTCTCTCCTTACCTATTTTTCAATAAAATAATTAATCATCAGTTATGACAAGGTCCAGGAATATCTTTCGTGGAGGGAAAAAAAAAACCAGAAAGAAATACGTCACCTTATTGACATAGTTCTGCGAACGCCCTTTTACTGTTAGCCATTGTGGCCGGCCAAAAACCTGAAGATTAGACAGAACTAACGATGATAACAAACCCCTACTACGTTTGCATCGACTCTAATCTCCGAATTCAACGTCGTTCATGATCTAGGCTGTAGATTTTGGACGCAAAATGTTGATATCGACTGGATGTCAAGGATTACGAGGGGACTACCTGAAGTAACTGATGGTTGCGACAGAATGATAGCACAGAAAACGCAGAAAACGTCATTACTCCTTCTGAAGGACAGGACCAGATCGATGAACAGATTGGAACCTGGGAGACATATAAGCATTGAAAGACTAAAGTTGAAGAAAGAAAAGGAGATCGAACTAATTTTATGGAATCTTACAAGATACGCTCTTTGAAATAGGTCCGAATAACCGCGCGATTTGATAAAAGCTCCGAGTGTTTCATTTCGGTCCATGTCTGGGTTGCTCTCAAGATCCTCGAGATACCTTCATAGGAACATTAGATTTTAAAAAAGTTGCGTTTATGACAACCAGTAAGTAAAATGCAGGGTTTACAGAATTATTGAAAAGCCTATTTGCCGTCGACTGATCATCTAGTTCCATGTTGAGTATATATCCAAAGAGGGATCCATCAAGAACTGTGAAAAGTAGCATAGCCCATGAGAATGCATACTCTTCCAGATAGACTCCGCCATTTTATCGGGAGAAGTCACTGTTGCTCGGGCAGAACCCAACGGAGTTATTGATTTAACTGGCGAATGCCACTTCCCGCCACTCCAAGGGGCCCGTTTTGATTTAAGTGGCGATACCACTTCCCGCCACACCAATGGGCCCGTTTTCATTTAGCCTCCGGGCTCCGGCCCGCTAAGTCCAAAAATCGTATTCTCTCTCTCTCTCTCTCTCTCTCTTGGTTTTACTCACATCCCGCCAAAACTCTCTTGGTTTTACTCTCTCTCTCTCTTTTAGTTTTTCTCTCTACTTTTTATTGCTGGAGGATATATTTATAAAAAAGGATTAAGGAGTTACCGGAGGACGTCGTCCTTGAATTTTAGGATCTCGCGGATCATTCGCCAGAAAGTCGGATTTGCGGCGTTGGATTTCTGAGCGAACAATCCGGAGAGACCGTTCCGGCTACCCCATTCGTAGCCATTACCGGAATCTAGACTCACGGAAAATGACATATCCGATATCTCCATCTCCACATCCAGCGTCTCGAACAACTCCATCATATTCGGGTAGGTCACCTGCAGTATGTATAACTAGATTTATATCCTAAATCTATGTACTTAATTACTATCACAAGAGCATCAAATCTGAAATCTTGAACGGAAAATAAGCTTTAGGAGATTTACTCGGTTGAAGACCATAAATCCGAGGTCCACGTCGACGTTTTCCGTTGTAACGGTTCTGGCATGTCCGCCGAGATAATCTTCCGCCTCGTAGAGCACGACGTCCGCGTTTCCGGATACGGCGAGCGTATACGCCGCTGCGAGACCGCTGATTCCCGCTCCTACTACTGCTACTCGCATCGTAGCGGCACTGATACAAGAATGAGCGAAATCTGCACTCCAGTCAAGAATAGAGAAAGAAGCGAGAGCAGATGTATTCTGATGCGAAAGAACGGCGACAGAAAATCAGGAAGAGGAGGATCCAGATGTAGCGAGAGGACCTTGCTCTGTCCACGTACGTCCTATCTTCTTCTCTCCGGGACTTGGAAATTGTATTGGAGGGAGAGAGAGAAACAGGTAGAATACTACAGTACAGACAGTTTTGGCCGATCCGACGGCTTAGATTTTCATAAAATGATCGTGTTAACGGCCCTTATTCTCGTTCACTTCCCACTAGTCGCGGCTGTCTGACTCTCGTCAGTCTCGTGGACTTACCCTTTCTGTCAGGTCCTGCTGAGAAGGGACGGGTCGTTGATCCGATGTAGCTCTAATCTGACGGCTCTCAGTAAGTGTTCGATTTTTCATATTCCACTCAATCACGTTGGACACACACATTCGTTAAAAAATTAATACATTGGAATTATTTTTAGATTTGCTGACAGTCAAGAAGATCCCTTTTAATCTAAGTCAAGTTGATTGGTGGGATTACTGATCCAACGGCTCTCAAAAGGTTTTGTTCAGAGGTTTAATTTGCTCCATAAAAATAAGGACGAAGAAGAAGAAAAGAGCAAAGAAGAAAATCATGGGGTGAAGAAAAATTAGAGAAATAATAAAAAGAAGAGGAAGAAAAACATAAGAAGACCAATCAGAAAAAGACCCATAGATAAATAAATAAATAAATGATCCATTGATAAAAAAAGAGCTCTTATTTACAAGCTAGAAGGGAAGCACTGGTCTAAATGGCTGTTAAAAAAACCATGTCGTATACTTCTAATGTTAAATTGAGGGGGGATCTAAAAAGATTAAAACCCCAAAATTACCCCTTTAATAGATTTTCTCGACTTCAGTATCAGTAAAACAGTCAACTAATTGAGCAACTGCATTGGTCTCAAATGCCTTGTTTTAGACTCCAACAACATCTAGTGATGAGTCGATTTTGTGCGGTCATTAAAAACACATAATCATAGGTAAAAAATCTCATTTCATTGAAAGATTAATTTTAGTATATTTAATGAATGAGGTACAAAATCCATGGATAATAAGGGTCAACTTTAAGAGTTCCTTGAATTTGGAAAAATTAGACCCACAAAAAAGTTTTAGAATTTAAGAAAAATTTAGTTGTGGAAGCCTACCATTTTTGGTGGAGGAGGAGAAGAGCAAAAAGGTGAGAAGAAAATTGATCATGTAGAAACCCTACATGAACGAGAGAGAAGGAGAGAGAAAAAAATTGTGAAAATGCCCCCTAAAAAGGGGATATATTGAGTCACATTAGTTCATAGAGAGAAATTCTTTGCCAAGTAATAAAAATGATAATCTAATCACACTTTCATGTATCTCGTTTATGTTCATTGAAATGAAATTTATTCGTTGTTATTCTTGTGTAATGTTTGTAATGAAGTCCATAAGCATATGCAATGATTAAGTGAATTATGATGAGATCATAATACAGTATTTAAAAACTTTCTTTGATTTATCACTAGCATTTAAACATATATTATAAACATTCATATTCATGGGATATTAAAGAGGGATATCGAATTATCTAGAAAGAACAAAACTATCTTATTTGACTCATATGATGAGTATGGTTGATCCTGTAGACATCGGTGTGGAGACACTAAAGATAGATAGTAGGTGCTCTTTGGAGAAAGAGTTCACTAAATTGATATGTATGAATCCCTGAATGGTAATTATACCTATCTGTCAATCAGGTTTATTCATGTCATCATTATGTATGTGGTCCTTTGACTTGAAACACCAAAAACATCTTGTGGATAGATGATCTTGTTTTGATCATGACTTATGAATCCCTAGCCACTAGATATTTAAACTTCATATATTTAATACGATATGAAGTCCATGAAGATAATTGTGTGATCAAGATAGGATCACCTGCCCTCGATATTTGAGGAGATTAACTCAAGGAATGAGATATGATGAAATCCTTGGCCAAGGTAGATGAAATATTCGAGGAGTTCTCAATGATTTATTACTTGCATTCGTACTAACTTGAGTGACTGATTAGGGTTTAAAAATTGACTTTATCCTGAGTCATTTATGAGTCTCATGCGAATGAAGGATTATATATACATGGTAATTGATGACAGAAAGGTTCCATAAGAGAGTTCTTACATACTCCCTACCTCCTAGAGTACGTGGTGTAGCTTGGCACCCAATGGGTTGGCATGACCATATACACAACCAAGACATCAATCGATAGATTGAGTTACACAAACATGACATGTTGTGTATATGGTCCTTTGACGTGAGACATGAAAGACATCTTGTGCATGGATGATCATGTTTTTATTATAATGAATTCCTAGCCACGAGATCTCCAAAATATTATATATTAGATATGACATGAAGTTCTTGAAGATAATTATGTAGTCCAAATGAGATTGTTCGCCCTCGATATTTGATGAGATTGACTCAAAGAATGAGATTTGATGAAATCTTTGGCCAAAATAATAAAAGTATCGAAGAAAAAGTTCTTGTTGATTTGTTTCATGCATCAATATTAATTTGCGTGACTAATCAAGGTTTGACACTTGGCCATATCCTAAGTCATTCACGAGTCTCATGCAAATGAAGGAATATATGTATATTATAACCAATGATGGCAAGGTTCTATACAAAAGTTCTTATATATGTTATATATCCTAGAGTACGTGGTGTAGCTTGGCACCCAACAAGCTGGCAAATCGACTCGTCGAATGAGTTAAATTGATCGTTAATTAATTAATTTATATTTTAATGTAGATAATTAATAAAGGTAGACTAATAAGACATTATTGGGTCTATAGAGTTATTAATTACTAAGATATATGAACATTGAGTGTAACACACATAACGTCTATGATAATGTTAGTGGATATAGACATAATTATAAATGCTTTTATTAAAAATTTAGAGAACAAATGTCTATAATTAGGGAGAGAACACACACAACTCAAGGTGCCCATGCAAGCTTTATGAGAATTATCTTCTTTCTTCTCTTTCGTTTTAGGTGAAGAGCTTTGAAGAAAAGATCCAACCATCTAACGATTGTGTCGATATGGGTAAAGGCTAGACACTTGAATAGCTTCAAGAAGTCCTTTAAGTGAACCCTCTAAATATGTTTTCTTATATATACTAGATGATAAGTGATGGATATTATGTGGCCTATAAGCCCATCACACTTTCATGTATCTTGTTGATGTTCATTGAAATGAAATTTATTCATTGTCATTCTTGTGTGATGTTTGTAATGAAGTCCATGAGCATGTGCAATGACTAAGTGAATTATGATGAGATCATAATATAGTGATCACTAGTCTTTAAACATATGTTCTAATTATTCCTATTTGTGGGATATTCGAGAAAGACATCGAATTATCCGGAAAGAATAGCACTATCTAATCCATCTCATATGATGAGTATGACTGATCCTATAGCCATCGGTGTGGAGACACTAAGGATAGATAGTGGGTGCTCTTTGGAGAAAGAGTTCACTGAATTGATCCGTATGATTCCCTGAATGGTATTATACCTAACTGTCAATCAGGTTGATTCATGTCATGATTGCGTATGTGGTCCTTTGGCTTGAGACACCAAAGACATCTTGTGGATGGATGATCGTGTTTTGATTATGACTTACGAATTCCTAGCCACGGGATATCTAAAACGTCATATATTGGATACGACATGAAGTCCACGAAGATAATTGTGTGATCAAGATGGGATCATCCACCCTCGGTATTTGAGGAGATTGACTCAAAGGAATGATATACGATGAAATCCTTGGCCAAGGTAGTAGAAATATCAAAGAAGGAGTTCTCAATGATTTCTACACGCATCAGTACTAACTTGAGTGACCGATTAGGGTTTGACAGTTGACCATACACTAAGTCATTCATGAGTCTAATGTGGATGAAGGATTATACATACGTGGTAATCAATGACGGGAAGGTTCCATAAGTGAGTTCTTACATACTCCATATCTCCTAGATTACGTGATGTAGCTTGGCACCCAACGGGCTGACAACTCAACCTATCGATTGGGTTAAATCGATCCTTGATTAATTAATCTATATGTGGATGTGGATAATTAATTAAGGTTGACCAATAAGGTGTTATTTGGTCTATAGAGTTATTAACTAGTGAGATATATGGACCTAGAGGGTCACACACATAAGGTTTACGGATGTTGGTAGATATAGACATAATTATGAGGGTTTTTATGAAAAAACCTCATTCCAAATGTCTATAAATAGGGGGAGAACGACCACAACTCAAGGTGCCCATGCAAGCCTTGTGGGAATTCTCTCCTTTCTTCTCTTTCTCTCTTGGTGAAAAGTTTTGAAGAGGAGATCCAACCATCTAGAGACCATGTAGATACCGCTAGAGGCTAGACACTTGAATAGCTTCAAGAACTCCTTCAAGAAAACCTATAAGTATGTTTTCTCATACATACTAGATGATAGGATCATCTGTTCTTGGTGGCTTGGTATTTTGAATGTCCGATTAAATGTTTTTCCGCTGCATTTGATGTTTTGATCAAAATTTTGTAAAGTTATCGACCTCAGATCCCAACAACAAGATCATCAACTCTTGGTGCCTTAGGATTTTGAATATTTTATTCTATGTATTCCACTACATTTGATGTTTTGATTGAATTTTTAAAGGCTTAACGACCTCAAATCCCAACAGCTCCCTTTATTTTCTCAAACTATCCAAGTGGGATGGCTTTAACTCTCAAAGGTTGATCCTTCCTTCACATGGTTTTCACTCTCTTGGGTGTCTCTTGGCTTTCTTGAATATGTTACACCATGCTTGGGGTGAGCTCCTCTTTTTTATACCTCCTCGTGAGCTTCTAGAGACTTTCTCTTTAGAAGATGTCCATACCTTTCTAGAACATCTAGAAAGATCTATAAGCTTTTATTTATATCCATGAGCTTCTATAAAAATCTAGAAGGCTCTAGAAGCTACTAGAAGTAGTTTGTAGAAGATTTTAGAAGCATCTAGAAGATTCCAAAATAGTCTAGAAAGTTATAGAATATTTTTGAAGCTTCTAGAATAAAAAGTTGACCAAGTCAACCCTAAAAAAATATCCTAATTGATAAAATAGAAACAACAAGTACATATGTTTATAAAGGAGAGAAAAGAGAGAAGAGAGAAGAGAGAGAGAATGAGAATTGTCTCATGTGAGACTAACACTCATAAAAAGACTTATTGAGCTTTACGTTAACACTTCCTCTCAAGCTAGATCATATATATCAAACATGTGTAGCTTAGTGCCCAAGAAGTCATAAGAGATATTGTAGAGATGCTGGTTGAATTTCTTAGCCAATTGGTCAGAAAAAGTACATGTAATGTGGGGTTGCTCTCTTTTCCTATATGACACTCTTGATGACCTTTTCCTAGAGACAATCTTACTCGATATGATTACTTAACTCATGAAATGCGGGGTTGCTCGCAATAATGATAGCAGATTGGTTGTTACAATACAAAGGCATAGGTGTCTGAGAGATAACACTCGACTCTTGAATAAGAGACTAAGGCCATACCATCTCACAAGTAGTGTTTGTAATAGAGCAATATTTTACCTTAGCACTAGAGCAGGAAAAGACCTATTGTTTTTTAGAGCACCAAGTAATTAGATTTCCACAAACATAAGTGTAGTAATCAGTATAGAATTTTGATTTCCTTGATCCCCAACATATATTGAGCTTAGAAAAACTTCAGCCCGAAGATGATCAAGTTGTGCATTAATGAATTCCTCGCGAGGTGTTTTCTTATGCTACCCATAACTCATAAAATTACATCTCAACGAACTTCACGAGGTTCTTGCATAAATTGACTAAGGACACCAACCACATAGAAGATATCTAGATGAGTCATCATCAAGTATATTCGCTTCCCTAATAGTCACTAATAACGATTGACATCATTTAGCAAGAGAAAAGAAACTAGAAATATATGACATTTTTCTAGAGAGGAGAATGAAAGAGAAAAACAAACAAAAAAATGGTTTAATCTCATTTATAAATTTAAATAGTTTTAGTCTAAGTTTTAAATTAAAACTGATACGTAATGCAATAAGAGAAAAAAAAAGAAAAAAAAAAAAAAGAAAAAAAAAACTGAAACTCAACTAAAACAGAAATAGCTTGGTTCCTAGATTAAGAAGATAGACAATGAAATCGAACTACAGAAAATCAAATTAAAGACAGGAAAATAACATAATAATCGAAGGGACAAATAAAATAGAAAATTAGTAGAGTGGATGAAACAAAAATAAAATTCAGAGACTTAAAATGGTTTCAAAAAGAAAAAAAAATTGGACAAGGAGATGTTTGAGAAAAACAAAATCAGAGAATAAAACCAAGCGCAAAACACTTAAAACGGGATTTTTAACAAATTTGATAGAAACAAAAATCCAAAAAGGGGGATTTAAAAAAATGTTTGAACCCTTGATTGAAATTGATCCACAAAACACCTTAAATGTGAAATAGTTTCCAAACCAAGGCCTTTTAGGGGTGAGATTTTCTGGAGATCACTTCAGATGCCGACTAAGATAGATGGTAACAAGAAGAGCTTTGAGAAATTGTCGTAGTAGGGGGCTTTGAGAGAACACTGATGAGAGAGAGTGTATTTAGATTGCAGCAGCAACTGAGAGAATCTTTCCAGCTGTGAGTGAGGGGGAGAGGTTTCACTATGCAAGAGAGAGAATGCCAACATGTCAAGGAGGGTTTAGGGTTTATGATATATTTTTATTTATTTTTAGGTCCCTTATAGATAAAAATAAAAAATAACAATTAGATGGTTTTGAATAAAATGTGAAAGTAAGGTAAAATACACTAAAAGATAAAAATCTATAAACATTAAGATTCTCTAATGATGGTAAATAAATAGAAAAAATAGATATAAATATGAAAGTTTATGAGGATAGTGTTGGAACTTGAATATGCATCAGGATTCATCAGAATAATCAGATTGAAAACACGGAATTAAACGCGTACCTGGATTCACTAAAGTAGATTACTAAAGTGGAGAATAGTCTTCTTGAATATCCTTGATGTAACCTCCTAATCTCTAGAGGAAATGTGATTCTCTCTTGAGGGTTATGAGCATTAGGTTATCTAAGTGGACTATGGCCTCCTATTTATAGAGATAGAGGAAAGCTTAAGCCTCTAATCAGTCATTAGTCAGTCTATTAATGACTAATGATTGATTTACTGCCTCTACACATAATTAACCTCCACACACATAAATGAATGTCGTAATCCCCATATTAAACATAATTGAATCACTTAATGGGATTAAAATGATAGCTAATCCACAATAATACATAACTATGTCCACTTAATAGAGATTAGATCTAACAGATAGAACTAAATATCTATGTATACCACTACCATCTATCTTTATGACTATTAATATCTACTATATTTATGGGAGAATGATGATAATATTCAAAATTCTAAATAAAATATTAGAAAATGAATAATTAGAGCTTATTCTTCGCGGTGTTTGCTTTCCCAAGTTGACATGGGTCAACTGCTCGAGCCATCAATACTTAGAATCGTGAACACGTACCTTCCTCAAATTATTTTGACTCAACTTAAACATATTTCATAATATCAATAAAGCTAAGATGTAAAGCATCAAAATCATGTTTAACTAATAAAAACATACTTACATGGCTCCTTTCAAGGAGATCTCAAAGTTGTTCAAGTGTCAAGTCTCTAGCGGTATCCACATGATTGTCAGACAGATGGACCTCTTCTTCAATGCTCTTCACCAAGAGAGAGAGAGAGAGAGAGAGAAGAAATGAGAGAATTATTATATGGGCACCTTGAGCTATAGTCATTTCCCCTTATTTATATACATTAGGAATGAGAACTTTTCACAAAAACCTTTACAATTATATCTATATCCATCTACCTCCATAGATCTAATATATTTGACCCTGTAGGTCCATATATTTCACTAGTTAATAACTCTATAAACTCAATAACATTTTTTTGCTCGACCTCTATTAATTATCTACATCTACATATCGATTACTTAATTAAGGGTCGATCTAACCCAATTGATAGGCTGAGTTGCCAACCCATTGGGTGCCATTATACCACATACTCTAAGAGATATGAATTGTATAAGAACTCTCGTACGTAACATTGTTGTTATTGATTACCATGTATAAATAATCTTTCATCCGCGTGAGACTCATAAATGACTTATGGTATGGTCAATTGTTAAACCCTAATTGATGATTCAAGTTAGCATTGATACATGGAGGAAATCATCACAAACTCCTCCAATATTTCTATTACCTTGGCCAAAAATTTCATCACATCTCATTCCTTGAGTCACTCTCTTCAAATACTGAGAGCAAATGATCACATCTTAACCGCACAATCATCTTCCTGGACTTCATGTCGCATCCAATATATGAAATTTTGGAGATCTTGTGGCTAGAGATTCATAAGTCATAATCAAACACAATCATCCATCGACAAGATATCTTTAGTGTCTCAAGTCAAAGGACCACATATGCAACTGTGACTTGAATCAATATAATTGACGGTTGGATATAATATTATTAAGAGATTCATATGAATCAATTCTATAATCTCTTTCTCCAAAGAGCACATGTTATATGTCTTTGGAATCTTCACACCAATGGCTATAGGATCAGCTATACTCATCTATGAGTCAGATTAAATAGTTTTATTCTTTATAGATAATTTAATGTCCTTCTAGAATATCTCACGAATAGGAATATTTTAAACATATGTTTGAAGACTAGTGATCACAATATTATGATCTCATCATAATTCACTTAGTCATTACGTATGTTCATGGACTTCATTGCAAATATCATACAAGAATAAAAATAAATAAATAAATTTCAATGAACATAAACGAGATACATAGAAGTATGATTGGCTTATAGGCCATATAATATCTATTATCTCCTTGAAGCCATCTTCATTTAATTCTATTTTTTTAATGATGCTTGAGTCACCTGGGTATATCTTGCAAAAGATGGATGCGAGTTCTTAACAATATCTATCAACTTACTCAATAAATTGTTACCCAAATTCCATCACCCTAAACTTGTCCAAGTTACCCTTTAAACCTCTTATCTATATTTTTTTTTTCATCCTTATAGAGATTATCTTCAACGGGAGTGTCTTCATTTTTATCCTCTTCTATATATTTAAAGGCTTATAATCTCTTCTTTGATCAAGATTATCAGTAGTTTTACTATTTATAAGGATTTTTATCTCAAACTTGATAATTATATTGAACTATTTATTTTCGTCTTCTAAAGATATTTGGTCCTTGAAATGGATGAAGCCTTTGGATCAAAGGGGTTTGATTGATGTGACATGTTCAATTTTTTAAAAAGAGTAAAACACAAGAACCATCTGGTGAAGATCAAATTATTGTGACTGTAAATTATTGTGCTATCTCTTCTCTCCTTCATCCAAAGAACCACACGGAAAAATCTTGGAGTTCCTACTCTCTATCTACACATGTTGGATAAGTTTAAGATGATTCAGCAATTGTTGATTTATCTCTCCATTTGTTTCCTTTTTTGAGATAAGGCAACATGGCCTCATCACTCCTTTTTTGAGAGTTGTCCTCTCACTCCATGAAAGTCCATTTATAAAAAAGAGAGAGAGAGAACGTTGTGGATCTCTAGCTACAAAACTTCTCTAGAAAGCTGTGATGATTTGGTGAAATTTCTTGATCAACGTTATCTTGTTTCTCTCCCCTCATTTTGGTCGACATCGTCATTTATGCGCCATGTAGTATATATACATATATAGAGAGAGAAAGAGAGTGAGAGACTGAGTGATAGAGAGAGAATATAGTTGTGACTTCTGTACACACGGTTGCGTTCCTCATTAGTATGTAATAAGAAAGAGAGCGCATGAGAGAGCTGTTCTACCCCCCTTCCCAACTCCCCTGGATGCCACAGAAACTCTTCTTCCTCAGTCATTGACCGAGTGTCGTTCTCGCTCACGTCGACCCTGTTATCCATTCCAGCATTCCTTCATCCTCTCTCTCTCTCTCTCTCTCTCTCTCTCTCTCTCTCTCTCCTCCTTTTCCTCTTTCTGCATCTAGATCAAGCGATCAGCAGATTACATCAGACTCCCTCATCTCCTCTTTGCCATCTGGAACGTCCTCTTCAGGAACCGGTTCGAGGTGTCATCGTCTCTGTGGCAGAGCACTCTGAGAATCGTATTCGGGTCGGATCTACTCCATTTCCCCGTCGTCGGTGGCATCGGCAACCTCTCCGCCGCCATTCCTAGCTCGCCCATACCACTGGACTCGCACGCCGCTGCGCAAAAATCCTCCACCAGCCGCTCAGTAGTCATCCCCATCAGATCCATCACTCCTTCCGCCACCTCAACTTCTCTCTCCACCTCCTCCTCCACCAGCCCTCCCCCCCACGTCAGAAAAAACCTCTTCAAGCTCGCAAAATCCTCCGCGATCATCTCCTGGTCTTCTCTCATGAACGCTCTCTCGCTTCCTCCGGCGAGAAGAACCATTAGGAAAGCTTCGAAGGAAGCTCTCATAACCTCTCTCAGCGCCAACGGTTGCATCTGGTCGGCGACTGTGTTCGTAATTTGATGCAGAATCTGCTTCAGATTTTGCAATGTTGGGCGGATTCGAGAATTTGAGACGTCTCCCATGTAGAGTCTTTCATAGAAGCTGCTGGTGGAATCGAGGAAGATGAGTCGTGCAGCCACAATTTCTGCTACCGATTGAGCGGATTGCTGGATTGCAGTTTTGAGGGGGTCGAAAAGGGAGGAAGCTGAGCGCCGGCGGTTGTTTGAGGGGGAGACGTGCATTAGGGTTTTGTTGAAGAGGTGAAGATGAGAGAGAACGTAGTGGAGAGTGTTGAGGCGGACGTAGAGACGTTGAGTTCCTCTGCTAGTTGAAGGGCGAGGATGGTCGCCTTTTGCTTTGTAGTTCCTCGCGTCACCCTCGTCTGCGCCGATGTGGCAAGGAGACGCTCTTCGCCATAGCTTCACGAGCTTGGAGTCCTGGTTGCATCTCGTGAGAGGGGGGAGGATGGGGATGTAGTTCCGCTTAGATCCTGGCAAAATTTCAGGGTCATTTGGGTTCTACTTTAGGGTTTAGTTTTAGGGTTCAGAGTAATGTTACCGCAGGCTGAGGCGAAGGTTACGTAGTCTTGGAGGAGAGATGATAAACCGTCGGCGAGATACTGGACCATTTCTTCTCTGAAGCTGAGAGGGGTGTTGAGGAAATCGTCCACCATGTCTCCTGATAACTTCATCAGTTCTACTGCAGAGTGTGCGTACGACTCGCCCTTCGCTTTTATATTCCACGTCTGTTTGGAAACCGGAATTGAGGAACATAAGAAGGTGATAATGGTGTGATGACGACGACGAGGACGAAGCTGATGATGATGGCGAAATTCAAGAAGAAGAATAAGAGAATGATGATGATGATGATGACGACGATGATGATAATGAGGACGACGACGAGGTCGATGAAGGGCTCGCCTCAGTGTCTTTCGCTCTGTAGAAGCACTCTCTGCAGCAGTTGAGCCTCTCGTCTATCCAGCTTTTCGTCAATGAGGAGTAAACCGCGTCGACTTCGTAGGGTATCATCTCCCTGACGACGCTCTTTCCCCCATCCTCACACTCCTCGGAATCCTCCACTGCGATCTGCACCAGCATCTTCTCCAGCTTATCTGCCGCCTCCAGCACTCTTATCGAGTCTTGCGTTAGGGTTACCACCCCTTCCAGGTACTGCTTCAGAACCACTCCGTAACAGTCATGGAGCGTCACGGCCGCAACGGCAGCCGGCACGGGATGCCATCTCGTTAGCGCTGAACTGAAGCCCTCTTTCTCTCTCAGCGCCAGTTCCTCCGTCTCTCCTGCTAGCTCCACCATGAAGTCGCTCCTCTGCTCCGCTTCCAAGTTGCTTCCCCAGTTCCCGCTATCCTCCAATATCTGCCATCCACAACAAAAAAATAATAATAATAAACCACTTTTGTAGAGAGAGAAAATAAAAACCCTAATCTACCTTGTTAAAGGAGTTCCGAAGAGACGATCTGATGTAATAATCGACGCGATTCTCCGATGAATTACATCGAATCTCATCGATCCTTTCGTGATCCTCGTCGATAATCTTTGCAGCCAAGAGAGCCAGGAGAAGGATCTTTTCCATGGACCCGGAAACTCCCTTCAAGAAGTACCCTCGATAGTCGAGCATCCGTTTATCCGCCCATCCCTGAATGGAAGCCAACGCCGCGGACAATACTCTCACGTACGATTCCTCCCGGTCAACTCTTCTGGAGTCAGCGCTGACTTCTCCTAACATGGTCAACGAGGCGCATAACAAATCCTGCTCCACTTGCCCTGTTTTGACGAACTGGTGAAGGAGCGTCCACGCGAAGCATACGTTGTGGGTCTCCCGGTTGACCCCGAGAATTGACCACGTCTTCCTCATCAGTTCGAGCAGTTCGTCGACCTCCTCCAACACCACAGTCTCTTCTTTGGTATCGAAGATCGACTGCAGTAAGGCAATGTACAGGTGGACGTTGAAGGGGAATCCGTCGGCCCAGTGGCAAGAAGTACCGTTCTCGTCGCCGGAGCTTCTCCAGGCTAAGGCGACGACGGAGTTGCAGAGCGTTTTCATGGCATCGGAGTTCTTGCTGGTGTCTATGGTCTTGGTTTCCACGCGCCTGATGATATTACGGAGAGCGGAGATAGCAGGGTTGGACGTGTCCAGAGGTAAGAGGGGGTGAAGGAGAAGGCCTGATTCTAAGAGCTTGAGCTGTCGTCTCTGCCAGAGATGATATTCTTCCCAGTCGTTGAATTCTGAAGGTTTCAGCTGCCGGAGAAGCTCGAGGGGGAGAATTATCGTGTCCGCTCTTCTTCCCGTCTTAATCAAGGGACAAAAAAAAGTTTAAATATTTCGACACTTTCTAGGAGAGAGAGATAATGAATATTATTACTTGTCCAACGAGAGTGCGCATGAGAGTCTTCCGAAGTCGATTGTCGCTCTCCTCGGCGACTCTCATCTGCTGGCGCATGATCTCGGCTGAGGTCATGGGCCGTCGGATGACCCTTGAGGGAGATGATCCGACGGCGGAGGATTGCTGCTGCATGGTCCGTTTCGGGGAGGACCGTCTCGCGTTGAGTCCAAGAGCTCTCTTGATCCGGCTCGTGCCCACGAGTCCCGTCGGCGCCGCCTTTCCTGTGCCGTCGCCGCCGTCCCCCGTAGGGTAGTAGGCGAGAGCGGTGCCACGTCCGTTACCGAAGCCAGGAGAAGATCTGCATGACATAAAGAAGATCTCGTATGCGGTTTCCCGTAGATCATCTTTATCAATGGAGTCGATCCTGCCAAACGGCCATTCAAGATCTTCTTCGTGATCCGGGTCAGCGTCGGATCTGGATATGTACGAGAAGCTCGCCAGAGAAGAATGCCTCCCCATTGCCGGAGATTATAAGGGCATCCTCCTCCTCTGGCTTGAGAGAGAAAGAGAGGAGGAGGAGGAAGGGAGAGAGGGAGATGGGGGGATCTCTCTTCTCTCTCCCTCTTTCTCTCTCTAGCGTCAAGTATTGTCGCGTCCAGGAGAAAGGAGGGGAGGAAGGAGATGAGGTAAAGAAGGGAAACCGCTTCGTTGTTTCCGTAAGGGCCAGCCCATCGTCCCGGAACTGAACTGCCGCGTGGACGACCCTTATTTTTCCGGTTCGCACAGAGAGAGAAAGAGAGAGTAGCCTACGGATGCCACAAGGGATGTCCATAATTTGACCTTGTACCACGTGGATAGTCAACGCACCACAAGATTGTCAGCCGACTTCAAAGAGCCGATTTCTAAGAGCCGTGTGGGAAAGGAGAGAGAGAGATCTCGACTATCTCAAGAAATCGGTGGCCCATAAGGCTCTTAGAAATCTCGACTATCTCAAGAAATCCATTTCATTTGGCAAACATATGCACGGAAGTGTGAGAAGGTACAAATACAAAAATCTGGAATCAATGGCTGGGAATTAATTTTCTTAAATTAGATAAAGGTTGGTGGTTTTTGGGATTAATACCCAAGAATGGCCTATATGGAAAAGATGTAAGCTGTGATCGTCAATCCTTATTAACTTCATCCATGTTTTTCCCCATCCATTTCAAATGGTGCACTCCATCTTTTTTTCCCCAAATCGACTTATGGCCGAACATGATCCATTCGAAATTGATCCACTTATGATCGGCAACTCCATCCAATATTGTATTTGGAGAGCGAGAGATCTCGACTATCTCGAGAAATCGGTGGGTTGCAAGATTATAATCGGTTTCTTTCTTTTGAAAAATTACAAATCAGTAGTTAATTGATCATCATGTGACCCTGACTTTTGAATAAACTATATAGCACAAAAGAATATGTAAATATATTACAAATATTTAATATAATTTTAAAATCCATAAGTTACAACTAAATATCAAAACATAATCTTTGAAATGTTTTATTACCATAATTATTTAATCAAAATAATACTAAAAACCATCTTAAGATCAATCGTTAAATATTTTAAGAAAATAATAATTAAGTGAAATGCAAAACTTATCATTAGTTCCTTGGATGTGATGGTGCAAGCTGCATATGTGCCCAACCTCTTGGGGTATCCCCATGTTTTTTATCCCAATAGATCTTCTCGTCAAACATTATCGATAGTGATAGTCAAGGTAGCCTAGATCAATAATGATCGCTACGCCATCACCTATCATATAAATTTGAGGAAGAGAGGAGATGACAAGGGTGTTTCTAGAGGAAAAAGTCGCACGGGTCCCCAAAACCCTAGCGCTTAAGGTTTGTCTGAAGGTGTTATTAGGCTCCTACCCCATTATTCTCACTCTCTCTCTCTCTATGTGTGTGTGTCTCTCTATGTGTTTCTCTCTTTGTCTCTCTCCTCTTCTCTAATATAAACCCATGTACTCCTATTTGTTTTAAGGGGATTGTAGGGTCTCTTTTGTCACCATGGTATCACGTCCATAACACTTCATCTCTCAGAAATCATCATCTTTGACCAGCCACCATCCTCATCAATGTATCTCCTTCTCCGTTGACCTTAACCATTGTGGTGGCATCTCTCCATCATGCCCACTACTGCAATCTCCCCTCTTTGCAACTATCTTGTGCCTATATCACCACTATCAGCACTTGCCCTTGCCCTCACACTTGCCCTAACCCTCCCCAATCTACCTAGCCCTCACCCTCACCCTTGCCCTCGCCCTTGCCCTCCCCCTTGACCTGCCCTCCCCTTCACCCTCATAGCCCAAGCGCCACCTCCACCACCTCTTTTTGGGTGCCTTCAGTTGGGCATATGGCTTCATCAAGGGATTCTACATCATCTCAACCACCTTCTACTCCAACTGAAGATTTACCTTCACCACCTTGATGGACATTATCTGGCTTTCAAGCCAATCACACTTTCATCTTTTGTTCATTAAGATGAACTTTTATTTATTATCATTCTTGTATGATGTCTCCAATGAAGTCTATGAACATATAAAATGATCAAGTGAATTATTATGAGATCATAAATTATGATCACTAGTCTCTTAATATATGTTCTAAATATTCCTATTTGTGAGATACTCGAGAAGGACATTGAATTATCCGTAAATAATAACACTGTCTAATTTGACTCATGTGAGGACTATGGCTGATCATGTGGTCATCGATGTAGAGACACCCACAATAGATAGTGGGTGCTTTTTCGAGAAAGAGTTCACTGAATTGATCCGTATGAATATTTGAATGGTATTATACCAAAATGTCAATCGAGTAGATTCATCTCATGGTTGTGTACGTGGTCCTTTGACTTGAGACACCAAAGACACTTTGTGTATGGATGATCATGTTTTGATTATGAGTTACGAATCCCTAGCCACAAGATCTCCAAAATGTCATAGATTAGTCCTCGAAAGTGGTTGAGTGGTCAAGATGGGATTGTCTGCCCTTGATATAAGAGGAGATTGACTCAAGGAATAAGATACAATTAAATCGTAGGCCAAGGCAGCGGAAACATTAGAGAATTTTTTACAATGATTTCTTATGCGCATCAATACTGAATTAAGTGACTGATTGGTGTTTGACATTTAACTATACCCGAAGTCATTAATGAGTCTAGCACATATGAAATATTATACATACACAATAACCAATGATGGAAAGGTTCAATGAAGGATTAATGATATACTTCATATCTGCCAAAGCACGTGGTGTAGCTTGGCACCCACCGTGATGGCGACTCAATATGTCGATTGGGTTAAATCAATTCTTATACAATTAAACTATATGTTGATTAATTAAATAGGAATCGATTTAACTCAACCGACATATCGGGTCAATTGAGTTATTAATTGGCATAATATATGGACCTAGAGGGTCACACACATAAGGTCAATAGATGTCGTTAGATATAGACATAATAATAAGGGTCTTTTTTACAAATTTTATATTCTCGAAGTATATAAATAGGGGGAGATTGATCATAATAGAGGTACCCATACAAGCCTAGTGGAAATTCTCCCTTCTCTTCTCTTCCTCTCATGGAGACAAGTGTTCTAGAGGAGATCTAATCATCTGAAGATTGTGTGGATACTGCTAGAGAATGACTTGGAGATCTCTTTCAAATGAATCTTGTAAGTATGTTTTTAATCTATACTAAATGATAGGATCATCTCCTGTTCATGTTTCTACGCACTGAATTTTTGTTTCGATAAGTTTTTGCTTCGTACAATACTTGCATCCAAGTTCTGGAGAGCTTGTCGACTTTAAATCCCAGTAGACAGCTAAGTAAAATATCACCTAGGGATTCATACATATTAGTTCAATGAACTCTTTCTCTAGATAGGACCAATGCCCCCCCCTCCCCCCGCGTCTCCACACAATGTGCATGGAATAAACCATCCTCATTGTATGAATATAAATATGCATTTTATTTTATATTCAATTCTCTATTTCCTTCACGAATAGCCTATGATGGGAACATTTAGAATATGTGTTTGTGTATAACTAATCACCGTAATGCAATGTAATCATAATATATCCATCATTTTATGTATCCTTGGAAGTCATTATAAATATCAAACATGTTTAATAATGAATATAAGATTTAAAATAGAGTGAACAAGGTGTGTATAGTTTGATTGACTTGTAGGCCACTCATTACTAATAGGTGTAACCATCAGTTTAATGACATCTAGGTCTCAATGATTTTAGTCATTAGCCTACAATTCTTGTGAGTCAATAACCCTCTACCTAGTGAGGAGAACCTGTAATGAGTGCATTGGCCATGCATATGACAAAGAAGTTTATGAAAATGGATCGCAACTTGAGATATTGTGACCTCAATTCATTTTCCATGAGTGCAAGGTGATAACATGCATTTATAACTTCATTTCTTATCCTAATTAACTTATATTCATACTTATTTTATGTGAATATGATGCATGTTATCCTAATTTTCATGAATTTTCTCCATTGGTATGCCATTACACTAAAGTTCATGTTTA
>CM044103.1:1630714-1752001 GCA_024174645.1 Lemna minuta | reverse complement strand
GATCATCAACTCTTGGTGCCTTAGGATTTTGAATATTTGATTTTATGTATTCCACTACATTTGATGTTTTGATTGAATTTTGAAAGGCTTAAAGACCTCAAATCCCAACAGCCCCCTTTATTTTCTCAAACTATCCAAGTAGGATGGCTTTAACTCTCAAAGGTTGATTTTTCCTTCACATGGGTTTCACTCTTTTGGGTGTCTCTTGGCTTTCTTGAATATGTTACACTATGCTTGGGGTGAGCACCTCTTTTTTATAGCTCCTCGTGAGCTTCTAGAGACTTTCTCTCTAGAAGATGTCCATACCTTTCTAGAACATCTAGAAAGATATATAAGCTTTTTATTTATATCCATGAGCTTCTAGAAAAATCTAGAAGCTCCTAGAAGTAGTGTGTAGAAGATTCTAGAAGCATCTAGAAGATTCCAAAATAGTCTAGAAAGTTCTAGAATATTTTTGAAGCTTATAGAATAAAAATTTGACCAGGTCAACCCTAAAAATATCCTAATTGATCAAATAGAAACAACGAGTACATATGTTTATAAAGGAGAGAAAAGAGAGAAGAGAGAGAATGAGAATGTGTCCCATGTGAGACTAACGCTCATAAAAAGGCTTATTGAGCTTTACTCTAACACTTCCTCTCAAGCTAGATCATATATATCAAACATGCATAGCTTAATGCCCAAGAAGTTATAAGAGATATTGTTGAGACGCTGGTTGAATTTGTTAGCCAATTGGTCAGACAAAGTACATGTAATGTGGGGTTGTTCTCTTTTCCTAGATGACACTCTTGATGACCTTTTCCTAGATGTAGTGACAATCTTACTCGATATGATTACTTCACTCATGAAATGCGGGGTTGCTTGCAATAATGATAGCATCTTGGTTGAACTGATAACATGCAAAAGAGAGCAAGTAAATATGCTCATCTATGTCATATTATATTTAAAAGAGTCAAAATCATTTACATTTTTCACATGTTATCATATGATTGTGCTAAAATAAACATCTCATAGATAAATAAAGTAAAAGGGTTTCAAGAGGTGAATTACAACAATAAAAGATGGTTTTAAATGTAGTTGAAATTGCTGCTTTCCTTAGATTAATTGCTATAATTTCTTTGCTGTTTTTTAATATTTTTCTTTGCTATAATTTGTTGTTTTTCAATAGTCGAAATTTTTGTAATTCCTTTTCTTTAAGGGAAGTTTATTTTTTTTTTGTTTTAACTAAAGCCCTTAATGGGCTCGTCATAATCTGATGGGTTTTAGTAGCATTATGGGCAGGATTTGCATGCAGTGATCATCAACAAATATTGAATGAAGGCATGACGTTGGGTGTAAAGCGACATGTACCAAGAATCCAGATGCCAAGAAGTGCTTGGTGCTTTTTGTGAGACGGAGAGGAGAAGAAGACGATAACCGATCGTGAGAAAAATAGAAAATAGGCGGCTAGGGTTTGATATGACCCTTACATGCACGAGAAAGGGAGAGATATATAGGAGAGAAGAGAGAGGAGAGAGGAGAGAGGAGAGAGGAGAGAGGAGAGAGAAAAGGAATAAAATGGGCTTTAGCCCAATGGAGAGACTTTAACACTCCCCCTCAAGCTGGAGCGTGGAGGTCGAACATGCCCAGGCTTGGATCCGATGGTCTCATATGCGGGGGCACGGTAGGGCCTTAGTAAGAGATGTCTCGCCAGCGATGTGCGGAAGCAACGTGTGGGGTACGGATGGTACCGTTAACAACGTCATTGTCGTATGAAATGGCAGTCTATCTCAATATGCTTACAGTCGTCCTCATATGGAACGTCGCATTACGCGATGAAGGTAGCAGCCATATTATCGCAGTACATCTGCATAGGACCTTCGGGCGGGGAAGCCAAGCTCGGTGAGAAGAGAGCGTAACCACAACATTTCTGCCGTGGTATCCGCCATGGCTCGATACTCGGCTTCGGCACTAGAGCGGGACACGATAGATTGCTTCACGAGCGCCATGTGACCGAGGTTACCTCCAACATAGGTGGCGTAACCACCATGTGACTTCCGGTCCTCCTTGTCACCGGCGAACCCGGGAATCGAGTAGGCCTCAATGTGTAGATGTCCCATGTCGCCGATACAGAGGCCCTTCCCGGAGCTCTCTTAAGGTACGCCGAAGGCGATAGACACCCTCCGGATGGATAGTGCGAGGAGTCGCGAACGCGACTCAAGATACTAACCGCATAGGAGATGTCGGAGCGAGTCCACGGTGAGGTAGATCAATTTTCCCACAAGTCGGCGGTAGATGCTGCATCCTCAAGAAGTGTTGTAGCATTGTCCCACCGAGTCCACATTCCGCTCCATAGGTGAGGAGGCCGGCTTGCACCCCGGCATCCTGTCTCCTCCGAGTAGATCAGCCACGTACTTGCCCGCGACAAATGGACATCCGCCCCTGGCGTTAAGCAATCTCAAGTCCAGAAAGTACCTAGGGGGAGACGGATCGCGTGTGATGAAGTGCTGAGCCGAGATAAGCCTTGGTCGCGGTCACCTCGGCGTCGTCACTACCCGGTGATGATGATGTCATCCACATACACGACCCGAGATAACACATCCATGCGGGTGCGCTTCCGCATGACGGTCGGATCGGATACAGTGGAGACGAAGCCATACGAGAAGAGCAGCTGCGAGAACTTGTGGAACCACGCACGCGGGCTTTGCTTCAGCCCATAGATAGCCTTCTTGAGGAGACACACCTCAGAAGACTCCCCCTGAGCAACATACCCAGGCGGTTGCTCCATGAATACCTGCTCATCGAGGTCTCCGTAAAGGAAGGCATTGGACACATCCAGCTGATGAAGCGGCCAGTACTGATCCAGAGCAAGGGAGAAGAGGACACGAATGGAGCTGAGGCACGCCACAGGCGAGAAGGTCTCATGATAGTCAAGGCCATAGGCTTGAGAAAATCCACGAGTCACAAGACGCGCCTTGTAGCGAGCGATGGAGCCATCAGGATTGTACTTGAGAGAGTACACCCACTTGCAGGAGACAACATTGGCATCAAGAGGGCGAGGAACCAACGTCCAGGTCTCCCGCTGGATGAAAGCCGCATACTCCACATCCATCGCCGCTTTCCACGCCGGTACCTGCAACGCCTCAATATACGACTTGGGAATTGACTCGGTTAGAACGGCAAGGGCAAAAGACTGATAGGAGGGAGAAAGGCGGGCAGGAGAGACATGATGGGCGATAGGATATTGAGTGCACTGGCGAGTGCCCTTGCGAAGGGCAATGGGAAGGTCAAGGTCAGAGACGGGAGGCGGTGGGGAAGGTGGAGGTGACAATGGGGCCGGACCAGGGGATAGCGGCGAGGGGGGAGGTTCCGGCTCAGAGGATGGATCAGACTGGAGGAATGCCGAAGGGGGTGACATCTCAGGTAAAGGAATCGGGACAGTCATAGGAAGGTCGGTAACAGGAGTAGCAGATACCGAAGGAAGGAGGGATGGAGGGGAGAGATCCTCGCCGAGGCGAGTCGAGGGAAAGTAGGGAACGTCCTCATGAAAAGTCACATCTGCGGAAGTGACGTAGCGGCGTCGATCGGGGAAGTACACACGGTAGCCCTTACAGTCACGAGATTGCAGCGACGAACACACCCTTTTCAGGCACGAGGCCCGAGCTTGGAGAGGCCGAGGGTGTGATCTGGACAAAAAGCGGTGCAGCCAAACACTCGCGGGGTAGTGAGAAGATATCGCCGACGGGAGTCAATCGGCGAAGGGGAATAGCACCTCCAAGAGCAGCGAGATGGGAAGACGGTTCACCGGGTATGTAGCAGATCAGAACGGCTTCACACCGGAGATACTGTGGGACTCTCATAGCAAGTCAGCATTGTGCGTACCATGTCCGGGAGGTGTCGAGTGTTTACGCTCTGCCACACCCGTTCTAGCTGCGAGGTGTATGGGCGGGTAGTCCGATGAACTATGCCATGAGCCAGACAGAGTTCCGCAACGGCCTTACGAGTAAACTCAAGGGCATTGTCCAGTGCGAAGGACTTTGACGATCGTCGCGTGCTGGGTAATAACCTCAAGTAGAAAGTGCTGAATGCGAGAGAGGACCTCTTTCGACTCGTCGAGATATATGTCCAACTCGCCGGGTGTAGTCATCAACAAACACCATGTGTACTTTTCCTCCGTGGCGATGGATCTTTGGGCCGGACCCCAAACGTCACGGTGGACAAAGTCGAGCGGGCGATGGGCAGGTGGACCAGTGCGCGATGGGTATGACGATCTATGGTGCTTCCCTAGTTCACACGACTCACAATGGAACTCAGATAAGTGTAACCAAGGTAAAGTTTCTTTAAGTTTGACAAAACTAGGGTGCCCCAAACGACAGTGCCACAAAAAGGAGTCATGAAGAGAACTAGAGGAAGCAGAGAGTGCAAAAAGGGCTTTAAGTCCCGTAGAGGGAGAGTCAGCCACTAGCTCGTAGATGCCCCGTCCGTTCTCACGGCCCAGTCCAATCCTCCGGCCCGTGTCGAGATCCTGGAAGACGCAGTGATGAGGAAAGAAAAACACACCACAGTGAAGGGCTTTAGTGATCGTACGATGGACAGCGAGAGTCGCGAGGAATCCGTGAATGTACGGGACGCGTTTCGAGAGGAAGGGAAGAGGTGGCACGAGGCGGCCGCGAGCCAAGGGACGGGGCAGGAACGACCGTCGGCACACGGACGTCGGAATGGAGGTTTCGGCCGATAAGACGGTGAGGACGAGAGGGGAAGCCGAGTCATATGGGGAAGATGCCCCCAGTCAATAACTCCAAGAAGTCATATGAGGAGTTGAGATAGACGGCGTCACTGAGAAGATCCCCGTCCTCCCGCATATGACACCAAGGCTGCTCGTCGCTGCCGCTAGACCTGGATGATGGTGCCGCGGTCGAACAAAGTGAGGAGGCCCGTGATGCTCCGAATGTAGGCCAGCTCCGAGGGAGATAGGGCGAGACCCGACCGCTCCCGACGCCGAGGGAGTAGTCGATGATGACCCGTCCGCCGTGGGCCCGAGTCGAGGATGTCTTGCCTCCGGGAGGCAACCATAGCCTGCAAGGGAGCTTCCCAAACTCCTTCCAAAGACTTCTCTAACGGATGGGTCGGCTTCCCGATGCACCTGCAAGGTGGATAAGAGTTCCGGGTCTTCCCGGAAGGTGTGCTCTTCCCCGACGCCCTGGGAGCCCCGCCTGATGCGATGAGGGCTGAAGTCTCTACGGGCGGCGAGGACTGGGAGGTGGGCAGGCTGTCCTGCACTCGAAGTGCAGCTGCAAAGATCTCCTCGTGGGTTAATACCCGTGATCCCCCAAGTACCTGTCCCTCGGATCATGTCACCCAACTCGGACGTAACCCGCTAAGAAACGCTCCCGCCGGAGCTCGTCGCGGTATCGTCTAAGTATATCAAGATCCAAGACCAATGGCTGATAAAGCTCGAGGTTAGGTGAAGCGGCATCGACCGATCCATAGTAGCTCTGAGCGTCCTGGTGCCTCGGCGACATGCAAATAGCTCCTCATAAAGGCGAACCGTCCTGCTTACGTTGCTCTTGTTGGCGTACATTGTCTCCAACTTGAGCCACTAGTGGCACGGGCAGGGACGGGTCATGCTGAGCGGCTCCATGATCTCGTGTCGCTACACTCGGGATATAAGCCAGAACATACCGCGACTCTGCAGCGACTCCACTCCATGTACTCGGTCCGATTCCTTCGGCGAGGATCGACCAAATGATGCCGAAGGCCATGGGCGTTGAGGAACTCCACGAAAGCGCCCTCCGTGGCCCATAATTGGACCCGTCGAACACATATGCCGGCTTGGCCAAGGCACTCACGATAGAGTGCTTCCTTGATTGCCGGGACAACCTAATCACGTGAGAGGGCCGAGTGACCTCAGAGATGACGACGAGGTAGACTCGTCCATGTAGAGATCAGCGTCTGTGAAGACTGGACCTGGCGGATATGGTAGATGAGTCGACGCCTGCCGGGTAGGTCAACAGGGGCCGAGTAGGGTGATGACAGCTCGCAGGGCTCAGTAGGGCGCGACAAGAAGATGCGTGAGTCCGTGGCTAGGCAGGAGACAGCCGGGCGCAGCAGCGAGGAGCGATGGCGCGACGTCGCAGGCGTGCGCCGTGCAAGCGTGATGATGTGCACAGTTGGTAGGCGCGACAGCCAGCATGCAGAGGCCGCGCGCGGTGGCTAGTGCTGGGGAGACATCCGGGCGCAGCAGCCAGGAGCGATGGCGCGACGTCGCAGGGTGCGCCGGCTGGGTAGGGTGACCGCTGTGCAGATGGTGGCAGGGCGCGATGTCGACGCGACCCAGGCGGGGTGACCGGCTGGGCGGTGGCGATCGCTGTGTAGATGGCGGCGAGGGTGCGATGTCGAGCGCGACGGCAACTCAAGGCGCGATAGCGGTGGCAACCCAAGGCGCGATAGCCGGGCGGAGAGCGACGGGGCTGATGGCGCGACGCCTCAAGACGAGGTGACGGCGCTCGAGAACGCGGGCGACTTCGTAGGGCAAGGCGGCAGCGCAGGGCAAGACGGCGACGCAGGGCAAGGTTAGCTTCGCGATCGGCAGGGAGGGCTGGATCTTTCTCCTAAGGTATGCTCTGATACCATGTGAGACGGAGAGGAGAAGAAGACGATAACCGATCGTGAGAAAAATAGAAAATAGGCGGCTAGGGTTTGATATGACCCTTACATGCACGAGAAAGGGAGAGATATATAGGAGAGAAGAGAGAGGAGAGAGGAGAGAGGAGAGAGGAGAGAGAAAAGGAATAAAATGGGCTTTAGCCCAATGGAGAGACTTTAACACTTTTCACGGTAATGAAGTGCAGCCAATGGGATGGGAGCACGACTAACGACCTATGGAAATAAAAGAAAAAGCGGAGCAAGGGTGCAAGGCGGTGAACATCGACATCCTAACTGATTCACATACCTTCTAAGGTGCGAACCAGTTAGGTTAAATAGAGAGAAGGACGATGGAGGAGTCGTTCTTGATTTCCTGTCCAAGAAGGAGCTTGGACAGGAGGACATAGCGGGATAAAGAGCCAAAAGTCAGTCCGAGAGGTTTTTGAAGTTGTTAAAGCTACGTCTATCTCCCTCTCTCTCCTTTTGGGCTAAAGCTCATCTTCTCTCTCTTCTCTCTCTTCTCTCTCTTCTCTCTCCTATATATCTACGCGTGCATGTATGCGTCAAATCACACTTTTTTATTTCTCTAACCCTAGCCGTCATCGGTTTTCTCTCTCTCGCGTTCCTCCTCTCCACATGGTATCAGAGCGGACGAGAAGAGAGATTGAGGGTTTAACCTAGCCTGCGACGCCTTCCCTTGCGTCGCCTTGCCCTGCGTTGCCGCCCTGTCTCCAACACCTGCCGGCGATCTGTCTCCCTGCCGGCGATCTGTCTTGCGACGTCTTGCGACGAGGTCGCTCTGCGACATTTTTCGACATCGCCCTGCCGCCCTGCCTCCGGGCGATTCATCTCCCTGCCGTCCTGTGGAGTCTGCAACGTATTGCGACGAGATCGCCCTGTCTTCCTGCCGCCCCGTCGATTCGTCTTCCTCGACGAGATTTGTTTTTCGGCGACCCACCTTCTGCCGACGCCAACGCCGACGCCCTGCCAGCCGACGCCCTGACGCCGACGTCTTCGCCGGCGAGATCTGTCTTCTGCCGACGCCAAAAGCCGACGCCCTGCCAGCCGACCCACCTACCGGTTGACATCAAAGCCCTGACGCCCTCCCTGCTGCCCTGCAAACGCCGACGCTCTGCCTGCCGCCCTGCAGACGCCGACGCTCTGCCGCCGATCCCCTGCGACGCAACTCTGCTGCCCTGCTGCCCCGGCAATTCGCCTCTCTGCGATTTGCCTCCGACGCCGCCGCTGCTCTGCCTCTGTTTGGCCGTTTTCGTCTAGCCGACCGTCGCCGCCTCGCCTCCACTACTCAGCATCACCACTGCTACTCTTCTCATGGCCGAGCCGACCACCGTGTCATCATCCTCGGATGTTACTCAGCCCACTCGTCCCCTAGAGTCGCTTAGCAGACCTTCTTAGCAGACAGGGTTGCCTTGGCAATCCGGAAAGCACTCTATCGTGAGTGCCCTGGCCAAGCCAGCATACACGTTTGATGGGTCCAACTATGGGCCCTGGAGGGGCTCCTTCCTGGAGTTCCTCAACGCCCACGGTCTTCGGCATCATCTGACTGATCCCTCGCTGAAGGAATCAGACCCGGAGTACTTGGAATGGAGCAGACTGGAGTCCGCGGTATGTTCCTGGCTTATCTCTAGTGTAGCGACTCAGATCATGGAGCCACTCAGCATGATCCGTCCTGCCCGCGCCCTGTGGCTCAAGTTGGAGACGATGTATGCCAACAAGAGCAACGTCAGCCGGACAGTTCGCCTATATGAGGAGCTCTTTGCCTGTTGCCAGGGAACCTGGACTCTCCAGAGCTACTATGGATCGGTCGATGCCATCTTCACTAACCTCGAGCTTTATCAGCCACTGGATCTTGATACACTTCGACGGTACCGCGACGAGCTCCGAGCGGGAGCATTTCTTAGCGGGTTACGTCCTGAGTTGGCTGACATGATCCGAGGACAGGTACTTGGGGGATCCCGGGTATTACCCACTGAGGAGATCTTTGCGGCCGCGCTTCGAGTGCAGGACAGCTTGCCCACCTCCCAGTCCTCCCAGCCCCTCGAGACTTCCGCTCTTGTTGCATCCGGCGGGGCTCCCAGGCGGAGCACATCTTCCGGGAAGACCCGGAACTCCTATCCACCCTGCAAGTACTGTGGGAAGACGAATCACCCATCAGAGAAGTGCTGGAAGGAGTTCGGGAAGCCTGCTTGGGCTATGGCTGCCTCTGGAGGCAAGACATCCTCGACTCTGTCCACGGCAGACGAGTCATCATCGACTACTTCCTCGGCGTCGGGAACGGTCAACCTCGCACTATCTCCCTCGGAGCTGGCCTACATTCAGGCATCACGGGCCTCCTCCCTTTGTCCGACCATGGCACCCTCCGCCAGTCTTGCGGCACTGACGAGCAGCTTGGTGTCATATGCGGGAGGACGGGGCTCTTCTCTAGGTACGCCATCTATCTCAACTCCTCATACGACTTCTTGGGTTATTGACTCGGGGGCATCCTCCCATTTGACTGGTTTTCCCTCTGTCCTCACTGCTTATCGGCCTGAAACCTCCATTCCTGACGTCCGTATTGCTGACAGTCGTTCCTGTCATGTCCTTGGCTCTGGCCAGTCTCGTGCCACCTCTTCCCTTCCTCTACAAAACGTCCTGTATATTCCTGAATTCCCTGCGAATTTGCTGTCCATCAGTGCTATCACTAAAGCCCTTCACTGTGGTGTGTTTTTCTTTCCTCATCACTGCGTCTTCCAGGATCTCGACACGGGCCGGAGGATTGGACTGGGTCGTGAGAACGGACGAGGCATCTACGAGCTAGTGGCTGACTCTCCCT
Organism: Lemna minuta; assembly: GCA_024174645.1. Taxonomy (NCBI): domain Eukaryota; kingdom Viridiplantae; phylum Streptophyta; class Magnoliopsida; order Alismatales; family Araceae; genus Lemna; species Lemna minuta. The sequence continues at coordinate 1,742,544 of CM044103.1, read as the reverse complement.
CTACGGGACTTCAAGCCCTTTTTGCCCTCTCTGCTTCCTCTAGTTCCCTTCATGACTCTTTTTTGTGGCACTGTCGATTGGGGCATCCTAGTTTTGTCAAACTTAAAGAAACTCTACCTTGGTTAAACTTATCTGAGTTTCATTGTGAGTCTTGTGAACTAGGGAAGCACCATAGATCGTCGTATCCATCACGCACTGGTCCACCTACCCATCGTCCGTTTGACTTGGTTCACTGTGACGTTTGGGGTCCGGCCCCGCATCCATCGCCTACAGGCGGAAAGTACTACATGGTGTTCGTCGATGACTACACTCGGGCGAGTTGGACATATATCCTGAAGAGTCGAAAAGAGGTACTTTCTCGCGTTCAGCACTTTCTACTTGAGATTATTACCCAGTAAGAGACGATGGTCAAAGTCCTCAGCACGTACAATGCACTTGAGTTCACTCAAAAGGCGATTGAGGAACTCTGCCTGGCTCATGGTATAGTTCATCAGACTACCTGCCCATATACCTTGCAGCAGAATGGGGTGGCCGAGCGGAAGCATCGGCACCTCCTGGATATGGTACACACACTGCTACTTGCTATGAGGGTACCTCAGTATCTCTGGTGCGACGATGTTCTGACTGCTACATACCTGGTGAACCGCCTTCCATCTGCCGCTCTTGGAGGTGCTATTCCCCTTCAGCGATTGACTCCTGTTGGTGATATCTTCTCTCTACCACCTCGAGTGTTCGGCTGCACTGCCTTTGTCCAGGATCACACCCCCGGCCTCTCCAAGATGGCTCCTCGTGCACAAAAGGGTGTGTTCGTCGGTTACTCTCGGACTCAGAAGGGCTACCGTGTGTACTTCCCCGATCGGCGCCAGTACGTTACTTCGGCAGATGTGACCTTCCATGAGGACGTTCCCTACTTTACCGCTACTCAGTATGGAGAGGATCTCTCCTCTCCCTCCCTCCTTCCTTCGGTATCTGCTACCACTGTTACCGATCTCCCTATGACTGTCCAGATTCCCTTGCCTGAGGCGTCACCCTCTTCGGCATCCCTCCAGTCTGATCCATCCTCTGAGCCAGAACCTAACTCCTCGCCGCTATCCACTGTTCTGGCTCCATTGTCACCACCACCACCACCTTCCCCACCGCCTCCCGTATCTGACCTTGATCTTCCCATTGCCCTTCGCAAGGGCACTCGCCAGTGCACACAATACCCTATCGCCCATCATGTCTCTCCTGCCCGCCTTTCTCCTTCCTATCAGTCCTTTGCCCTTGCTGTTCTAACCGAGTCAATTGCCAAGTCGTATATTGAGGCGTTGCAGGTACCGGCGTGGAAAGCGGCGATGGATGCAGAGTATGCGGCCTTCATCCAGCGGGAGACCTGGACGCTGGTTCCTCGGCCTATTGATGCCAATGTTGTATCCTGCAAATGGGTGTACTCCCTCAAGTACAATCTTGATGGCTCCATCGCTCGCTACAAGGCGCGTCTCGTGGCCCGTGGCTTTTCTCAAGCCTATGGTCTTGACTATCATGAGACCTTCTCGCCTGTGGCGCGCCTCAGCTCCATCCGTGTCCTCTTCTCCATCGCTCTGGATCAGTCCTGGCCGCTTCATCAGCTGGACGTGTCCAATGCCTTTCTTTACGGTGACCTCGATGAGACGGTATTTATGGAGCAACCGCCTGGGTACGTTGCTCAAGGGGAGTCTTCTGAGGTGTGTCTCCTCAAGAAGGCTATCTATGGGCTGAAGCAAAGCCCGCGTGCGTGGTTCCACAAGTTCTCGCAGCTGCTCTTCTCGTATGGCTTCGTCTCTACTGTATCCGATCCGACTGTCATGCAGAAATGCACCCCGCATGGATGTGTTATCCTGGCTGTGTACGTGGATGACATCATCATCACTGGTAGTGATGACGCCGAGGTGATTGCGACCAAGGCTTATCTGGCTCAGCACTTCGTGACACGAGACTTGTCTCCCCCCAGGTACTTTCTTGGACTTGAGATAGCTTACCGTCCAGGGCAGATGTCCATTTGTCAGCGAAAGTACGTGCTTGATCTACTGGAGGAGACAGGGATGCTGGGGTGCAAGCCGGCCTCCTCACCCATGGAGCAGAACATGGACTGGTGGGACAATGCTACTGCACTTCTTGAGGATGCAGGCCTCTACCGCCGACTTGTGGGGAAATTGATCTTCCTCACCGTGACTCGCCCGGGACATCTCCTATGCGGTTAGTGTCTTGAGTCGGTTTATGCGGGCTCCTCGCTCTATCCATCCGGAAGGTGTCTATCGGGCTCTGTCGTACCTTAAGAGAGCTCCGGAAGGGCCTCTTGTATCGCCGACTGTGGTCATCTACACATTGAGGCCTACTCGACTCCGGGGTTCGCCGGGCGACAAGGAGGATCGGAAGTCACATGGTGGATATGCCACCTATGTTGGAGGTAACTCGGTTACATGGCGCTCTCGAAGCGGTCTATCGTGTCCCGCTCTAGTGCCGAAGCCGAGTATCGAGCCATGGCGGATACCACGGCGAAAATGCTGTGGCTACGGTCTCTTCTCACCGAGCTTGGCTTCCCGCCGAAGGGCCTATGCAGATGTACTGCGATAACATGGCTGCTACCTTTATCGCCAGTAATGCGACATTCCATATGCGGACGAAGCATATTGAGACCGACTGCCACTTCATACGACAGTACGTTGTTAATGGTACCATCTGTACCCCACACGTCGCTTCCGCACATCAGTTGGCAAACATCTTTACTAAGGCCCTACCAGGCCCTGCATATGAGAGCATCGGGTCCAAGCTGGGCATGTTTGACCTCCACGCTCCAGCTTGAGGGGGAGTGTTAAAGCTACGTCTATCTCCCTCTCTCTCCTTTTGGGCTAAAGCCCATCTTCTCTCTCTTCTCTCTCTTCTCTCTCTTCTCTCTCCTATATATCTACGCGTGCATGTATGCGTCAAATCACACTTTTTTATTTCTCTAACCCTAGCCGTCGTCGGTTTTCTCTCTCTCGCGTTCCTCCTCTCCACAGAAGTAAAGATCGCACTCATTTCCTGTAGTTCGGCATTATTTCGGAACCTCGAAGCAAAGTTAAGAGTCATTTTCTGCCTTAGTTTCTTTTCGAAACATTTATTTTGATCGATTTAGTTCATTCTTTGTGGATTAAGAGTTAGTTTTCTCTTTTGATCAGGATTAATGCTTTCTTGTTTCACAAAGATTCACAAAATTTAGTTACACGTAGGGAACCTATTTGTTTTTACTTTCTCTCTTCCTTTTATTTTCTGGAATTACTTCTTAACCGAGGTAAGATTAGGATCTATAGAGAAAAACACTTCTGATTATCGGTTTATAATCTGTTACTCTTTTTAATTCAAGTTCAGTCAATATCAGTAAGATAGATTCCATCACTAAGCGTTAGATTTAGCTAGATTTAGAAGAGATTTATGTAGAAAAGATCTTAAGCATGAAATAACTAGCTACAGTTTTGTCTTAGTGTTTTTTCTTTCTGTTTCAGTTAAAGAGAGTTAGTAAGAGAGTTTAGAGTAAATATAATAAAGTAAAAAAAAGGCTCTCATCATTTATGTTTTCGGTTCAACTTAAAGGAAATCACACAGGGAGGTTAATAAGGCTGGTTACAATGGATGAAGAGGGATTTCAACATAAAGATAAGTTCCTTAGTTACCTCGTCTACCTAGGAAGAATAATAAAAATCACCTAAACACAATTAACAAGATAAAAAGATAGTAAGAGGATTATAACATAAAGAAGAAGTGTTAGGTATTAGTATAAGACTTAGATTCACATTAATTCATAAAAAAAGGGAAAGAAATATATAGAAGTCTCAGCTATTCAGACAGCCTATGGACAATAGCAATAAGATTTAAATACTAATAAGAATGATTGAGTAGTGACAAAGAATTCAAAGTGTGTTAGGAAAAGATTGCATGAGTAAAAGAAGAACTAGAAATACCTCCCTTGGATTCGACCCCTCACTGAGCTATACTTTTTGAAGACAGAGATTAAGGGAAAATATTTGAAAATAATATTATTGCATAAGTCCAATTAAACCTGAAAAGTCCCAATAGGGCGGTGGTTTAACCTTAAGAGGGGGTGTGAATTAGGTTTAAGTGTTATTTATAATTATTAATCTCTAATTATCTGTTTACTATGATTCATTGGTTAATCACTCCCTTCTTGTCCTCTCGATGCACCAAAAATTATTATACTGGTTGGGGGACCTAATGTCCCTTAATCCAGTCCCGAGCACTGTAGACTCGGAGCCTCAATCCTCACCAAATGAAACCTAATCCTCTCACCCCTCAATGGGTGAAGGACAATGTTCAAATACACGAGTTTAGATTTTCCCCCTACGGCAAACCTAACACTCACCTTTACCTGTCCCTACGGCACTACCCACTCGACCTCGACCTCCTCGGCTCCTGGATGCCCTGACTCCCTCAGGCGGATCTCCACGTGATCGCTCGTCCCTTCACGCCCTGTCGTGCCTCTTCCGTTGGTACCGTCGACCACTGGTAAAATGATACCTCGTCTTCAGGCTTCACTCGGTCTTCTCGCTCTCGAGGTCTAGACTTCTCCTCATCTCAACAAATGAGACACTCCCGTCCTCTAGATGTGTGTGAATCTAAAATGGTGTGTATGTAACTGATGTTACCTAAATAAGTGACTTTTTTTACTAACGATGACTTTATGCTAAAGTTGACTTTTTCTGACTTCTGTTGACTCTAGGTTGACTTTTGACCTAGAGTTGACTTTATGCTAAAATTGACTTTTTGTGATTTCTGTTGACTCTGGGTTGACTTTGGCCCTAGAGTTGACTTTTTGTCAAAGTTGACTTTTTATGACTTGTATTGACTCTGGGTTGACTGTTGACCTAACGAGGTTGACTCTACCTTATCCTCAGTGAATAGAATGGACTTAAAAAGCTAAATAATTTAACCTGAACACAGTGAAGAAAATAGAGATAATGTTACAGATATAACAAGCTTAGAAAATGACTAATATGAAATAAGATCAATGTGAATGATAAACTTTAACTCAAGACTGGGTAACCGATGAGATGAGATAATTTAATGAGATAGATAACATACCACTGCTCCTTGTCTGTCAATATTTATGCAACCAAATATTTGAGCAATCAAAGTTATGCAAATTATTGATACAAGAACAAATGATGACAATCTGTACCTTACTTCACCTCTGTTGATATCACGTTGACTGAAACGGCAGTTTATTAAATGAGGTAATAACAACACTCAGGTTAAAATAATATAGAGTCACAGTGAAAAAAAACGAGATTCAGATTAATGTACCTCTATCAAATGTGTGTTGCTGCAAGGATAATTCAGTAATGTTAACTTACTGTTACTGAAAATGACGTGTAACCTGACTGATATGAATTACTAGAGATTGATTTAAAACTGACTTCGAGCGTAACACAATTTATAAAACTAACTGATGAATAAATATTGACAGCAGAAATCCAGGTGTACACAATCTATACTATTACCTAAGAAACAGATAACTGACAGTAGAAATTAGAAATACACGGTATGTATATCTAAATGATAAGCAAACTATACTCAAAATTAATTTACTGGGGAAGAGTCGAACGAGATTAATACTTGACAAGTAATCAAATTTAATTAATGGAAACGACAGTGATTTGGGAAAAAGAAAAACTTACAGACACTTAAAAGTACCAACAAACAGATAATGTATTCAATTTAAATATAGAGGAAGATTGAGATATACGACTGCGTGAAAATGTGTTGAAATATATTTCTTTAAAGGATGGTAATGTTAGTAGAATCCGAAATATAACCAATAACAAGGTAAAAGATTCAGATGATGAAAGGATTGATATCAAACTTATAAACACAATAGGGAAACCTGTACGATTCAAGAAAAATATTCCAACAGACAGATTTACTTTGAGAGAACACTGATGAGAGATAGTGTTTTTAGATTGCAGCAGCAAGTGAGAGAATCTTTCCAGCTGTGAGTGAGGGGGAGAGGTTTCACTGTGCAAGAGAGAGAATGCCAACATATCAAGGAGGGTTTAGGGTTTATGATATTTTTTGTTTTTATTTTAAGGTGCCTTATCGATAAAAAGAAAACAATAAAATGAGATGGTTTTGAATAAAATGTGAAAGTAAGGTAAAATACACTAAAAGATAAAAATGATAAGATAAAAATCTATAAACATTAATATTCTCTAATGATGGTAAATAAATAGCAAAAATAGATATAAATATGAAAGTTTATGAGGATAGAACTAAATATCTATGTATACCACTACCATCTATCTTTATGACTATCTATATCTATTATCTTTATGGGAGAATGATGATAATATTCAAAATTCTAAATACAATATTAGAAAATGAATAATTTAGAGCTTATTCTTCGTGGTGTTTGCTTTCCCAAGTTGACATGGGTCAACTGCTCAAGCCATCAATACTTGGAATCATGAACACGTACCTTCCTCAAATCATTTTGACTCAACTTAAACATATTTCATAATATAAATAAAGCTAAGAGGTAAAGAATCAAACTAATGTTTAACTAACAAAAACATACTTACATGGTTCCTTTCAAGTAGATCTCAAAGTTGTTCAAGTGTCAAGTTTCTAGTGGTATCCACATGATTGTCAGACACATAGACCTCCTCTTCAATACTCTTCACCAAGAGAGAGAGAGAGAGAGAGAGAGAGAGAGAGAGAAAGAGAAAAGAAATGAGAGAATTCTTACATGGGCACATTGAGCTATAGTCATTTTCCCTTATTTATAGACATTAGGAATGAGAACTTTTCACAAAAACCTTTAAAATTATATCTATATCCATCGACCTCCATAGATCTAATATATTTAACCCTATAGGTCCATATATTTCACTAGTTAATAACTCTATAAACCCAATAACATTTTATTGCTTGACCTCCATTAATTATCTACATCTACATATCGATTACTTAATTAAGGATCGAACTAACCCAATTGATAGGCTAAGTTGCCAACCCATTGGGTGCCATTATACCACATACTCTAAGAGATATGAAGTGTATAATAACTCTCGTACGTAACATTGTTATCATCGATTATCATGGATAGATAATCTTTCATCCACGTAAGACTCATGAATGACTTATGGTATGGTCAATTGTTAAACCATAATTGATGATTCAAGTTAGCATTGATACATGGAGGAAATCCTCACAAACTCCTTCTCCAATATTTCTATTACCTTGGCCAAAAATTTCATTACATCTCATTCCTTGAGTCACTCTCTTCAAACACTGAGAGCAAATGATCCCATCTTGACCGCACAATCATCTTCGTGGACTTCATGTCGAATCCAATATATAAAATTTTGGAGATCTTGTGGCTAGAGATTCATAAGTCATAATCAAACACAATCATCCATCGACAAGATATCTTTAGTGTCTCAAGTCAAAGGACTACATATGCAACTGTGATATGAATTAATATAATTGATGGTTGAATATAATTAAGAGATTCATATGAATCAATTCTATAATATCTTTCTCCAAAGAGCAGATGTTATATGTCCTTGGAGTCTTCACACTGATGGCTACAGGATTAGCTATACTCATCTATGAGTCGGATTAAATAGTATTATTCTTTATAGATAATTTAATGTCCTTCTAGAATATGTCACAAATAGGAATATTTTAAACATATATTTGAAGACTAGTGATCACAATATTATGATCTCATCATAATTCACTTAGTCATCACGTATGTTCATGGACTTCATTGCGAATATCATACAAGAATAATAATAAATAAATTTTATTTCAATGAACATAAACGAGATACATGGAAGTATGATTGGCTTATAGGCTACATAATATCTATTATCTCCTTGAAGCCATCTTCATTTAATTCTATTTTTTAATGATGCTTGAGTCAACCTGGGTATATCTTGCAAAAGATGGATGCGAGTTCTTAACAGTATCTATCAACTTAATAAATTGTTACCCAAATTCCATCACCCTAAACTTGTCCAAGTTACCCTTTAAACCTCTTCTCTATATTTTTTTTCATCCTTATAGAGATTATCTTCAACGGGAGTGTCTTCATTTTTATCCTCTTCTATATATTTAAAGGCATGTAATCTCTTCTTTGATCAAGATTATCAGTAGCTTTACTATTTATAAGGATTTTTATCTCAAACTTGATAATTATATTGAACTATTTATTTTCATCTTCTAAAGATATTTGGTCCTTGCAATGGATAAAGCCTTTGGATCAAAGGGGTTTGATTGATGTGACATGTTCAATTTTTTAAAAAGAGTGAAACACAAGAACCATCTGTTGAAGATGAAATTATTGTGACTGTAAATGTGTGCTATCAGTTCTCTCCTTCATCCAAAGCACCACAGGGCAAAATCTTGGAGTTCCTACGCTCTATCTACACACGTTGGATAAGTTGAAGATGCTTCAGCAATTGTTGATTTATCTCTCCATTTGTTTCCTTTTTTGAGATAAGGCAACATGGCCTCATCACTCCTGTCTCAGAGTTGTCCTCTCACTCCATGAAAGTCCATTTATAAAAAAGAGAGAGAGAACGTTCTGGATCTCTAGCTACAAAACTTCTGTAGAAAGCTGTGATGATTTGGTGAAATTTCTTGATCAACGTTATCTTGTTTCTCTCCCCTCATTTTGGTCGACATCGTCATATATGCGCCATGTAGTATATACACATATATAGAGAGAGAAAGAGAGTGAGAGACTGTGTGAGAGAGAGATAATATATTTGTGACTTCTGTACACACGGTTAGAAAGAGAGAGCATGCGAGAGCTGTTCTACCCCCCCTCCCAACTCCCCTGGATCCCACAGAAACTCTTCTTCCTCAGTCATTGACCGAGTGACGTTGTCGCTCACGTCGACCCTGTTATCCCATTCCAGCATTCCTCCATCCTCTATCTCTCTCTCCTTTTCCTCTCTCTGCATCTAGATCAAGCGATCAGCAGATTACATCAGGCTCCCTCATCTCCTCTTTGCCATCTGGAACGTCCTCTTCAGGAACCGGTTCGAGGTGTCATCGTCTCTGTGGCAGAGCACTCTGAGAATCGTATTCGGGTCGGATCTACTCCATTTCCCCGTCGTCGGTGGCATCGGCAACCTCTCCGTCGCCATTCCTAGCTCGCCCATACCACTGGACTCACACGCCGCTGCGCAAAAATCCTCCACCAGCCGCTCAGTAGTCATCCCCATCAGATCCATCACTCCTTCCGCCACCTCAGCTTCTCTCTCCACCTCCTCCTCCACCAGCCCTCCCCCCCACGTCAGAAAAAACCTCTTCAAGCTCGCAAAATCCTCCGCGATCATCTCCTGGTCTTCTCTCATGAACGCTCTCTCGCTTCCTCCGGCGAGAAGAACCATTAGGAAAGCTTCGAAGGAAGCTCTCATAACCTCTCTCAGCGCCAACGGTTGCATCTGGTCGGCGACTGTGTTCGTAATTTGATGCAGAATCTGCTTCAGATTTTGCAATGTTGGGCGGATTCGAGAATTTGAGACGTCTCCCATGTAGAGTCTTTCATAGAAGCTGCAGGTGGAGTCGAGGAAGATGAGTCGTGCAGCCACAATTTCTGCTACCGATTGAGCGGATTGCTGGATTGCAGTTTTGAGGTGGTCGAAAAGGGAGGAAGCTGAGCGTCGGCGGTTGTTTGAGGGGGAGACGTGAATTAGGGTTTTGTTGAAGAGGTGAAGATGAGAGAGAACGTAGTGGAGAGTGTTGAGGCGGACGTAGAGACGTTGAGTTCCTCTGCTAGTTGAAGGGCGAGGATGGTCGCCTTTTGCTTTGTAGTTCCTCGCGTCGCCCTCGTCTGCGCCGATGTGGCAAGGAGACGCTCTTCGCCATAGCCTCACGAGCTTGGAGTACTGGTTGCATCTCGTGAGAGGGGGGAGGATGGGGATGTAGTTCCGCTTAGATCCTGGCAAAATTTCAGGGTCATTTGGGTTCTAGTTTAGGGTTTAGTTTTAGGGTTCAGAGTAATGTTACCGCAGGCTGAGGCGAAGGTTACGTAGTCTTGGAGGAGAGATGATAAACCGTCGGCGAGATACTGGACCATTTCTTCTCTGAAGCTGAGAGGGATGTTGAGGAAATCGTCCACCATGTCTCCTGATAGCTTCATCAGTTCTACTGCAGAGTGTGCGTACGACTCGCCCTTCGCTTTTAGATTCCACGTCTGTTTGGAAACCGGAATTAAGGAACATAAGAAGGTGATAATGGTGTGATGACGACGACGACGACGAAGCTGATGATGATGGCGAAATTCAAGAAGAAGAAGAAGAGAATGATGATGATGACGATGATGATGATGATGATGATGATGATGACGCCGATGATGAAGGGCTCGCCTCAGTGTCTTTCGCTCTGTAGAAGCACTCTCTGCAGCAGTTGAGCCTCTCGTCTATCCAGCTTTTCGTCAATGAGGAGTAAACCGCGTCAACTTCGTAGGGTATCATCTCCCTGACGACGCTCTTTCCCCCATCATCACACTCCTCGGAATCCTCCACTGCGATCTGCACCAGCATCTTCTCCAGCTTATCTGCCGCCTCCAGCACTCTTATCGAGTCTAACGTCAGGGTTACCACCCCTTCCAGGTACTGCTTCATAACCACTCCGTAACAGTCATGGAGCGTCACGGCCGCAACGGCAGCGGGCACGGGATGCCATCTCATTAGCGCTGAACTGAAGCCCTCTTTCTCTCTCATCGCCAGTTCCTCCGTCTCTCCTGCAAGCTCCACCATGAAGTCGCTCCTCTGCTCCGCTTCCAAGTTGCTGCCCCAGTTCCCGCTATCCTCTAATAGCTGCGATCCACGCAAAAAATAATAAACCACTTTTGTAGAGAAAGAAATCAATACCCTAATCTACCTTGTTAAAGGAGTTCCGAAGAGACGATCTGATGTAGTAATCGACGCGATTCTCCGATGAATCACACCGAATCTCATCGATCTCTTCGTGATCCTCGTCGATAATCTTTGCAGCCAAGAGAGCCAGAAGAAGGATCTTTTCCATGGACCCGGAAACTCCGTTCACGAAGTACCCTCGATAGTCGAGCATCCGTTTATCCGCCCATCCTTGAATGGAAGCCAACGCCGCTGACAAGACTCTCACGTACGATTCCTCCCGGTCAACTCTTCTTGAGTCAGCGCTGACTTCTCCCAGCATGGTCAACGAGGCGCCTAACAAATCCTGCTCTACTTGCCCTGTTTTGACGAACTGGTGAAGGAGCGTCCACGCGAAGCATACGTTGTGGGTCTCCCGGTTGACCCCGAGAATTGACCACGTCTTCCTCATCAGTTCGAGCAGTTCGTCGACCTCCTCTAACACCACAGTCTCTTCTTTGGTATCGAAGATCGACTGCAGTAAGGCAATGTACAGGTGGACGTTGAAGGGGAATCCGTCGGCCCAGTGGCAAGAAGTACCGTTATCGTCGCCGGAGCTTCTCCAGGCTAAGGCGACGACGGAGTTGCAGAGCGTTTTCATGGCTTCGGAGTTCTTGCTGGTGTCTATGGTCTTGGTTTCCACGCGCCTGATGATATTACGGAGAGCAGAGATAGCAGGGTTGGACGTGTCCAGAGGTAAGAGGGGGTGAAGGAGAAGGCCTGATTCTAAGAGTTTGAGCTGTCGTCTCTGCCAGAGATGATATTCTTCCCAGTCGTTGAATTCTGAAGGTTTCAGCTGCCGGAGAAGCTCGAGGGGGAGGATTATCGTGTCCGCTCTTCTTCCCGTCTTAATCAAGGGACAGTTTAAATATTTCGACACTTTCTAGGAGAGAGATAATGAATATTATTACTTGTCCAACGAGAGTGCGCATGAGAGCTCTTCCGAAGTCGATTGTCGCTCTCCTCGGCGACTCTCATCTCGCTGGCGCATGATCTCGGCGGAGGTCGCGTGCCGTCGGATGACTCTTGAGGGGGATGATCCGACGGCGGAGGATTGCTGCTGCATGGTCCGCTTTCGGGGAGGACCGTCTCGCGTTGAGTCCAAGAGCTCTCTTGATCCGGCTCGTGCGACGAGTCCCGTCGGCGCCGCCTTTCCTGTGCCGTCGCCGCCGTCCACCGTAGGGTAGTAGGCGAGAGCGGTGCCACGTCCGTTACCGAAGCCAGGAGAAGATCTGCATGACATAAAGAAGATCTCGTATGCGGTTTCCCGTAGATCATCTTTATCAATGGAGTCGATCCTGCCAAACGGCCATTCAAGATCTTCTTCGTGATCCGGGTCAGCGTCGGATCTGGATATGTACGAGAAGCTCGCCAGAGAAGAATGCCTCCCCATTGCCGGAGATTATAAGCGCATCCTCCTCCTCTGGCTTGAGAGAGAAAGAGAGGAGGAGGAGGAAGGGAGAGAGGGAGATGGGGGGGATCTCTCTTCTCTCTTGCTCTCTCCCTCTTTCTCTCTCTAGCGTCAAGTATTGTCGCGTCCAGGAGAAAGGAGGGGAGGAAGGAGATGAGGTAAAGAAGGGAAACCGCTTCGTTGTTTCCGTAAGGGCCAGCCCATCGTCCCGGAACTGAACTGCCGCGTGGACGACCCCTATTTTTTCCGGTTCGCACAGAAAGAGAAAGAGAGAGTAGCGTACGGATGCCACAAGGGACGTCCATAATTTGACCTTGTACCACGTGGATAGTCAACGCACCACAAGATTGTCAGCCGACTATGAAGAGCACCGATTTCTAAGAGCCGTGTGAGAAAGGAGAGAGAGAGATATCGACTATCTCATGAAATCGGTGGGCCATAAGGCTCTTAGAATCAGCGCTCTTAGAAATCTCGACTATCTCAAGAAATCCATGTCATTTGGCAAACATAGGCACGGAAGTGTGAGAAGGTACAAATACAAAAAATCTGGAATCAATGGCTGGGAATTAGTTTTCTTAAATTAGATAAAGGTTGGTGGTTTTTGGGATTAATACCAAGAATTGCCTACATGGAAAAAGGTGTAAGCTGTGACCGTCAATCCTTACAAACTTCATCGAATTTTTTCCCCATCCATTCGAAATGGTGCACTCCATCCTTTTTTCCCCCCCAAATCGACTTATGGCCGAACATGAACCATTCGAAATTGATCCACTTATGATCGGCAACTCCATACAATATTGTATTTGGAGAGAGAGATCTTGACTATCTCGAGAAATCGGTGGGTCGCAAGATTATAATGGGTTTCTTTCCTTTGACAAATTATAAATCAATAGTTAGTTGACCATCATATGACCTTGACTTTTGAATAAACTTTATAGCACAAAAGAATATGTAAATGTATTTAAAATATTTAATATAATTTTAAAATCCATAAGTTCCAACTAAATATTAAAACAGAATCTTTGAAATGTTTTATTACCATAATTATTTAATCAAAATAATACTTCAAAACTATCTTAAGATCAAGCGTTAAATATTTTAAGAAAATAATAATTAAGTAAAATGCAAAACTTATCATTAGTTCCTTGGATGTGATGGTGCAAGCTGCGTATGTGCCCAACCTCATGGGGTATCCCCATGGTTTTCATCCCAATAGATCTTCTCATCGTACATGATTGATAGTGATAGTCAAGGTAGCCTAGATCAATAATGATCTCTACACCATCACCTATCATATAAATTTGAGGGAGAGAGGAGATGACAAGGGTGTTTCTAGAGAAAAAAAGTTGCATGGGTCCCCAAAACCCTAGCTCTTAAGGTCTTTCTGAAGGTGTTATTAGGCTCCTACGCCATTATTCTCACTCACTCTCTCTCTCTCTCTTTGTCTCTTTGTCACTTTTTCTCTCTCCTCTTCTCTAATATAAACCCATGTACTCCTATTTGTTTTAAGGGGATTTTAAGGTCTCTCTTGTCACCATGGTATCAAGGCCATAACACTTCATCTCGATGTTATCATCATCTTCAACCAGACACCATCCTCATCAATGTATCTCCTTCTCCATTGGCCTTCATCATTGTGGTTGCATCTCTCCATCATGCCCACTACTGCACTCTCCCCTCTTTGCAACTGTCTTGTACCTACATCACCACTATCAGCACTTGCCCTTGCCCTCCCACTTGCCCTAACTCTCCCCAATCTACCTAGCCCTCACCCTCACCCTTGCCCTCCCTCTTGACCTGCCCTCACCTTCACCCTCATCGTGCCCTCATCTTGCGCCACTGGCCAACCTATCCATGTTGTGTTGTCACCAGCCTACTCCAAGGCATCGCCTCCTCCAAGGCGTCGTCTCCTTGTCCCAAGTGCCAACTCTAGGGTGTTGACAATGTCTCTTTGTGTGCAACGTCGGCTTGCACATGTGCATGCTCTAATGAGAATGGCGACTCAACCAATTATGTCATAGCCCAAGTGCCACCCCCACGACCTCTTTTCGGGTGCCTTCAGTTTGGCATATGGCTTCATCAAGGGATTCTACATCATCTCAACCACATTTTACTCTAACTAAAGATTTACCCTCACCACCTTGATGGATATTATGTGGCTTGCAAGCCAATCACACTTTCATCTTTCGTTCAATAAGATGAACTTTTATTCATTATCATTATTGTATGATGTCTCCAATGAAGTCGATGAACATATACAATGATCAAGTAAATTTTTATGAGATAATAAATTTTGATCACTGGTCTCTTAACATCTGTTCCAAATATTCCTATTTGTGAGATACTCGAGAAGGACATTGAATTATCCATAAAGAATAACACTGTCTAATCTGACTCATGTGAGGAGTATGGCGGATCATGTGGCTATCGATGTAGAGACATCAAGGATAGATAGTGGGTGCTCTATCGAGAAAGAGTTCATTGAATTGATCCATATGAATCTTTGAATGGTATTATACCAAATTGTCAATCAAGTAGATTCATCTCATGGTTGTGTACGTGGTTCTTTGACTTGAGACACCAAAGACACTTTGTGTATGGATGATCTTGCTTTGATTATGAGTAATGAATCCCTTTCCACAGGATATCCAAAACGTTATAGATTAGTCCTCGAAAGTGGTTGAGTGGTCAAGATGGGATCGTTCGCCCTTGATATAAGAGGAGATTGACTCAAGGAATAAGATGCAGTTAAATTGTTGGCTAAGGCACTGGAAACATTAGAGACTTTGTTCTCAATGATTTCCTATTCGCATTAGTACTGAATTGAGTGACTGATTAGTGTTTGACATTTAACTATACCCTAAGTCATTCATGAGTCTATAACATATGAAATATTATACATACATGATAACTGATGATGGCAAGGTTCAATTAAGGATTTCTGATCACATGGTATAGCTTGGCATAGCACTATCTCCAAGAGCATGTGGTGTAGCTTGGCACCCACCGGGGGCTGGCGACTCAATATGTCGATTGGGTTCAATCAATTCTTATTCAATTAATCTATATGTTGATTAATTAACTAAGAATCGATTTAACCCAATCGAAATATCGGGTCAATTGAGTTATCAACTCGCATAATATATGAACCTAGAGGATCACACACATAAGGTCAATGGATGTCGTTGGATAAAGACATAATAATAAGGGCTTTTTTTTTACAAATTTCATATTCTCCAAGTATATAAATAGTGGGAGATTGACCATAATAGAGGTGCCCATACAAGCCTAGTGAAAATTCTCCCTCCTCTTTTCTTTCTCTCATAGAGACGAGTGTTCTAGACGAGATCTAATCATCTAAAGATTGTCTGGATATTGCTAGAGGCCGGATGCTTGAATGACTTGGAGATCTCTTTCAAATGAATCTTGTAAGTATGGTTTCAATCTATACTAAATGATAGGATCATCTCCTCTTCATTTTTCTACGCGTTGAATGTTTGTTTCGATAAGTTTTCTTTGCGTACAATACTTGTATCCAAGTTTTGGAGAGCTTGTCGACTTCAAATCCCAGTAGAAAGCTAAGTAAAATATCACCTAGGGATTCATACATATTATTTCAATGAACTCTTTCTTTAGATAGGACCCAATGCCTCCCCCTCCCCCGCGTCTCAACACCATGTGCATGGAATCAACCATCCTCATCATATGAATATAAATATGCATTTTATTTTATATTCAATTCTCTATTTCCTTCACGAATAGCCTATGATGGGAACATTTAGAATATGTGTTTGTGTATAACTAATCACCATAATGTAGTGTAATCATAATATACCCATCATTTTATGTATCCTTGGAAGTCATTATAAATATCAAACATGTTTAATAATGAATATAAGATTTAAAATAGAGTGAACTAGGTGTGTATATTTTGATTGAATTGTAGGCCACTCATTACTAATAGGTGTAACCATCAGTTTAATGACATCTAGGTCTCAATGATTTTAGTCATTAGCCTATGATTCTTGTGAGTCAATAACCCTCTACCTAGTGAGGAGAACCTGTAATGAGTGCATTGGCCATGCATATGGCAAAGAAGTTTATGAAAATGGATGGCAACTTGAGATATTGTGACTTCAATTCATTTTCCATGAGTGCAAGGGCATATTCCTTCTTGGTAGAGTAAACAATATACATCCCCATATCATCTCTTTGACATTAACATATCAACACTTGCTTGAAAGAAAGTTTATAAAATGGATATAAATTAAGCAATATCTCATGTCAATCAATGTGGTATCTAAACTATACTACCTCCTCCAGTGCTTTGGATTGGCCATAAAAATGGGATGGTTCTATGACAAATTGAATAAAGGATAGTTCATGAATAAATGTGAGACAGCTCCAAATTGAATTGAATTAGCTTCAATTTCTGGTCTACCACCTATGACACCGTGGACATGTTCATAGCTCAAAACCAATGTGATGCTCCAATTTTCATATCATGGACCACAAATTGTGGATAATTGTATATTGATGTACGTTCATGAGAGCTCCTTGATCACATAATAATTAAAAATTAGAATGTGTTTTTCCCATACAAGAGCACTCAAATCAATCATCTAAATTGTATAAGGCCTCATGTCGTGTTTAGAAAAATGATAAAAATCCTATAAAAAGGTCTCATTTATGCCCTTCCATGCAATAATTTTCTCAATGTCTTCTGTTTCTATCTAGTCTAATACCATGCAAATCTCTTGCATGACTAGGATCATATTGTATATTGAGTTCTAGTGCTACAACATGTCAAGTAAAGGAATCTTGGGCGATGACACTTCAACGGTTTTTATGTATATCTAAAAGTTTAGAGGGGAAGAATGAATTGTGCTTTAGATTATTGACCCAACGTTCTATGCCACCCAATAAAACAGTGTGTGAAGCCGTTTTATCTTCCATTTTCTTCATTCGAGGTGAGAATTCACAATTTTGAGGAAAAAGAGCTCTCTCAATGAATCGTGTTCCCAACCATTGATCCCTCACTAGACAGTAGGGCATATGCATGGTCTTGGTTTGTTTTCTCCTTCCTATATTGATTAGCATCACCTTTGAAAATCTTGCTCAGCTCCTCCAAGACAAAAGGAAATAATAGTGGTAAGCAAATAGAAGAGTACTGCAAAAAGGTATAAGTTGATTCTATTTCTATTAGTTGGATATTTAGGGATTCAATGACTCTTTGATGAAGAGTTTAAAAATTTGGACCAAGGACTTATGTATGTTTGGTCAAATGATGGGTAGGTTGGATGACGTTTTGTGAAGGTTTCAGCAAGCTTCATCATATTTTTGCCTACATTGTTCATCATAATACCACAAAGTTGCATTTTAAAAAGTTTTGGTTAATTTTTTTTAATTTTAAATTGAAAGTTTTTCTTTTGTATGCGAAATGTCATGTCTTGATTTCCCTATTGAAGTCTCATAGTGCATTGAGAATTTTTTTTTAATGTCCTCTATTGTATGCATATCTCCCATATTTCTGAGTGCCAAAGAAATATTATCAACAGAAACGGAATGATGTCTCCATTCATCCAAATATTGAGTGCAATTGATACACATCACAAACTTCAAAGATCGTATTTCATCTCTATTTTTCACACTTGAAAAATATATAAGCATGCATGCATGCCTATTTTCTTCCTTTTAGTCATCTTAGAATTTTGTATGCCCACAATTTTTGCAACACTCTTGTTCATTGATGACATCGAAGGGTTGGTCCATCTTGAACAACCAATTATAAAGCATGTAGTTTATGTTAGCAAATGACATCATCATTAATGACTGGTTTGTCGATGAATGTGGGTACATGTTGGCAATTGATAGGTGGCGTACGACCCCGGTCGCCACCAAGACACGATACCACGGCGCCGGAGGAGCCCTTTTGCGCGTGCGGATCTATCCGCTTATCTTTACTTCTTTATTTCTTTATTATGAACTTTTGTCCCGCACGTGTTTAAGCGGGTCCTCGTTTATTTCTCTCTCTCTTTAGGCCTTTGGGTGGGTTTCCCTTTGTTTCGGGACCCTAGCCTAAGGCCCTTTCCCTTTTTGTGAACCTTATTTCTATTTCTATGAGTATGGGTGTGGGTTGTGGGCCTCAAGTGGGCCCTTTCCTCTCTTGGCCCAACAAGGGCTCTATAAGAGGAAGGGACCCCCACAAACCCTAGCCGTCATTTGAAGAAAGAAAGGAGTGCTCTCCCTCTCAAGTGGCTGCTCAAGGAAGGCCGGGGAAGGGAGTCCAACCGCCGTCGTCGCCGCCGCCGCCGCTGCCGCCGCCGCCGCCGCCGCCGCCGCCGCTGCCGCCGCCGCCGCCGCCGCCGCTGCCGCCGCGGCGACCGCCGCCACTCCTTGCCCCGGCCACGCTGATATCTCTGCTGTTGCTCCAGCCGCCGCCGCCGATCGAGCGCCGCCGCCGCCGCCATCGAGCCGCCGCCGCCGCCCTTGCTCCGCCGCCGCCGCTGCCGCTCAGCACCGCCTCTACCACCACCTCCCTCTCCGGCAAGCCTCCGGCAAGCCTCTCCTCTCCCGCCCTTCCTTCCGCTCCTCCCTTCCCGGCCAGCCCCTCCACCATCCTGTTCATCTCCACCACGACTTTCCCCTCCTTCCCCGATCTCCCTCCTCCACCACCACCTCCGGCGAACTCCCCAGCCGCCACAACCAAGCACCCTCCTCCCCGTCGACTACCCCTCCCACCGACTGCCAAACCAGGCCCCGTCGCCGCCGAAACCGCTCACCGCTGCTGCCGCCCACCCGCAATAGCCGCCGACCTTTTTCGCCACGACCGCCGCCCGATCCACTGCCGTTCCGCCCGCCCCACAGCCCCGAACGATTCCGCGCCCCCCCCTCCGCCTCGCGGACCGCCGCCCTGCCATCTTCCCCCTGATCCGCCGCCCGGCGAACCCTCCTACGCACCGGATTCGTCGCCGATCTCCTCTCGCCGCGCGTCGCCTCGAATCGCCGCAGTGAAACCCTAATCGGGGAAGAAGAAGACTGAACGATTCCCGCTGAGTCAACTCAGCGGGAACCGTTCCTCGCCCGATCCGGACCGGTCCGATCCCGCCGAACCGGCCGGGACCGCCCTGCCCAGTCGCGGCCGCTCAGACCGGACCCCAGCCAGGCCAGCCCTGACCGAGCCAGGCCGATCCCAGCCCGGACCACCCGCCTCGCCCGGTCCGCCCTCCCCCTCAGGCCGGCCCGAGCCAGCCGAGTCAGCCCGGTGCGGCCCAGACCAGGTCAGGTCCCCCCCACCAGACCGACCCAGTCAGGCCGGACCGGCGCGCCCCCCGACCGGTTCCGGCCCTACCCGGCCCAGGCCGATCTGCCCTCAACCGGCCCCGGCCGCCTGGACCGCCCAGCCAGACCTGAGCCGGTCCAGACCGCCCAGACCGGCCCAGGCCGGCCCAGACCGGCCCAGACCGGCCCAGACCGGCCCAGACCGGCCCAGACCGGCCCAGACCGGTCCAACCCGGCCCAGACCGGTCCAGACCGGCCCATAGCCGCCCAGGTCGGCCCAGACCGTTCCCGACCGTACCTGATCCGGCCCGAACCGCCCCGACCCGGCCCAGGACGCCACCGCCCGTCTTCACCGACGCCGCTCCTCCTCCGCCGGGCTCGCCGCGGCGAGCAAAGCGAGCCGCGAACCTCTCTCACCCTCAACCAGAGCTGATCGCCCCTCCGCGCCAACCGCCAACTCGCCTCAGCGTCCGGCCTCGCTGCCGCGCCCGACGACCTCCCTCGCCCCGACCGACCGGGCTCGCGCCCCGCAGGTTAGCTTCGACCCCTCTTTCAAGTTAATTACTTTTCGAATCATTTCCTTTACTTGTCTCCACCGCCGTCGGACGACGTAGATAGGATAGAGCGGATATAGGATCGAGATCTCTCACGTGTACGTCAGATCCGGTACCGAGCGTGGGCTGCAGCCTCCTGGCTACTCCACGACGAGCGACTTCCACGCCTCCGGACGTGGATCGAGAAGACCTCACCCAATCCATCATCGCGAGTTTCCCCGGGTCACCCGGAGTCGACTTCGCTGATCGGCACGCCTGCCTGCACTTAGGTTTAGCTCAGGTCTCATACTTAGGGTCTAGGTTTTGCTTATCCATAGGTTAGGCTTGACCGGCTACCCCCGGTCAACCTCAGTCCCATTGATCAGGCACGAGGGTTCTCACCACCGCGTCCTGCATCAAAATGACATCATCATTAATGACTGGTTTGTCGATGAATGTGGGTACATGTTGGCAATTGATCATTGTTTCCTCCTAAGATTTTGTAACATGATACAAGAAATCTCTAGATGCCTCCAAAAACTAATCATTCTAATGTGTGAATTCCTCTTTAAAAATTTTTTTTTCCCTAAGTTCTATCCTGGAAAGTTCAATAGATGTAACTCTTTGTGCTCATATTTCAGACTATATGTTATGAGCAAACAATGATTAGATGTAAATTTGATCTTCCCTATCAACTTTTTCCTCATTGGAATTACTTATCATAGAAGAAGAATCTTATTTACAAAAAGAGTGGAGGAAGATATATGTTGTGCTATTAGAAGAGCATGTCTTGAGAGCGCTCGTATGCTTTATTCCTTATGCTTATTCTTTATGTGTGGGAACATTCATGTGCATCATTCTTTACGTGGGATTAATGCTCTTAATTTTTCAAAAGATAAACAAGTAGGAAGATTTGCCATCCTAGAAGGTCCAAGTAGGCCGTGATGGTGACATAGGCTTGCTTATGATCTTGATTACACGTGTTTTTGTCATTATTGTGTATCGATTTCATAGAATAAAATTTATATTTCCTTACTTATTATAGTGTAAGCAAGGGTTAAATGTGGGAGCTGAGGTAACGAGATTAGATGTTCAAATGAAAGGAGACAACGTGAAAAGAAGCAAGAGCATGGATGGGGCATGTAGAGATGAATGTGAGTGATAATTTTTAGTATTATGTTTGAATTAAGAGAGAATTAGAATTTAAATAAAGAATTAATATAAAAAATAAATGAAATGGGGGTGAGATGATGGCAAGATGAGATCAGTGGTCAGCAGTAGCGACGGATTGACGGATCGATGCATAGCAATAGGGAGAGAGAGTTGCGAGTGTGGATGGTGTCAAAGATACTACATTAAAAGAAAATAAAATAAAAAGTAAAAAAATACAACTTTATTGTTTATGGAGATAAACAAAAGCAAGAACTCAATCTGAATCGTCGCACAAACCCCTTCACAATGCTCCCCCTAATCTGGGTGATGCTCAATCCTCACTTGATTTCTTCTCCATTATACGATTGAGCATCATTAAATGCTCTCATTGGGCCTGAACCTTCGCTCCTCTTCTTTATGGAAACCTAGTGCTAAGAGAGAGCTAAAAAACAAGAGAAGAGAGAGAAAATAGAGCCTTATAAAGAGATGGTCTTTTAGGTTTCTAGGTGATCAAGGGTGTAGATCTTTCACTCTTGTGATCAAGGGTGGAGATACACCACCCCAAGGACGTCCAATGGTATGGTCACCTCCTCAAAGAGATGGTCGTACCCTTTAATGAGGTGGACCAACCTCTTTCTAAAGAATAAGTCTCACCTTCTAAAAAGAGGTAATCACCCCCCATCTCCTAAAAAGGTGACACCAAACTCCTTCCCAATGAGGAGGACATCCACCTTAAGTGAGTGACCTCCACTTTATTTTAAATATAAAATAATTTTATTTAAAAATATTTTAATATAGTTTGGTCAACATTTCCTAAAACAGATAAAGTTGACCAACTTTGACTTACCTTGACTTAGCTTAGTGAAGTAGAAACCCCCAAAAGGATAGAATGATCTCTTTAATTATTTATAAAAGGGATTTGAACACCTTTGAACATTCTTCATACCTTTGACTACCTTGACCCTTAATTAAATCCTTTGACTTTGAGGATGTAGATTTGACTTGGCCCTTAAAACAATGAAGATGTTATTTTCTCCTCTCTTCTATTACAATTTGTCTCCATGTATTTTCATATGTTTTCCTATGTCCTTGGATCCACAAAATCATAAAAGCGTGAGAATTCAACCAATTTATTTCAAATAAGTCAAATGAGGTTAGTCTCAAGATATACAAATCAAAGGAACGATGCATGATATGGCATATTCTTGTTTATACATATTCAACACTAATTAGATGCAAACTAACTACATGAGTGAAATAACATGATAAATGCAAAAATATTACACAAACATGATGGCATGCATTGTATTAGAAAGAATTATATATTAAAATATGTTTATAATGATAGAAATGAATACATCAATGACACGTTATCATTTGCACAACCCAAAAGAAGAACTTTAGAATAAAAGGGAAACCTTGCTTTATGTATCCTTGTCTCTTCTTCAAATTTCAATGCGGGACTAAGATATTTGAGAGAATGATGCAAAACCTTCATTATGATTCAATAATGAAGTTTAATAGAGAAAAAGGGTAATAATATTCAATTAGAAATTATTTGAAGAGATTATTCAAGACGATTGCAACGTATTTGTCCATATGTAAATAAAGATGCATAAAATTCATCAAAGGTATCCCAGTGTTTTTCCAATGTTGTATCATAACATTGCTTAAACAATCAAACCCTAAGTAGGATGTTTTGTCGAAGCTTATGCATTCCCATTTCTTTGAATTCTCTTCATGAATATGATAAATGTAGTAAGGTTATGTTCGTAACTTTATTGATAATTTATTAGAACTATCTCTCCATCATTGTTTCTCTCTCTCTCTCTCTCTCTCTCTCTCTCTCTCTCTTTGTTTTTCTATATTCTACTACTTTTAAATATTTAAGTCCCTCTTTTCCCTTTGGCCTTATTTCACAACCTACAGACAAAAATCCTCCCCTGTCGGGCTTAGGCATTCAGCGTTGACTTGAAGCACGGGTCAATCGTGTTGTGGACCCTGCTAGGCCTGCGACGGCCCATCCCAAAACACGGCCCGAAAAGTCATTATTTGTCTCTTCTCCAAAAAATCAAACAGTATCACTGCTAAACACACCACAGAACATCGAAGCAGGATGTTTCAGTATGCCTCCGCATCCCCTCTATCCAGAGTCCTCTCTAACCTGACCTCGAATGGGGTGGAATGCCAGTTCACTCTCCGATCCTGCAACCCGGAAAAAAACTTCAACTACAAATGAAGAGTATCAAACTCCATCTTTCTCTCTAGACCGAGCTACTGAACACCTACCTCCCTGTACTTGCTGGTGGTGTTGGGAATTCCTTTAATGCTGCTGTTCTCATCCTGCCTCATCTGAATGGGCGATTTGGGGCTCTGACAAAGATCTTTAACAACAAATTGAGAGCCGTTGTTCGGGAGCCAGTTCGAGAGGCTGGCGTCTACCGCAATTTTCTGGGGCTCTACTGCATTCTCTAAAATAGGAATGTTCTCTTTCCTAAGGTTTTTCGGAGGCTGAGCGCCACCAGTCTTGGTGGCGACGCACTTCCACTGAGAGCGATTCTCCACTGGGTTGAGGACTGAGTGGACATACTGGCTTCTGTCTCTAGGGCAAACGGGCTTTAGCCGGACTGCTGACGTCATCAAACGTCGACTGCTTCTCTTTATCCAGTTGCAGGGAGAAGTAAGAATCGTAGGACTCCTCTTCCCCATTCTCTTCATCTCCTTCTTCTTCGTCTTCGTCGGAGTCGTCGTCGAAATCATAGTCGTCGTCTGTGATGCAATTGTGGTATCTGTGGTTCTCCGGTGCCGAAGCGCTTTCTTCCGTGGCATTTTTCTCTTTTTCTTCTTCTTTTTCTTTACTGCAAGCTTCGATGGACGAATCGTTTTCTTTATCGCTGGGAAGATGAATCGGTTCGTACGTCGTTACATTCAAATCGAAGGTCACTTTCTTCTTCGGGCTGCTAAATGCTGATTTCTCGCTTTCCCTTCTACAGACAGAGAGAGTCAATATTATATGTATGTTAGAGAGAGAAAGAGAGAAAGCTATATATATGTATATATTTATAGAAAGATATTCGAAAGAGAGAGACAGCATATTTCAGATTGGGCCTCAAATCCTCAGCAGAACGTCTCGGTAAGAAAATTTGTGGAAAAAATTGTACGCTCCAAAAGTTTTTGTCCTTTGGAGGAAAAAAAAAAAGAATTATAAACTCGAGGAAGAAAGATCGCATGAGGAAGGAAACTCGCAGAGATAATCTCCAGACATTGAAAAATTGAAAAAAATATTAAAAGCATAAATTTACGAACCTGAGATTAAAGTTTATAAATTCGACATCATTTATTGGAAGACATATAAGATAAATTATCCTTGTTGAGAAATCAAGTTGAGTTTAAATATTTGTGAAAATAAAAAGTTTTATAAAACAAATTTAGACAATAAATCATTAACCATAACGATATACAAATATCACAAACGAAAATCATGTACAATTTGTTTCTCTTGCGATATTTTTGAGAGAGAATGATTCAGGCTGAGGGCCCAAATCGTCAGAATAACTACTGGAAATGAAACATTCTGGAACAAGAAAACAGTCCTAAAGCTTGAAGCCTTGGGGGTTAGAGACGGAAAAGTCGACGTACCCAGTTTTCAAATTTGAAGTCGGCACCGGGATTTCTTCAGGGAGAGTCAGCGATTGCAACTTCGGCAAGGAATACAACGGACTGATCTCGATTAGCTGTGGCAGTCGCGCGTGATCGAAGATCGGCAGGAGAAGTCTGGAATCCTCCGCCGCCTGAAAAATCCCAATTTAAGAATTACCCTCAAAGGATGGAAGATCTTCTACCCGTAAAGATGACGGCGACGGACCTTTATCTCTCTAAATTTCGGGGGGCTCCGACGAACTTTCCGGCGTTTCCTGTCCTTTGGACCCCCGAAGCAGCCGAGAAAGCAACCCATCTCTTTCTCTCTCTTCCTTACTCTGCGTGCAGTTGTTTTCTCTCTAGACCAGAATGTCCTCTCCTCTCGAGGGGTAAGGGGGTTGCAAATCGGAGAGGCCCTTTTGTGAGAAGAAAGTTAGTGATTTTGAAGAATATGACCGTTGGAGAGGTCAGCTAAGAGAAGGCCTCCGGAGTCTTTTTATTCTCACCCGATATTTTTAAAGTCACGCTCTTTTTTCACGTATGTATCGCGCTAAGCCATAGATAGGGGGCGTGGAAATAAGCGAAAGAGGGTTCATGACCGTTGGGGAATCAACTCGGCAGCTCGCGGTGGGTCCCATCGCATGGGCCCAAACGGATAGTTCTTTAAGGCATGTCAAGCCAAGGCAAAATGACTAGCTTATATAATTCTAATTTATTTTGCAGAAGTATTTAAATAATAAATAGTAACACATGCTTTTAAACTTCATTGCAATATGCTCCCTATACTTTGATCCAAGTGTACTTTTTATCTCCGGATTTCCTGTCACAGACAAAAAAAAAGACTTAGAATCTGATTTTTTTGCATATAAGATAAATCTAAAGTGAGGATTTTTTAATAGCATATTATATTTTTAATATGAAATTAGAAAATTCTATTATTTATAGAAATATAAATTTAACCGATCAAAGTTATATGTATTGATAATCTAAGCAAAACCTAAGTCTAGTTTTCATTTTTTTTTTCAAAAAGATTATGAAAAAAACTATGTATAACAACTATTTAGCGACAAAAATACAAAATAGGAGCATATCCTAAAATTAAAATAATAGTTGAATTTAAAGAAAAAAACCATTGATCACAACTGATCTACCATAGCTATGAGAATGCCATCAAATGTAAACACTAAACTATGTGGGAGGCACTACAGCTCCACAACTCCACTAAACTAAGTGCAATCCTATGATGCGGGCACAAAGAGATCTTGCGATTTTGTATAACTCCCTTTGAGGAAATGCACAGAATTCATCATCTCCTTGCCACTTCATCATCTCACTAGTTCATTTTTCTTGACATCTTCTATCATCTTAACTATATGAAGGGGGCTAAATATCTCACAATATCAATCTAAGTAGTTGTTTGAATTTTTGCTTTTTGGCCCCAATTTTTTATTTATAGAAAAACCTAAACCCACACCTAAGCAAAACTCAAACCTAGGCCCCAAACCAAAAATTTAAAATCTAAAACTCACCCCGAGTCCTATAGAAAAGACTTCATCATGAGTGAATAATTTTGAAAGCATATCAAAAGAAAAATTGATATTGTTCTAATACATAGGCCAATAATTGCAACCCCATTAAAGTCCCAAACAAAATCAACATTTTAATGACTTGAATTCACGATAGATTTTTCTATCTTGATTTTATTTCTTGATTTCTCCACGAATACTGATCCAAATAGAGTGATTTTTTATTCTGTAGATTTGTCTTTGAGTCTTCTTTCCACATATACTAAAAGTCTCGTAGTTCTCACGTCAATTCGTCATCTGATTTGATTGAATTTCAAGAATACCTCAAATATTCCCCCTAAATCTACGTGGATTGGACCCTTATTCATCATTATACTAATCAATTTGTGATTTCATTTTAAATTTGGTGAGTTTGGTATTTATTTGACATGAATTTGTACTGTCAAAGGTGCTTGAAATTTAGGTATTTTAACATTTCATTTTGTACTTCTAGTATTAGTTAGCAGAGGAAAGAGAACACTAATAAATCATTCTTCATGAACTAAACATCATTTTTAGTGATTTTATTTTCTTTTCTACTCGTTCCTTGGGTTGGATGCAAGTCACCAAGTTTGGGCAAAATGTAGGAGCTCTTAAAAGAGTGATTGAAGGGAGAGCATAGCTAGAGTGAGTTTTGATCATGAATTTGTAGATTAGGGTTACTCTTTTTTATCTTTTCTATTTCCTCAATCTTTTTCGTCAAAATTGTCATATTTTTAACCTTAAAGCTTCTTTCAGCTGTCTAGTTAATCATTTTTTTTCTTTGAAAGGAGAATATAATTGTTTGATCAAACTATCGTATCTACATGTACATCTCTCTTCCTTTCACTAATCATCTTTGCTTTCTTAATCTAAAAATACCAAAAAGATTTATTCATTTCAATCTTTTAACCGTACTCCCTATGGACTCAAACTCCACTTGACACTATTCTAGATTTTTTTATCAAATTTGAAGAGTTGAGTTCAATTTTTGATACATGATTTTGCATTTTTGACGACTATAATTTTTTTCTTATCAAAGTCATACATTGGAAGAACATTGTATGCCTCCTCTACAAGATGTTTCAAGTTCTTTTGAATTCTTTCTTGTCTTTTGGTTTTCTCTCATTAAAATTTTTTATATCCATGTAACAAGTTTGGTTTATCCTCCATCAAAAAGGGGGGTATTGAAATACAAGGAATAAGAGTGAAACTGTTCTGTTGGATTGAAGAAATAAATCAAATGGAAATTGTGCCATTTTCTCTCATCTAATGTTACATGATTCAAGTTATATTCTTCTTTATCCTCCATCAATGAGGGGAAGTATCTAAATTTTGGGTATCTATGTCTAGATAGACTTGCAATGGATTCTCTCTCTTATTTCTTCAACAACCCTCTACTACATCCTATCTTGTTTTACAACATTTCCTATTTATATATCTAAATCTCAGAACATGATGTAGGATATTTTAGAATATGATGCTATGTATGATGGTGATGATATGTTTAAGAAATAATCCTAAAAATGATTGAAGGACCTATGAAATGATATCAGCGAGGGAATAATATATAATTCAATGAAGATATCTTTTAGGATAAATTAGGATTATGAGAATAATAGGGTTGATGAATATGATGATAGTAGAAGAAAAGAGATGGAGAAGAAAGTGATGTGTCTTATTTGATAAATAAGGATAGTTTATGATAATTTTAGAATATGGAGATATGGAGAAGATAATTAGGAAATATGAATATGTAAAAATATTGGTGAAGGGGATGTTTTATAAGAGATAATACAGATGACTAATATTTATAGTAGATAATATAAATATAGAATAAAGGAAGGAGGAGGAGAGAATAATATATTGGAGAATAACAAGAGTGTGACGAGTGAGAGAGATAAGAGAATAGTGAAGATAAGATATAAAGAATAGGAATTAGAAGGTCGATATTATGTGGTTATTATATTATTAAAATCATATAATTATTTAAGAGGATTCTCGGATAGAGGGAGATCGGAGACTGAGGAATACGGGTAGTAGGGTGGAAGCTAAGAGGGATAGTTAAGAAGAGAAGAAAAGAGGAGAGAGCGCAAGGATCATAGTTGGACTTACGATCGACGGATGCGAACTATTATTCACGTTCAGAAGAAAGAGAGGATGTTACCTGATGGAGGAGTGAAAGACGAAGCTTCGGATTTTCTCCACACGCTAGATAGTTTCCTCGGTGAATCTCTGACGGAAATTTTGATGAAAGCGACAGAATGGGTGGGAGGAAAGATAGGGAGATAGAATCAGAGTGAGATTGCGGAAGGGGAAGGAATGATGGAGATACGGGGAGGAACGAAGAACACAAAGGGTAAACGTACCTAGATAGTAACCAATTTCATTCAAAACATCTTACGTCTTTTGTTCTTCCAATTTCCGTTTTATAGGATCAACGGGGAAGTTACGGGTAAACACTGCTTGGCGTCACTTGTGTTCCGCGCGAGTTGACTGTTTGACCGGACTTGCGTTCTTTAGCGTACATTCAGGAAATTGAGGAGAAGACAATAGTCCTTCCGAATCAGCCTCGTCCGATGGTATCTCGTCGGTGGGGTTGTTGGATAACTGCGGTGATGTGGAAAATGTCAGTGCGTAAATGTTTTCGCAGTAAAAGTTAGTTCCGCGCTCACTTGATGACTTTCTACGGATAATTGACTTGACGACGAATAGTCTTCCGATTTGGTAATGTCGTCGGATGGCATCGAGAGGGCTAGTCGGGTGAGCGACGGGAAACTAGTTCTCCTTCAGGACTTCTGCGCGAATTAGACCTGAACTGGCTTCTGACGTCGGGGTGTTGGTCGAATCCACTGATAGTTCAAACCTGGCTCAAGATGAGCTCCGTTCATGAAGCAAAAGCCGATCTCGGGTTAGGAATCCGATTCTCAGAATCTCAATCTCGAAATCCGGTTCCAAGCTGGGTGGGAGACTGGAGAATGGGTTGCTGGGTTTTAAACTTGGTTCTAGCTCTCTTGCGGTTTACCCTGGTAAAGTAAAGAGAGGCTGACGTTGAGAAGTTCTCTAGACAAGATGAGAGAAGGCTAATGCAGGAGGTGGCAATGACGATAGCTTCCTTTCCTTCAAGCTGGATGTTAACAGTCAAGGTTGTCTTGTATTCCTTGAGAGTAGTTGGGATTATTCCTATAATCTTCATAGTTCCACAACACCAGGGATATTGTGATGATGTCTAACAGTTGCAATCGATTGACTTTCATTCTCTGCATGTCCTCTGTTTCACATCATTAGGAGGCAGATGACGTGGAATGATCCTAAGTCCACTGATGGTTGATGACAGTTGCATTCATTATAGTTGTAATCAATAATATCACGTCCTCATTGTCTTCATAATCTGTAAAGGTATTACGCATGTAGGATGTAATCGTCATTGTTGAAGCTTCAATTATGTGTTCATAGTTGGATTCATATATCTTCGGTGTTCTTTTAGAAATCATAATGATATTGCTTCATATGGGTGGCTTCATATGTCGTCGATATTCTCAAGGTGGTAAGAAGAATAAGTACCATTTTCTTTCTTCAATTGTGGAGGTGACATCCGAAGGGACGATGGAGAGGACTTATCTTCGTGATAATCTTCTTTGATGGTTGACGAGACGAAACCGCGAGGTAGTCGATTTCACACAATCTCGTGTCAAAAATAAAGCCTAACTTACCAATTTTGGGAATTGATCATGAATTGAAGGGTACAATGGTAAATAAGGGTCAAATCCACAGGGAATTAAGGTATTTTCGAGATATCTTTTGGAGATTGATCAAATTGGACAATGAATTGAGGTGAGAAATTAGGGAAAATGGTGGTTTTAGAAAGATAACTCAAAGATCTATCCACGGAATCAAAAATCACTCGATTTGGATTAGTAATCGCGGAGAAATCAAAGATAGAAGTGGGAGGAAATTTTCGGAATCGCGAAGAACACAAATTGAAATTGAAGACTAAATTAAACGAAATTAAGATCCTAAAATTAAAATTGATGATACATAACGATAGATTAGAGGAAAAACTTTTTTTCTAACCCGAGATAACGATCAAATCGATCCAATTGATCTCCGGATCGACGACTATTCATTCCGCGAATTCAAACGTGAACATCGGTGTTCAAGAGACAAATTCTCCATGATCGATCGATGAAATCTCACTTATAAACATTCCGTGGACGCGAAATTGTGTCTAGAAATGATTGCAAGTGAGAGATTCAAGAGAGGAAGGGTTTAGATGGGTCAATTAAGCGAAATCCTCCTCGAATGTCTTACAAAATCGAAGAATGCCTCAATATATAGGCAAAATTGGGCGTAACCGTCCGATTGATGCGTTTAATCCGCATCAACGGTTCGGATTAAACGCATCTCATTGAACCGTTATGGTTAAATCGCGACCGTTAGATCGCGGATGGAGCACCAGGATGATCCGCTTGATATGCGTTTAAAAACGCGTTGAACGGCGCCCGTTGGATCGCGATCCGACGATCCCGATGCGTTTCGGCGCATTAAATCAGGTCCGCTATAACTTCCAATTAAAGGCACGTGCATTGATGATCTCCGGTGGTCCGCGCGTCCACGCGATCGAAGCGTGTGATGCCGCCACGTCTCATTAAATCTGACCGTTATAATTCTTTTTAAATGACATGTGCTCGATTGATTGATCGGTGGTCCGCACCCACGCGATCGACGTGCGGATCTTCTGTGCTCCGCGCGATCCAAAGCTCCTCCGTCAGCCACGTCACTTGAAATGAAGATAACCGTGTGGGACTTAGACCCACACGGGAAAAATTAAAAAGAACGATCGAGTTTAAAATGAGTAGCGATTTAAGGGGTTTGAAAACCTTTCCGATATACGGAAAGCTGAATACCCATTTATATACTATGTACTATATGAATAATAAATATAATTATATGCCGCCTAGGTGCCGTGTGGGCCCGCGTGAGGCTGCCACGTGCCCCTGAGTGCCATGTCGTATCCATGTGGCCCCGCGCGGAAATAAACCGCTTTTTGCCATTTAAATAATTATTTTAATCGTTTTTAAATCGAAAATAAAATCGGAAAAATCCAGAAAAATCCCTAAAAATTGTAAAAATCATAACTTTCAAAATACAACTCCAAATTAATCCAAATTTCTTTCATTTGATCTGAAATTTAATTATCTATCATTCTAAAAAGTCAAATTATTTAGATAAAAAGAGAGTTAATTCTTATTTCAAAAATACATTCATTTCTTTAAGATTTTAACTTTAGAAAATTAAATGAATGTTCATAAAAATGATTTCTCTCATTATTTAACTTTAAAAACCACTTATAATCTCAAGCAAATATAGGTTATAAAATCTTTAATCTTTAATTCATCATAATTAACCCTAAATTAACACATTTTGAGATTATAACATAAAATTGTATAGAATGATAGAAATGCACTCAAAGTATGATAACATGGAATGTTTTATGCCTTATTTTGCATTAATAATCATGTTTTATCACGTTAAGATTGCATGTTATCAATGGTAGCTCTCTTCATTATGATTATCAATATATAATGCTCTTCATGTTGATTTGTCTTCATAATAATCTTGGATAATCAGGAGAGAGACCTTTGATGATTGTCCTCATTTTGATAGCTCTCTTCATGTTGATTATTGTCATATAAATGCTTGATCAGCTTAGATTTTGGAATCTTCTTGCATGGGTGCTTGACTTGAAGTAGAATCCGATGGCAATGCTTCCATAAGTACTAATAATTAGATCTCTCCTAAATTCTCTCTAAGGGAGGTTTTCAAAGAAAAAGAAGTTTAATAACAAATATATTCCTATTAATTTTCCTTGAGATCATTACTTATAATTATATGAGGTACTTATGATATAGTGGATATGGTTTGGAAAATAAGGAACCTATATCAAGGTAGAAGGTGGTTGACTTGGTCCATTAAAGGAATTCTAAGTATCTAAGGATAAGGATTAAATTCTTTGACCAAGTCAATCTTTAGATCAGTGTAAAATAGGGGAAGGAGGGAAGATAATTCCCTTAAGATCTACACTCTCTTTTAATTATTTAGAGAGAACTTCTTCCTTCACTTAATAGATGGTGAGTTTTTCAAACTCATGAGTAGGGAGGAGTATAGGTTCACTTGGAACCCTTGTGTTCATGTTTTGGAATAATTCTCCATCAGAACATCTCATATATGAAGCCAAAGGTTGGTTACAACCCATGATAAAAAATTTAGGACATAACAAAATGGAAGAAAACTAGGATAGACTAACTAAATGATTCACTAGGTGTATAATAGATGTCATTATTAAGGGGAGGGAAAGGGAAGGAAGCCATGGTTCAAACCTCCTTTATGTACCCCCTAAATATCAAGAATTTTTCAGATCTAACACTTGATAGGCCCTTGAGATTTTGATCCAAATATTGAACATAGAAAAAGACTTTAAATTAAAATTCTACCTAGCATCTATGATCTTATAGTCTATTATATATCAAAATTCATATTTACAAGGTTCATTGAAGGAGTTCCTTCAAGTTTTTCAAGTGTCCTATCTCTAGTGGTTGATGGATATTATAAGTCAATCAAACTTTCATGTATCTCATTCATGACTATTGAAATGAAATTTATTAATTAGCATTTTTGTGTGATGTTTGTAATGAAGTCATACACATATGCAATGATGAGATCGTAATATAGTACTTAACAGTCTTTAAACAAATATTCTAAACAATCTTATTCATGAGTTATTCTAGAAGGACATCAAATTATCTATAAACAATAACACTATCTGTTCTGACTCATATGATGAGTATAATTGGTCTTGTAACCATTAGTGTAGAGACACCAAGGGTAGATAGTGGGTTCTCCTGAGAGAAAGAGTTTATTAAATTGATCTAAATGAATCTATGAATAGAATTATTATGCATAACAGTTGATCAGGTTGATTTCTATCATGATTGTGTATATGGTCCTTTGACTTTAGATACTAAAGACATCAGTCAATGGATGAACTTATTTTGATTAAGACTTACGAATCCCAAGCCAAAGGACACCCTAAGTCATTTATGAGTTTTGGGGGGACAAAGCATTATACATACATGGTAACCAATGGCGGAAAAGTTCCATACAAGAGTTCTTATTTACTCTATATCTCCTAGAGTAAGTGTGTAGCTTAGAACCCAATGAACTGATGACTCAAACCTATCAATTGGGTTAAATTGATCATTAATTATTTACTCTATATCATATGAATACTACTAGAGGCTAGAGACTTGAATAGCTTTAAGAACTCCTTTCAAGTAAAACTTTTATGTTTTCTCATAAATACTAGATGATAGGATCATCTATTCTTGGTGTCTTGGTGTTTTGGATATTTGATTCAACTACATTCGATGTTTTGATAAAATCTTTGGAAGGCTTATCAACCTCAGATCCCAACAATGGTATCCATAGATCTCTACATAGTTGGATCTCCTCCTGAAATTCTTCACCACCAGATAATGAGAAGAAAGGAGGAGTTTTAAATAAGTCTTGTATGGGCACCATCATGTGAGGTTGCTCTTTCTCTTATGTATAGACATTGTCATATGATACTTTTCACAAACACTCAAAATTACATCTATATCCACCAACATCCACTTATCTTATGTGTGAAGGCTTTAGTCCACCATATTTGTCTAGCTAAAAACTCCATTACCTTAATATTGATCAAAATTATCAATTTAACTATATGATCTCATACATTCCTTAATCAACGATTCAATTTTTAGATGGAAAGCTACACTACGTGACCTATAAGATATATGAACTCTTTCATAGAATCTTCTGGTCATTAGTTGTACTATATGTATAAACCTTTTTGTGTGTGAGACTTGTGAATGACTTGAGGTATGGTCAATTTTCAAACCCTAATAAGTCACTCGATTTGGTATTGATGTGTTAAAAAAATCATTGAGAGCACTTGGTATGCATAAAATCACAATCATTGAAAGCACAATTCATGTATAAAAAATTATACTCAACTTTTCAAATTCAAGTTTAAATTTTAGAACACTAGTGAGTCCAATCAAATACAAAAAAGTAAGAAGGTTAAAAGGTTGAAATAAATGAATTTTTAACTTTTGGATTAAGAAAGCGAAGTTGATCGATGAAAAGAGAAGATGTATACAAAATTTATAATGAATTTATCAAACACTTCCAAACTCCTTTCAAAAATTGAAACTCCCTTGATTAGTGGTGGAAATGTAATTTAGGGTTTGAAAATATGAAAAATCTGGATGAAAAGATTTAGAAAATGAAAAATATTGATAGAAAATGATTATAATATAAATATTTGTGATGAAAGCATACTCAAGCAATGCTCTCCAATCAAACACACATTCAAGAACCTGTACATTTTTCCAAAACTTGGTGTCTTGCATCCAACACGAGGAATGAGAAGAAAAGAGAAGAAACTCACTAAAAGTTATGTTCCCTACATGAAGAACAATCAATTGTTTGTCGTCTTTCCTCCCTGCTAGCCAATTCTAGAAGCATAAAATGTACTATTAAAAAACCTAATTTTTCTGCCTCAAAATTTAAATCAGCTAGTGTAAGTCTTAGAACTTCAACTAACGATCATGTCAATTAAATTTCAGCCCCTAACTCCATCGAGATCATGGGATATCATGATTTCAATTTAGAGCATTTATGGCCATTTATTTTTCCTTAAAAACTCTAGATTTGATCGCAGTCATTGATCTTGATCAATTTGATGATCAAAATGCACCAGATTGTGCCATGTGTCACATTGAGGTTCATCGAGAGGAGAGAGAAAGAGCGAGAAGGGTGTCTGCCATCATATTGATCTTCATAAGTATGAAACACTCCAAATGTCACCCTCATATTCATCATGAGGAGATAAAAAAAAGTGCATAAATTGAAGACTGTTGGATTTGATGGTCTCGATGTCCATAGCATGGCACGCAGCAATGTGTCACATTATGTGCATTGGAGCTAGGGGACCCAGTCCACTAAAGCAAGGGATTTGATGAATGCCACGTGTTGTTGTAGATTTAAAATATTAATCCCATATAGAGCCAAATTTAAAATATGTTTCGTCTTTAAATACACTTCCTATTAGGGCTAATATATAAAAGTATATAATTAAAAGAACAAATACTCCCCTTTCAGTGCCACACGTGCATTGATTGGGCACCACACACAGTCACACCTTTGAGCTACACATTCATGATGCCATGTTAAAATGTACATGTTGGGTTTTGATGTCGATAAGGTTTCTAAAATTTTGATCAAAATATCAAATTTATTGGAATACATTGAATCTGATATTTAAAATATTGAGGCACTAAGAAAATATGAGCCTATCATTTATTATGTATGAGAAAACTTTCTTACAGGGTTTTTGTATGGGAGTTCTTGAATCTATTTAAGTGTCTAGCCTCTAATGGTATTCACACAATCTCCGGAGGGTTAGATCTCTTCTTCAAAGCTCTTCACCAATAGAGAAGATGAGAAAGGAAAGCATTCCCACAAGGCTTGCATGGGCACCTTGAGTTGTGGTTCTTCTCCCCTTATTTAAGAAAATTTGTTATATGGATTTTTCATAAAAACCCTCATAATTATGTCAATATCTACCAACATTCACAGACCTTATATGTGTGACCATGTAGGCCAATATATCTCACTAGTTAATAACTCTATAGACCCAATAACACCTTATTGGTCACAGATATATATTAATTAATCAAGGATTGATTTAACCGGGATCGATAGGTTGAGTTGCTAGTCTATTCGATGCCAAGCTACACCATATACTTTTGGAGATATAGAGTATTTGAGAACTCTCTTATAGAATTTTTTCGTCATCAATTACCATGTATGTATAACCCTTCGTTCACGCGAGAGTCATGAATGACTTAGGATACGATGAACTTTCAAATCCTATTTGGTCATTCAAGTTAGTATTGATGTGTAGAGAAAATCATCAAGAACTCCTTATCCTACATTTCCATTACATTGGCTAAGGATTTAATTACATTTCACTATGTCAATCAATCACCTCAAATTTTGAGGGCACATGATCCCATCTTTGACCACATAATTATCTTCAAGGACTTCATATGGTATCTAATATATGATGTTTTAGAGATCCCATGGCTATGGATTCATATGTTATAATCAAAACATAACCATCCATCTACAAGATGTCTTTTGTGTCTCAAGTCAAAGGATTACATACACAATTATAACATAAATCAACCTGATTGATAGTTAGGTATAATATCATTCAAGGATTCATACAAAGATTTTCAGTGAACTCTTTATATAAAGACTACCCACTATCTATCTTTAGTGTCTCAACACTAGTAGCTACACGATTAGTCATACTCATCATATGAGTCAAATTAAATAGTGTTACTTGACGGATGAAGACCAAGTGGTCGTCAATTGCACATGGTCAAGAGTCAAAACAAAGTCCAAACTTACCAATCTGATGAAAATATCTCGAATTGAGGGGTATAATGGTAAATATGGGTCGAATCCACAGGGAAATAGGGAAATTTCTTATGATCTCTTCAAATTTGATCAAATCCGGACGATGAATCGATGGTAGAAATTGGGGAAAATGGTAGATTATGAAAGAAAACTTCAAGAAGATTCCACGAAATCAAAAATCATTGAATTTGGCTTTGATTTCGCGGAGAAATTGAAGATCGAAGTGAGGGATGATTTTCGAAAATCAAAATCGCAAAATAACCGAAAATAGAAACAAATTCACTTCAAATTCCTAATCTAAACTGAAATTAAATGTTAATAGACCAAAGATTAGTAAAAACCGCTTCCACTTACCCAAGATTATGATTGGATTAACCCAATTAATCGCCAGAATCAAGGCTTTTTCATAAAAAAATCTGAAAATCACGATCGTGGAGTTCAAGCGTCGATTTCTTCCTTGTCTTTCATCTAAATATTGATCTTAAGCACTTCGTGGACGCGTAATTGTAGAAGAGGATAGGATCAAGAGATTCAAGAGATTTAGTGTCTAAACAGATCAATTTTATTGACTTGCTCTAGAATACTTTACAAATCGGAAGAACATCTCAATATAAAAGGATTTTGGGCGTAACCGTCTGATCAAATTAATCAACGGCTCTGATGAAACGGTCCATCGCAAACCGTTACGATTAAGTCACAACCGTTCGATCGCGATTGGACGCTCGAGATGATGCCAAGTGTTCGCGGTTATAAAACGCCTTGAAAAGCGCATCCATCGGATCTTCATTGGACGCCTCAGATGCATTTTGATCGCGTTTAATCTCGACCGTTATAACTCGTGAGATCAACAGCGAGGATTAAACGCGATCCAGTGAACCCCGATTAATCCACGTGTCCATCTGATTTAAGTGAAGATCGACGACCAATATTGCACTCGCGATTGGACGTCCACGATGATGCCACGTCGCCTCCCCATCGTGATCGTTGATCGTGATCAATCGGACGGCTCTGAGTGTGCCACGTCACCTGTGCGCTTTTAATATTCTGAAAAATCGATATTTAATTAGAAAATAAATTTTTAATTCCAGAAAATCCTTAGAAATTTATTAAAAATTCAGAAAAATTCCGGAAAAATCCTTATAAATTAGAAATTTCATAACTTTCAAAATATAACTCCAAATTAATCGAAATTTCTTTCATTTGATCCAAAATTTAATTATCTATCATTCTAAAAAGTCATAATTAATAAATAACGAGAGTTTTAATTTATTTTTCAAAAATACATTTACTTATTTAAGATTTTAACTTTAGAAAATTAAGCAAATGTTTATAAAAATGATTATTCTCATTGTTTAACTTTAAAAACTATTTATAATTTCAAGTAAAGATAGGTTATAAAATTATTTATCTTTAATTCATCCTAATTAACCCTAATTTAAAGCATTTTGAGATTATAATGACTGTTTCATAGAATGATAGGTAAATACTCATAAATATGATAACATGCATTGGAATGAAAGCTTTTATGTTTAAATATGCATCAATAATCATATATTATCATGTATAATTAGCATGTTATCATTATTCTCTCTAGACAACTCAATTTCCTTCTTTAATATCCCACAAATAGGAATGTTTAGAATATATGTTTAAAGACTAATAATCATTATATTATGATCTCATCATAATTCACTTAGTCATATACAAAAATTTGGAGAATAAAAAGTACCCTTCCTTTTTCCACATTAGAATTTCTCCAATTCCTTTGATTTTTCTCTTCAAATATAACATCTTGACTGATATTTAATCTATCAGTCTCTAGATCATAACACTTATATCCTATAGTCCTAAATTTATGCCCTATAAATATCATGGGTATGCT
Source organism: Lemna minuta (assembly GCA_024174645.1). NCBI lineage: Eukaryota > Viridiplantae > Streptophyta > Magnoliopsida > Alismatales > Araceae > Lemna > Lemna minuta. The sequence goes on along the minus strand of CM044103.1, from coordinate 1,703,644 downwards.
TCTATCTTGACACCTTTTTAATTTTTCTCCTAGTATCTTCACGCGATAAAGGGATCCAAAGACTCTAAAATGCTCTATGTTTGGCTTTACTCCTGTCCAAACTTCATATGGTGTGGCTCCATCCAAGCTTCTAGTGGGGAATTGGTTCAATATATATACACTAGTATTGATGGCTTCTCCTCATTTCTCATGTGGAAGATTCTTGTCTTTTAGCATACTGCTTACCATGTTCATCACAATCATATTTCTTCTCTCTACAACTCCATTTTGCTTAGGAGAATATGGGGCTGAAAGTTGACATTTGATTCAGTGTTTGTAGCATAACTTCAAAAAATGTGATGAAGTGAATTTGTCTCCTTGATTGGTTATCAAACACCCAATTTTCATTCCCTTCTCGGCTTTGACGTAATGATTAGTGCAGTTGTTGAAACACACGGTCTTCGATCAAACAAAAATTTATAAGTCTGAACTCATGATGATTTAAAGAATATGAAATCAAGTACACTGATGAGATCAGATCGAAACTAAAGAGAGCATTGTTGACTTTTACCAAAATAATTGACTTGGTCAATTTAAGTCTAACTCAGGGCTTTTCAAGAAATTAAAATGATATATTATCAATCAAAATAGTACTAATATATGAGAGAAGATATTATAAAAATTTTGAAAAATATTTGGAGAACAAATAGTCAAAAGTCAAGATCAAAGCATTGACTTTGACTCTCTATAAAATCAGAGAGGAAAAAGGTAAGAAAATATTATGAAAATTAATTTTTCTAAACTAGAGAGAAAAATGAGAATTTTGACATAAAACATTTTGATTTTTAGAGAAGATTTGGATTTACTATGATTTTTCCAAAATTAATAAATAGAAAATCACCGAAATAAAGGTTTCAGCCAAAATCCTTAAAGTGACTGACCAAATCATATCCAAATCTAGAAAAAATCACCAATGAGTAGAAAGATTACGATCAAAAGGATTCCAAAGAAACCAAAATTGGTAAATTTTACTTGGTATATTTGTAATAATTGGCCCTCGAAAGTCAACGCCCAAATTTGGATTGATTTTGAACAATAGTTGGTCAAACAACAAATCGAAGGGCCAAATCTCAATGAAAATTTAACACTCAGATATCCATTGAAAGCTGATTGAACAAGGAATCCAATGAAACAAAATTTGCTTGAATTTGACTTAAGATCAAGGAGAAATCCTTGTTCGGAAAATCAGCAAAAGCTCTATGACTAAATTTGGGCAAAATGACAAAATTTCCTATTCCTAAACTCTATTTAACAATCTAAATCTAATCTAATTTCTATCTAGAATGCAAGGATTATGAAAGGAATCACATTAATAACCTGATTGACTTGAAGATTGAGCCTCAAATTTGCTTTGATTGATGTTAATTTCTCTTATTCCTTCTTCATTGTTCTTTCAGCGTTCAAGGGGCAATTTCTAAATGTTTTCTCACAATCTTCGAGATTAACTTGCCTCAATCTATGCACGACTAAGTTTAGAGTGCAAGAGAATCATGATGAACTAAAGATCTTCCTCCAAAAATGCGTAATTTCATGCTTAATCAAGAGTTACATTTTCATATGACAAAACATATATTTGTAGAAGAATTAATCGCGAGAAATTTGGGCCGTCCGTTTTGCTTAAGGAGCTTGAACGGCTCAGATGAAGCCACATAATGCGCAATAAGTGGACCACGATCCCACGACACAGTCCACTTCCTCCTTGATTTTCACCGCTCGATCTTCATCCGAGCATCCACAATTCACTCTGTGTCACACCATCATTTGCCAAGTGCGGGATTAAGTCGCAGCCATTAGATCTCACTAATGAGATTGACGGCTACGAATATGTCACATGATTTGATCACGATTTGGTGGACCGAGATCCACCAAATCAACGCACGTAGATTTGTGCGATTTAATCCAACTCTCCACGTGCTACCACCTCGCCTGCAAAAATAGAGAGAGACGTTAGTCCCACACGGAAGAAAATGAGTTGAAATATTGCCTATATAAGGAGGAGCGATAATATTGGTTTGTGTCGCCCCATTGGGCTTAGTACGCCCCCCCTTTTCACTCTTCTGGGTCCACTATACCCGTGGGCCCACTAAGCTTAGCCCAGATGCCCTTCGTGCCACGTCGGTGCCATGCGGGTTAATGACGGCCCAGATGGCGCTGCCACATGTCCTTGCAGGTTGCGGTGGTACTACCGCATGGCCGCGTTGCGTCAGCATCGTGCGGATTCCATGCTAAATGAACCCTTTTTGTGAATTTTTATTTCTAAAAATTATTGAAAATTTCTTAAAAGATCGAAATAAAATCCAGAAAAATATATGGCCTTAAATGGCCATTACTTTCAACTTAAATGGCCTTTTTGACTCAATTTTTTTTCTATTGGATCACATATTTCTTTTTCTGTAATCACATGCCACCTGAAAGATAAATTTTACCAAGAATATATGATGAATTCAAAATAATGTTAAGTCAACCCCTTAAAGTTGACTTTGATTCATCCCATCATTCTCTTATGCTAATCTCTTCTTTTAATCATCCACTAAAATCAAAATAAAATTAAGGAAAATGGTTAATTTCAAATTTTTTGATAACACATCTCCTTTTATCGCGCTATCGATCCGAGACGCAGAATGCTGCCACGTCACTTGAAAACGAAATAAACGAAAACTAATAGTCCCACACTGAAGAAATTAAGAGAGAGTATCGGGTATATAAGTTGAGGTGCATTATGCTGTTAGCAAATTCCTCTATGGATGGCTTATTGATAACATGCAATCGTAACATGATAAAACATGATTATTAATGCAAAATAAGGCATAAAACATTCCATTTATATGCATGTTATCATACTTTGAGTGCATTTCTATCATTCTATGTGATTTTATGTTATAATCTCAAAATACGTTAATTTAGGGCTAATTATGATGAATTAAAGATTAAAGATTTTATAACCTATCTTTACTTGAGATTATGAATGGTTTTTAAAGTTAAATAATAAGAGAAATCATTTTTATGAACATTCATTTCATTTTTCTAAAATTAAAATCTTAAAGAAATGAATGTATTTTTGAAATAAGAATTAAATCTCTTGTTATTTAAATATTTGACTTTTTATAACGATAGATAATTAAATTTCATATCAAATGAAAGAAATTTGGATTAATTTGGAGTTGTATTTTGAAAGTTATAATTTTTACAATTTTTAGGGATTTTTCTAGATTTTTCCGATTTTATTTTCGATTGAAAACGTTTAAAATAAATAAAAAAAAATGACAAAAAGCATTTTATTTTTTGCGCGGGTGGTGCAACGTGGTACTCAGGGCCACGTGACAGCGCCATGCGAGTCCACGCGGCGCCTACGCGGCGTATATATTTATATTATTACATAATCTATATAGTACGGGTTTTCAGCCTTCCGTATATCAGAAGGGTATTCACCTTACTAATCCGTCTGGTCTTATAAACCCGACGGGTTTCACTAAAATTTTCCGTGTGGGACTAAGTCCCACAGTTTATTTAAATGCAGATAGCGTGGCGTAAATCGGAGCGTTGGATCGCGATCGGAGCGTGTCGATCGAGTGGACCCCCGGTCCACGGATCACAGATCACGCACGTGGCTTTAATGCGGAGTTATGACGACCACGATTTAACGCGCCAAAACGCATCGTGACCGTCGGATCATGATCCAACAAGCGGACGTTGATGCATTTTATAACGCACATCGCGAGGATCCATCTGGAGCATCCATCGGGAATCTGACGGCCACGACATTTTCATAACGTCTCACCTTGATGCGTTTAATCCGGACCGTTGATGTGGATTAAACGCATCAATCGGACGGTTACGCCCAATTTTGGCTATAAAACAAAGTTTTCTTTGTCTTTTATAAGCATTCAAGAAGAAATTCGCTCAATCGACCCATCTAAACCCTTCTTCTCTTGAATCTCTCACTTGTAATCGCTTCTAGACTCGATTTTGCGTCCACAGAGTGTTTATAAGTGAGATTTCATTGATCGATCATAGAGAATTTGTCTCTTGAACACCGATGTTCACGTTTGAATTCGCGGAATGAATAGCCGTCGATCCGGCGATCAATTGGATTGATTCGATCGTTATCTCGGGTTAGAAATTTTTTTTCCTCTAATCTATCGTCATGTATCATCAATTTTTAGTTTAGGATCTTAATTTAGTTCAATTTTGTTTTTAATTTCAGTTTATGTTCTTCGCGATTCCAAAAATTTCATCCCACTTCACTCTTTGATTTCTCCGCGATTACTAATCCAAATGGAGTGATTCTTGATTCTGTGGATAGATCTTTGAGTTACCTTTCTAAATCTACCGCATTTTCCCTAATTTCTCACCTCAATTCATCGTCCAATTTGATCAATTTCCAAAAGATATCTCAAAAATACCTTAATTCCCTGTGGATTCGACCCTTATTTACCATTATGCCACTCAATTCATGATTAATTCCCAAAATTGGTAAGTTAGGCTTTATTTTTGACATGAGACCGTGTGAAATCGACGACCTCGCGGTCTCGTCCCGTCACTTATATGTACTATAACCATATGTATAATAATATAATATATGTACACATCACATCCGTGCCACGTAGGCACTCACATGGGTCTGTGTGGCGCTGTCACGTGGTGTTGCGTGCCACGTCACATCCACGTGGGCTCGCGCGAATAAATTCCAGAAAATTCTATAAAATTGGAAAAATCATAACTTTTAAAATATAACTCCAAATTAAGTCAAATTTGTTTTGTTGGATCAGAAATTGAATAATCTATCATTTGAAAAAGTCAAATTATTAAAATAATAAGGGAATAAATTTTAATTAATTTAATACATTTATGTATCTTATAAAATAAGTTTATAAAAATACATAAATGTTAATAAAGATCTTTTCTCTTATATTCTCATCCTCAAAACATGATTATGGTCTCAATTGTAATTAGTATTAAAGATTATAATATTTAATTATGTATAATAATCCATGAATTAGTGTATTTTTAGATCATAATATGAAATGGTACAAAATGATAGAAATATACTTAAAATATGATAGCATGCATATATTTGGAATGATTAATTACTTTATTTGCATTAATAATCATATATATTTCTCAATTTTTGAATTTTTTTAATAAATTTATATGGATTTTCTGGTATTAAAAATCACTTTTTAATTGAAAATCAAATTTTCATAGTATTTATAACGCGCAAGTGACGTGGCGCAATTTGGAGCGTTCGATTGATCGTGATCAATGATCAAGGGTGCGATGTGATGTGACGCATCGTGGGACGTTCGATCACGCATGAAATCAGAGCCGTTGTTCGTCACTTAAGTAATGGGGGTACGTGGTGAAATCGAATTCATCGGATCGCATTTTAATCTCAGTTGTTGATCAAGAGGAGTTATAACGGTCGAGATTAAATCAACGGAAAACACATCAAGAGCGTCTGATCGCGATCCAACGGCGAGCATTTTTTATGCGTTTTAAAACGCATGCGACGTGGCTTCATCTCAAGTATCGATCGGTGATCCAACGACTGCGACTTAACAGTAATGATTTACATCTGATGTGTTTCATCAGAGCCATTGATCGCAAATTAAATGACGATCAGACGGTTAGGCCCAAATTGCCCTATAAATTGAGATGTTCTTCCAGATTGTAAAGCATTCGAGAGAAATTCGAGTAAATTGAATTGTTTAGACACAAAATCTCTTAAATCTCTTGATCCCAATCCTCATTTCCGCGTCGACAGAGTACTTAAGATCAAGATTTCGACGATCGATGAGGAAGAAATTGACGCTTGAACTCCACGAATCGTGATTTCTGAATTTTGATGAATAGCCTTGATTCCGGTGATTAAGTGGATCAATTCGATTGCGATTGTGGGTTAGGGATCATGTTTTATCCTCATCTATCTTAGTTTAGCATTTAATTTTTTTTGGAATCGTAATTTAGTTTAATTTCTTTTTAATTTTCAATTATTTAGTGATTTACATTTTTGAAAAATACCCATCTGTTCAATCTTCAATTTCTCTGCGAAATCAAAGTCAAATTCATTGATTTTTGATTCTGTGGATTCCTCTTCAAGTCCTCTTTCATAAAATATTCATTTTCCCAATTTCTATCATCGATTTATCGTCCGATTCGATCAAATTCAAAGAGATCATCAGAAATTTCCCTAATTCTCCATGGATTCGACCCTTATTTACCATTATACCCCTCAACTCATGAATTATTCTTAAAATTGGTAAGTTTGGACATTTTATTTTGACACTTGACCATGTGTATTCAATGACCACTCGGTCTCGCTCCATCAACCTTCTATGCCACGTCCAAGTTAAGTTTGAACTATTGTCTCTGACTATGCATCTTAGTACTGGATTTTGCTTCAAAAGATAAAGTTTGCTTAGTGTTTTCTTCACCTTTATTAGGAGTCTTCCATGATGATCATAGATGGTAATAAAGCCACCCTCTATTAATATTTGGCACCCATGCTCAATGAATCGCCCAAACTTAAAAATTTTAGATCTTAATTCTAGAACATAAAGGACATTGTCTAACCTCATTAGTCTATCTTGACGTTGAAGGATGTTCCAACCTTATCCTCCAATCTTTGTCGTAGATCCATCCCCAAATCTCATTGTTCCTTGTGATGCTTCCTTCAACTCTTGAAACAAGCAACGATCACCTGTCATATGATTACTTGCTCCATTATCTAGATACCACATACCTTTGTTCATTACTTGCTCATCGACTACTTGGAGTAAACTAACTTCTGAAGTATCTATAATCATCATGAGAAGAGTAGGCGTGGGCTTCTCGTTCACCCTTAGCAACTTGAATGTCTTCTCCTCACTCTTATGACATTCATAAGGGTATAGGTTTCTCACAATTATAACATTTTATCTTGAAATTGTCTTGAGGTCTCTCTTGATCTCCATGGCCGTGTTTTTTGCTATCAGCTTGACGAAGCGTTTTTGTGCGTCGTTTAATCACAAAAATGCCGGTCAAAAAAATTTATAAAAACCGAACTCACAAAGATAAGATATAAAATCAAGTAATGTGTAAGTATCCGGTCGATCCACAGAGAGTAGGGTTGACTTTAATTGCAGAGTTGACTTGGTCAAACTAAGGTTTAAAACGGGTTTTAAATAAGTAAAAATAAGAATTAATGAGTGGAAATGATATAAATAAGCTAAATAAGAAGTTTTAAGAATTTAATTCTCGGGTTTGACAGAGAAAAGTCAAAAGTCAAAGTCAAAACATTGACTTTGACCAACATTAGGTGTTCTGTAAAATCAGAGAATCAAACAGAGTTAGAAGATTACAAAAATTATATATTTGAAAACTACAAAGAAAATTAAAGTTATTGATATATAATTCGTGATTTTTGGATAAGAAATGGATTTATTATGAATTATTGAAAATCAAATATCAGAAAATCCACAAAATGAACACTTCAGAGGAAATCTTCAAATTGACCAATCAAATAAAATCCAAATATTGCAATTTATATGTCAATAAAAAGCTAAGAACCAGAGGAATCTAACAAGACCAAAATTATCAAATTATGATTTGTAAATTAATAGTAATTGACCCCGAAATTCAATGTTTGACTTCTGATGAAAGATGAACAGTCCTCGGTCAAACGTCAAATTGGAGGGTCCAATGAACTAGGAATTCGATGAATTTGCTATCCACGGAAAGCTGATAAAAAGAGGAATCCAATGAAACCAAAATCAAGTGATTTAAAATTATAATCAGAGAGATATCCTATTTTCAAAATCATCAATTTTTTGGACTCGAATTTGGGGAAATGAAGAACACTAAGAACTAATTTGCAAAATTAAACTTCTAAATCTAATAAAAACTCAAATTACCTCCTGATAATCGATCAAATCTCACTACTAACCCAATTTACACAAGGATGGGGCTTCAACTCTCGTGGATTGAAGCGAATTTGCTTGGATTCTTCCTCGTGGACGTTTAGAATTCAAGGGGAAAATTTGATGAAATCAAGGATAAATTCGTGATCAATCCCGCTCCAATTGCTTCGCAATCGAGTCTAAACGCGGGGGAATCACGGTGAGCTAGAGATCTTCCTCGAAATTTTCTTAAATTACTTCACGAATCGATCAAGAGTTGAAGAACAAGAGAGAAATACATCGGTTTTTAAAGAGGATTTTGGCCCAAAATCGTGGGCAATTGACGCGGTCGTGGGAGCGGTTCCTTTGGGCGACGACGTGGCTTCAATCCCGCGACGAATCCTCCCCAATTTTGGCATTTAATTAGCCACGATGGTGTGCACGATCACGCCATGATCGTGTAGCAATCGGGCCACAATCGAACCGCGATCGTGAGCCACGATCGCGGTTAAGCTTCAATCGCTGCCGTCCGATTCAGTTGGAAGGGATGCCCACGATGTTCCGACGATCGTGGCTTTGATTTCGCCTCAAATGGGCCACGATCGCACCACGATTGAACCACAATCGCGTCGCGATCGTGCGTCGATCGTGGTTCTTGCTTATCTGCCGTCCACCGTCGGATGAAGATCAACGCATCCAGGTGAGTCCACGCGCCACTGAAGTCGCAAAAGATCGCGATCGTCCGATGAAGCCCTGATCCATTTGCGCCGACGATCGAACGCCTCCAATGTCTCCACATGTCATAGGGTAAGCGCTCAATCACATCCACTAACTCTTTCTATTAGGCACGTGCTCATGATGGTCATCAGGTGAACTCAACGTCCATCGAATCAGCGCATTTCGATTGAAGCCCATGCCTCCGACGTCCTTTGTGCCACCACGTCACCTGCATCGTAGAACCGTGTGGGAACATAGTCCCACACGGAAGAAAAAGGCAAGATTCGTGAGCTTAAATTGTGGGGTGCGGTAACGCATTTGCGTTACTGCCCCCAATTCCTGACCAAGGCCGACTATACCCGTGGGCCCTCCAACTGCCGACCGCTCCTGGCACATGGCGCCCCACACGGGCGTCCACGTGGACCTGTGGACACGTGTGGCCTCCTGCCACGTGTCCGCGCCCTGTGCGCCACATGCGCCTCTCGTGGGCCACCCACGGCCCTACCACGTGGCCTCAGCGTCACGTCGCATCCGCGTTGTGGTCCCGCACGCCATGTCAGCTCGCCAGTTGGTCCCGCTCGCCACGTCAGCACCTGCAGGTAAGTAAATCCTTTTTTTTTTGCGATTTAAATAAGGAAATATTCATAAATTAGAAAAAGGGCAGAAATTTCAGAAATTCATAAATTTAAATATACAACTCTTTCTTAATCCAAATTTTCTCCATTATATCACAAATTCTTTTCTTTTTAATATCATGTCATTTAAAATATATTTTGAAAGAAGAAATCAAGATGAATTAAAAATTACTTAACTCATTTCTTACTAAATATTCTAAATCATAAATTCATCTTGATATTATCCTTCAAAACATGCACTAAAGTCAAATTCATTCAATAAAAGAGATTAAGTTCTATTAATTTAATGATGTAGGATGTTTTAGAATGTAGAGATGTGAGGTGATAATGATATGATTAGGAGAATAATCCTACAAGGAATGAAGGATCTATGAAGGATATCACTATGATGGATTATTAATATTATTTAATGAATGGATAATGAGAAGGAACGGAATAGTAAAAGAAGGGCGTGGAAAGAGGCTGTAAATTATATTATAATGTGGAGAGTAAGGAGAGAAAGTAAGAATAGTGAGAGCGACAACAATAGAGGTTGGATAGGAAGAATATCGGTAATGATAATATATTCTATAATATTAAAGATAGTGGATGAGGGGAAATGAGAAGAATGGCGGAAGAGACGAACGTTGGAAGGAGAATGACGGAGTGAAAATCGTTGGACTTAAGATAATCGGATAAGAACTATTATCTCCAAACGAGAGAGAGGATCGATTACCTGATCGAGACGGGAAGCGATGCTCCAGATTACGTCCGATAATAGAAAGTATCCTCAAGGAGTCTCTGACGGAAAAGATTGGAAAGCGGCAGAATAGGAGGGAGAATAGAGGGGGAGGATAGAACTCAGAGGCGAGATGAGGTGGAAGGAATGATGGAGAGGCGGTGGGCGATGAACACACAAGGAACCAAAGGTAACAAGAACAATTTTCATTCAATAATTTTCTGTCTTTTTCGACCCACACAGGTTCCGGTTTATAGGAACGAGAAACGGGAAATTTTCGTCGAGAAGTCATTTAGCAGCGGTTATTCTTTGCGCCGGTTGACAGGTTGACCGTGCGGGGTATCTTGTAGCGTTCACTGGGGAAGTAGAAGACTAGGCACGTCGCCGTAATTTCCGTAGGAGAGAAAATAAGAGAGGGCGGATGTGAAAGAACATCGCGGCGTGACAGTTACTGCACGCATGGAGTTGTCGGGTTGACCCGGCGTTTTCCGTGGAAAGGTCGTAGTCTGGCTTGTTGAGCAGCTGCAACAACCTTGATGCCGATAGGTCTTCCAGTCAGGTGGCGAGGAGATAGGGATGAGAGAGAGGAGGGCTGGTCCTCGGAAGATTCCGGAAACTACAATTCTTGAGAATATTAATTCCGATGTCGCCGATATGCTGCGTTTGCTGAGTAGTTTCCTTTCTCTGCTCGTGTCTTGCATGGAGCGTCCGCGTGTCTGCACTCGATGTTGGATGTTGATGACGTGTTTTCGGGAGTGGTTCTTGTTTCTTCTATGTTGTCGGTGTCGTCAGCTCTCCTGCGACAGTCTGGGAGGCTTGCAGGGTCGTGGGCTGTTGTGGACATCCATATGCAGTTGCTCCGGTGATGCGCTTCTGTGGAGATTTCAAGGTCATATCCGGTGGTGCGCTTCTGTAAGGAGTCTCCGATCTTCGTCATCCTGGATGGAAGCTCGACAAGTGACTTCCGGTGTATTCATGCATGCTTAACTTCGTCTCTGGTGAAGGTAAAAGACATTGTGTCTTGAACTTTGGCTTCGCTGTCTGGTATCAGCCATTCGGCAGAGGGCAATGACAGTTATTTTCAAGCAACTCAGTGATCTTGCTTCATATGGATGGCTGTCGGCGTCTTCTTGTTTCTATAAAACTCTCTTGTCTTCAGTATTATCCGCGTTCCACGACAGTAGGACTTGCAGTAGACTTTGACCTTCAGCAAAACTTGGTTTAGAAGGGAGATAATTCTCCTTGTTGAGTCTTCCTTTAAGCTCCTCATAGGCGATCGTAGGTATTTTCTTTGATCTCACAATGGAAAGAAGGTCACATTTTATGTCTTCTTCAAGTATGCTTGGTTTGATAAGTCTTTGATGGTCATGCTTCCATAAATAGTAGTAGTTTAGATCTCTCCTAAATTCTAACTAGAGGAGGTCTCAAGGAGAAAAGGAATCTTAATAACAAAGGGGTTCCTACTGATTTTTTTTTGAGATCATTAATTATAACTATACAATGAACCTATGATATAGTGTATATGGTTTGGAAAATAAGGAACCTTTATCAAGGTAGAAGGTGGTTGACTTGGTCCATTCAAGGAATTCTAGGCTTCTAAAGATAAGGCTAATTTCTTTTGACCAAGTCAATCATTAGATCAGTGTAAAATAGAGGAAGGAGGGAAGATAATTCCCTTAAGATCTACACTCTCTTTAATTATTTAGAGAGGTCTTCTCTATCCATTCAATGAATGGATAACTTTTCAAACTCATGGATAAGGAGGAGGAGGAGGAGGATAGGTTCACTTAGAACCCTTGTGTTCATGTTTTTAAAATAATTCTCCATCATTTAAACTTAACAAAAGATTAATCATCTATTAAGCATGAAATTATCCCTAATTTAAGCATAAATATGGACTTTAGTGAAATGACATACTAATGGAGAAAATTCCTAAAAAGTAAGATAGCATGCATCATATTCACATAAAATAAGCATGAATATGAGTTAATTAGGATAAGAATTTAAGTTATAAATGCATGTTATCACAGCTCTATCTCTTACTCGTCCTCCTCTCCATCCACAGTCAAGACCTCTTCCACGATAAGTACTTTCTTCATATTTCTTTGGTTTCCTTGTGGCTTTAGAGAGAAGATTATGCTCCTCTCTCCGAGCTTCCCGATCTTGGAGTTTTGTTCCTAGACCTTTAATGAACCAATTGCCTCCTCAAGTGATATTGAATCCATGTCACCATATTGTTCAATAGATAAAGCGATAGCGTCAAAGTTTGCAAGGGCTAATCTTAGGAGTTTGGAAACTAAAACTCTATCTTTCGATCTCTTTCCTCGAGGTTTATTAGTTGATCGGCAACCTTAGAAAGCTTTCCAATAAAATAAACCACCGATTCTTCTTCACCGATGAACATAGTCTCAAACTCATGTCGAAGGGTTTGAACTCTAGCCTTCACAACATAGGTGGCTGCCACATGTGTTGTCTTCAAGAACTCTCAAGTCTCTTTGGCAGTCTTAGAAATATCTAGTTGTGATAAGATGTCTTTTGATAGTACCCCAAATATTACTGACAAAGCTTGGCAATCTTTCTTCCTCGGCACCGCGTCAGATTTGATTGCCTCCCACAAACAATATGCCTCTAGATGCACTTGTATATGTATTTCCCAAAAGTAGGTAATTGGTCGTGGATAATACTTGAAGAGGACTAGGGCGGATTGGATCACCCAACTCCTACTAAAATTGGCATTGGCGGCTCAAAACTCTATATCAAAAGCAGCTCTACCAAACTCTGATGTTATCTCTCCTCTTCTCATTATGATGCTCCCCTTGGATCAAGCTCGCTTTGATACAAAATATAAACACTAAGACACTTGCGAGGTTAAGAACTTAACATTTTCTAGCTTGAGGTAGACTCACAAGGGAGTCTCTAAGCAAAAAGCTCTCTAAACTTATTTCCTTGAAGTTTCTACTTACAATGAGGGTCTTACTTTTCTTATATAGACACTAGATAGTTTGTGTGTGAGAGAGAGAGAACTTCTAGAAATATCTTGAAATGACATTGCTTAAATGTCATTTCATGATGCTCATGGACTATCCATAAAATTCTAGAAAAGGCATCAATGCTTGATGCCTTCAATTGTCTCTGTCTCTCTCCTTTTCAATCTCTCTCCCTCTCTTCCTCATATCTTCCCCATCTAACTCCACGTGTGCGCTCCTCACCCTCACTCTTTGTCTCCATCTACTCCCCCCATGTCATTGAGCTCAAAGTCGTTGCGTGTTTAAGCTAAAAAATTTATCATTTATAAATGAGGAAACTATGAAGCAGCTGGGGTATATAGGATGTATAGCTTTCTAGGTTAACCCAGTAGGATTTTATGTGAGAAGATGAATAGAAGAGGATTTTAGTATGAGAAAGGAGAAGTATGATTAAAACTAATTGGGTATAGTGATAGTGATTATGTAAGAGATCCAGATGACATGAAGAGCACAATGGGAATGGATTTCTTCTTAGGAAACAATTTGATATATGAGAACTCTCAAGAACAAAATATTGTGGCCTTATCATCGTGTGAAGCCAAGTATGTCGTAACCACCACTGCAGCTTGTCAAGACATATGGTTAGGAAGATTTATTGGAGAACTGATGAACGAGGAGATGGTATCTACGACACTAATTTTTTATAATAAAACAACCATTACATTGTCGAAGAATCCTGTGTTTTATAATAGGTCCAAGCACATTGAGACTAAATTTCATTTCATAAGGAAATACTTAGAAGAAAAGATGGAGCTGAACTTCATAAGCTGAGAGAATCAATTAGCGAGACATTGGGAAGACTAATGTTTGAAGAGCTATGCCAAATATTTGGGCATATGTAAAGTCCACAAACGCATCAGGCTTGGGAGGGAGATTGAAGGCATCAAGCATTGATGCCTTTTGTAGAATTTTATGGATAATCCGTGAACATCTTAAAATGACATTTAAGCAATATCATTTCAAAATATTTCCAGAATCTCTCTCTCTCTCTCTCACACACACACACAAACTCTCTATTTTATTCTAGAAAATTCCACAGTTAAGTTCTTAACAGGGGAAGAGAGAGCAGGAGAAAGATGGAGAAGAGAGAGAGAGAGAGAGAGAGAGAGAGAGAACAGGAAAGTAGATTGGGAAGAGAGGGAGAGAGATTGGAAAGGAGAAGAGAGCGGGAGAGAGAAATGGAAGGGAGAGAAAGCGGGGGAAGAGAGAAGGGGGGAGAGAGTATCGTGCCGAGAAAGCCAACCCTGACGTTGATTGAATGACGTTGACAAGGAGAGAGGTGAGACAGGAGTAATAATAATTCCGGAAAAGTAATGATAATTCATAATTCGGTAGAGATTACTGGAAATCTCCCAATGCCTATGGGTCTCGGACTGTTAGGTTGAGAAACAAAATGCGGCAATTCCTACCTCCGGAAGCAAGTTTCCTGAACCTATTAATTAAGAAACCATCCAATGGAGATACACGAAGAATGTGGAACTCGCGGACAGTGAAAGAAAGACAGAGAATCTAAAGGTCTAGAGGGCGTGTAGAAGAGGAAGGCGAAACGATAATGGCTACCAACCCTGGGCTCTTGAGCCAGTGGCCGTGGAAGAAACTCGGAAACTTCAAGGTATTCATTCTGTTTCTCGTCTCTTTCTTTCTCTAACACATACACCGGCCTAACGAGATACAGTCGTCTTGATTTGGATCATCAAGTTCCTGCTGATGGCACCCTTCGCGGCGCAGACCATCTATCAGCTGGTGAGAAACCCAGCGAGCAAGATCGACATGGTTAATCTCCTCATCATCCCTCTTCAATTATTGCGAGCATTCCACAGCCTGGTATGGATCAGCTGGGCTCGCTTCCAGACTGCCAGCAGCAAGCACAGGATCATCCACAGGAGTCTGGAGTTCGAGCAGGTTGATCGAGAGAGGAACTGGTATTCTATCCTCTTTATCTCTAGCTATCAGCGGGAATTTTCCTTTTAATTTTTACTTTAATTTCTGCAGGGACGATCAGCTGCTATTGACTGCGATGGTCCTCTACTTGGGCAATTTCCTGTTTTCAGGAGCATCAAATCTTCCTTGGTGGGACAGTAAAGGGGCGATTATCATCGCTCTGATGCACGCAGGTCCAGTTGAATTCCTTTACTACTGGTTCCACAGAGCTCTTCACCACCATTTCCTCTACTCGCTCTACCACTCTCATCATCATGCCTCCATCGTCACGGAGCCCATCACGTGTAAGAAGAGAGAGAGACAGCTTTCTATCTCTTATTTCCGGTTATGATGGTGGTCATTGGTGCAGCCGTAATCCACCCGTTCGCGGAGGAATTCGTCTACTTTTTACTCTTCCTTATCCCTGCGACGGCGGCAGTGTACATTGGTCACGCCTCAATTCTAACCGCCATATGCTACATTTTCTACATCGACTTCATGAATTTCATGGGCCACTGCAACTTCGAGCTCGTTCCTCTATGGCTCTTCCGCGTCTTCCCACCCCTCAAGTACCTCATGTACACGCCCTCGTACGTCTTCTTCAACCTCAAAAATTAGGATTACGGTAGGGTTAGGGTTTTGACCTGGGGTCTTCGGTTGTTGCAGGTTTCACTCGCTGCACCATACTCAATTCCGGACGAATTACTGCCTCTTCATGCCGATGTACGATTATCTGTACGGAACGGCGGACAAGGCGTCGGACGAGCTGTACCAGAGGGCGATGATCGGGAAAGAGGAGACGCCCGATGTGGTGCATCTTTCGCATCCGACGACCTTGAATTCTATCTATCAGCTTCGCCTAGGGTTCGCTTCTATGGCTTCAAAGCCCTATTTGTCGAGGTGGTACGATCGTCTTGTGCGGCCTCTGTCTCTCTGGTCCTTGTTCCTGGCTCAGATGTGCAGGTCTGCGATCGTCGTCGAGAGGAACAGGTTGAAGTCTCTCTCTCTCCAGACGTGGATCATCCCGAGATTCAGTTTCCAGGTGAGTTAGATACCAATGATGCGACAGACAAGTGTTTGTCTCTCTCTCTCACAATGCACATATATTATTATATTTGTAGCATAGGGATACTAAAGTATCTCGGTTTCTTTATTTGCAGTACAAGCTTTCATGGGAGAGGGACGCCATCAATGATCTGATAGAGAAGTCCATTCTCGACGCCGACGCAAGAGGCGTCAAAGTCATCAGCTTGGGCCTTCTCAACCAGGTTCCTTCTTTCTCTTCCTCATCTCCTCGATTCCTTCTTTCCCCCAAGCACTTCGTTAATCCGGGCAAATTATTTCAGGGCGAGGAACTGAATAAAGTGGGCGACCTGTTCATCCACAAGCACCCGAAGCTGCGCGTGAAGATCGTCGACGGCAGCAGCTTGTCGGCAGCAGCGGTAATCCACAGCATTCCTGGAGGAACAGAGGAAGTTCTTCTCAGAGGAAAACTCTCCAAAGTGGCTTTTATTGTGGCCAAAGCTCTCTGTGAGAGATCCATTAAAGTGAGCTCTCTCTTTCTTTTAATGCCTATCTGGGTCTGGTACTTATCTCTCTAGAACAGGTGATTACAGTGGAGAGGAACGAATTCGAGACGCTGAAACTTCGTCTTCCGTCTGGCGCCGGAGGAAATCTGATTCTCCGGAAGAGTTTTCAAGGAAAGGTCAGTCAGCGAGTTTCTTCTTATTCTTCTTATTGACCTCGAGGACTTTGACTTTAGAGAGAGAAAGCAGGTGTGGGTGGTGGGAGACGGGCTTAATGAGGAAGAACAACGCGCGGCAACAAAGGGCACATTCTTCATCCCTTTCTCTCAGTTCCCAGTAAAGGAACTACGCAAGGACTGCTTCTACTCCACGCCACCCGCCATGATCGTCCCCAAGAACTTGGAAAACATGCATTCATGCGAGGTAGAGAGACAAAGAGAGAATACGATAGAGAAACGGCGAGCCCGGGCTTAAACTGTTCTCTATGGGTCGAGTGTTTGCAGAATTGGCTTTCGAGGAGAATGATGAGCGCATGCCGGATCGCGGGGATCATTCACGGGCTGGATGTTCGGGAGGAGCATGAAACAGGAGATGCGACGCATGACGTGGAGGATGCATGGCAAGCGGCTCTTAATCATGGGTTTCTTCCTTCGCCATCTCCTCTCTTGGTATCCAAGTAGCCTTCGCCGCTCTTCTATGACCTAAAAATCTGATCTCGGACATCTGATCGTGTACGAAATAAGTCGCGTCTGTGACCTAATGAATAAAAATATTTCGTCTAATGAAGAATATTTATGATTAAGTGTGAAATGTTGAACCATACAGTGGTGAGAGTGAGGAGGGAGGAGAAAAGAAGAAAGTCGATCCATCAACAAAAAGAAAGTGGAGTGCATGGTTTGTACAGGAAGAAGAAGCTAGATGAAGAGACACTAAGATGAAGGTGAAAGTCAAAGAGACAGAAGGGGATGAGGAGACATAGTGAGATGAGGGTCTATTCGTAATAAGTAGGCTTTAAGGTTGGCCAAGAGGATAGGCTATATACATACAATACTCGTTTTATTCACAAATGTAAAGTTATGATATAAATTTATGGAATATTGTGACAAAGTATCATGATATTGTACATTTAATCTAGCCCATATCTCTAACAAAATAATGATAAATTGAGAAACTATTGATCTCATACAAAATTTTACTTTCATGCTTTGGTACAACATCGGTTACCGTGCATGTATAATCCTTCGCCCACGTGAGACTCGTGAATGACTTAGGATATGATGAACTATCAAACCTTCATTGGTCATTCAAGTTAATACTGATGTGTAGAGAAAATCATCAGTAACTCCTTATCCTACATTTCTACTACCTTGGCCAAGGATTTCATCGCATCTCATTTATTAAGTCAACCTTTTCAAAGATCATGAGCGGATGATCTCATCTTGACCACACAATCATCTTAAAGGACTTCATATCATATCTAGTATATAATATTTTAGATATCCCATGGGCTAGAAATTCATAAGTCATAATCAAAATATAATCATCCATCTACATGATGTCTTTAGTGTCTCAAGTCAAAGGATCACATATACAATCATGACATAAATCAACCTAATTGATAGTTAGGTATAATATCATTCAAAGGATTCATATAGATTAATTCAGTAAACTTTTTTTCTCAAAAAGAGCACCCACTATCTATCCTTGGTGTCTTCACACTAATGGCTAACCAGATCAGTCAAACTAATTATATGAGTCATATTAAATAGTACTTTTCTTTCTAGATAATTCTTATCCAATGAATAGGAATGGTTAGAATATATGTTTATGGACTAGAGATCATTGTGTTATGATCTAATTGTGATTCACTTAATCATTACGTAAGCTCAAGGACTTCATTGCAAACATCACACTAGAATGATAACAAAAAAATTTCATTTCAATGAACATAAATGAGATTGTTGGAAGTTTGTTTGTTTTATAGGTCACATAATATTCATTATATAATACTCATTCTTTAATCACAAAGAGCCATGAAGCCATGGGGCTAAAAAAGAGGAAAAACTATATTGGATGTAAAATCATATTGACTAAGAAAAATCGGCCCTTAATGTTATTTTCGCCAATTTTCCTGTTTTAGCTCGGAATGGGATAAATTAAAGGGAAAAAATAGAAAAATAACGTGTTTTATACCATATTATTTTGGGTCATCTAGAACATATCCTTTGCAATGTCTTAATTTGTATTAATAATCGTATAATTAAATGTTAAAATTGCATGTTATCAGACTCCAAGGATAGATAAAGGGCACTATTTGGAGAAAGAGTTCACTAAATTGATACCTAACTATCAATCAGCTTGATACATTTAATGATTGTGTATGTGATCCTTTGACTTTAGACATTGATAACATGAAAATTATACATAAAAATATATCATTATTAATGGAAATTAAGGGATAAAAATTCCATGCTAATGTTTGTTATCATATTTTTCAGTGTTTATCTATCATTATATGCAAATTAAGTTATCATCTCAAAATGTAGTAATTTAGGGATAAGTGTGATAAATTAAGAGAAATATTTTTAGATTAGATTATCCCTATTTTTATTTGAGATTATAATTAGGTTTTAATGTTAAATAATAAGAGAAAATACTTTTATACACTAATTTATTTTTCTAAGTTTTTAATTCTAAAAGAAATGAGTGTATTTTTTACATAAAAATTTATTCTCCTTTTTATTTATTGAATTTAAATTTTTGGAATGATATATAATTTAATTTCCAATCTAATGAATCAATTTTAGGTTAATTTGAAGTTACATTTTAAAAATTATGAATTTTCTAATTTCTAGGTATTTTTCTAGAATTTTTCTATTTTTGTACGAATTTACTGGGATTTATTTTGAATTGAAAAAAATAAAACTCATATTTATATCACGTGCTGATGTGGCGCATACAAAAATGTGTCACCACGTGGCGTACGCGTATGTGTGTGCGCGTGTGTGCTCGTGTGCGCATGTGTGCCTATGTGTGTCATTAGTGAGATAAAGCACTCTTTTCAGAGTTTACGCTATCTCACTAATTACACATACATTATATATACGTTGAATCACCTGAATTTTTTCCATGTGAGACTATTTTTCTATTTTTATATGCGCAGATGATGTGGCATCTTGTGGAGAGTCCGATCGGGTGATTTAATCACAATCGGCGATCGTCACTTAAGTGAAGGGGTACGTGGCACACTCTGGTTCATCGACGAATCATTTTAAAATGATTTAATCTCAGCCGTTCATCTGAAGGGTTATAACGACTGAGATTAAAACCGTAAAAATGCATCCATAGCATTAGATCAAGATTCGACAACAAGCCTTTCATGTGTTTCACGCGAAATCTTAGTGGTTCATCTTCGATCCAACGGAAGCGATTTAAGCGTAACGATTCATATACATTTGTTTCATCAGAGCCGTTGATCAAAGATTAAATGGTGAATCCAATAGTTACTCCCAAATTTCCCTATAAATTGATTTGTTCTTCAACGATGTAAATCCTTCTTCAATTTTTCGAGTAATCGAACTGTCTAGATACCACAATACTTGAATCCCTTGCTTCCCTTCGCTTCTAGACTCATTTTCATATCTAAGAAGTGTTTGAAAGTGAGATTTTATTGAATGTCAACGATCGTAGTTGAATTCATGGAATGAAAAGCCTCTTATTTGAAAAGCAATTGGATTAATCAAGCACTATCTTGGGTTAGAAATTGTGTTTTCGTCGTAATATTTCTTCCTATAACATTAGATTTCAATTTTGAATCGTAGATTAAGTCAATTTCAATTTTCATTTTTGTTTTTTCTCTCTTTGTGATTCGATTTTCTATATAATTTTTGCTCGTCAATTTCTCCACAAATCTTGATCCAAGTTCTGTAATTTTTTATTTCATGGATTCAGTTTTGAGTTATCCTTTTAAAATATCAAAATCTCTAATTTCTCACCTCAATTCATTATTTGACTTGATCAAATTTCAAATAATATATCAAAAATACCTTAATTCTCCGTGGATTTGAACCTTATTCACCTTTATACTCCTTAATTTGTGATTAATCTTTAAAATTGGTGAGTTTGGTAAATGTTTTGACGCGTGTTTGTGTGTATTCAACGACCTTACAGATTTGCTTCGTCAGACACCAAAGACATCTTGTGGATAGATGATTATCGAATCCCTAGCCAAGGGATCTCTAAAACATCATATATTAGATACAGCAACATGTCATCAAAGATGATTATGTCATCAAGATGGGATCATTGGCCCTTCATATTTGAAGAGATTGACGCAAGGAATGAGATGCAAAGAAATCCTTCGCCAAGGTAGTGGAAATATTGCAGGAGTTCTTGATAATTTCCTCCACGCATCACTATTAACTTGTATGACTAATTAGGGTTTGATAGTTAACGATGCCCTAAGTTATTCATGAGATTTTCCTAAATGAAATATTCTAATACACGTGATAACTGGTGATGGAAAAATTCCACAGGGGAGTTCCTATACACTTCATATCTCCAAGAGTACGTGTTGTAGATTTTCACCCAATGAGCTGGCAATTGGACTTGAGTGGATAAATCGATCCTTAATTAATTAATCTATATGCTGATATAGAAAATTAATAAAGGTTGGCTAATAAGGTATAATTTGTTCTATAGAGTTATTAACTAGTGAGATATATGTGTTAGATCTAATCTCATTAAGTGGACATAGTTATGTATTATTGTGGATTAGCTATCATTATAATCCCATTAAGTGATTCAATTATGTTTAATCTGGGGATTACGACATTCATTTATGTGTGTGGAGGTTAATTATGTGTAGAGGCAGTAAATCAGTCATTAGTCAATAATGGGCTGTCTAATGACTGATTAGAGGCTTAAGCTTTCCTCTATCCCTATAAATAGGAGGCCATAGTCCACTTGGATAACCTGATGCTCATAACCCTCAAGAGAGAATCCCATTTCCTCTAGAGATCAGGAGGTTACATCAGGGATATTCAAGAAGACTATTCTCCGATTCAGTAATCTACATTGATGAAGATTGATCCGGTGAATCTAGGTACGCGTTTAATTACGTGTTTTCAATCTGATTATTCTGATGAATCATGATGCATAATTTCTAGTTTCCAACAATATGGACTTATAGGGTCACACATATAAGTTCTATAGATGTTGGTGGAAGTAGACATAATTATGAAAAATTTATGTCTATAAATAGGGGGAGAAAAGCATAACTCCAGGAGTTCGTGCAAGCCTTATGGGAATTCTCAATTTTCTTATATGTCTCTCTTAGTGAAGATTTTTTAAGAGGAGATCCAACCGTCTAGTAATCGTGTGGATACTGCAAGAGGCTAGACACTTGAATAGCTTCAAGAACTCCATGTAAATCACACAATTTTGTTTTCTTATACATAATAGATGATATGACCATCAATTATTCATACCTTGGTGTTTTGAATACTTGATTTAATGTATTCCACTGCATTCGATGTTTTGATCAAAAATTTTGAAGGTTTATTAACCTCATATCCCAACATAAGTTGTCAAGTAAAGGATAAAATATATAGGCTCTTGAAGGAGCGATTGAATGGAGAGAATCATTCTAGTAAGTTTTGATCATTAATCTTTTGATTAGGTTTTATTCTTTTTAATCTTTTATATTTTCTTAACTCTTTCCATCCCAATTTTCACATTATCAACCTTAAATCATTATCTCACTATCCCATCAAGAGTTTTCAATCTTCGAAAGGAGATCGGAAGTGTTTGATTAGACCATTTCATCTTAGCATGCATCTCATTTCATCAAGTGTTTGATTGTTCAAGGCTAATTTGATGATTTTGACCTCATTCAAGATCAAGAATATTTAAATATTAGTCATGATTTCTTGAGATGTTAAATTTTTTAAGACTTAAGAAAGCACAAGTTTGAATAATGAGAAGAATGTAGAAATTTAATGATAAATCAACTACATTGTTGAGCTAGTTAGCTTTTGTAGTCAAACTAGTGCTTCTTAATAAAAGAAAACCATCATTCGATATAATTTATGAAACTAAATGCCATTGAACAGATAGATAATTTTTTTATGACATTAAGAACACTTAGGTAAAAAAATATTTTAAAAGATATGAATTTTCTAATCTTTTAGGATTAATTCTAGATTTTATGTGATTATTTAATTATTTTTAAAATCGTACCAATCAAACTTTAAGGTGTCTTAAATGCTCATCAAAGTGGAAGTGTAGCCACATGACAGTGCCCCATTTAATGTTGTCTTAAATGCAACATTCGTATGGTGTTACATGTGGCCGCTTTTATAAGAGCAAATATTGACCCTTTAGTTTTATTTTAAGTGATGTGGCATTAGAGACAGTATCAAATAAAAAAAAATGGCCGATTTAATATGGACCCTAAATTTTCACTTAAATGTAGGGGGTACATTGTGAAATTCCATTGAATGATGATTGGATTTAAC
Organism: Lemna minuta; assembly: GCA_024174645.1. NCBI lineage: Eukaryota > Viridiplantae > Streptophyta > Magnoliopsida > Alismatales > Araceae > Lemna > Lemna minuta. Next base: position 1,680,668 of record CM044103.1, on the reverse strand, counting down.
ACCAACAAATCATGGGCATTTATCTCACGAGTTACAAAGACTAGTGGACACAACTCAAGCTCGTCTATTATTAGGCAATATGGCATCATTTGGGCAATCGTGTTCAACAAACACCTCGATCTGATGGCATCACAAAATCACTAATAAAACTTTATCTCTCCTCACAAAAAAGGTATTTAGAGAATCTCCATTGATCGAGCCTTTTGCAAAATTTTATCCTTGAATTTTTTTATTAAAATTTTTTGTACACTATTTTTCAAATTCATTGAGCATGTGTAATTAATATTTAAACTAGTGAATAGTGAGAATTTGCCGCTTAACTTTGAATTTATGTGGAGAAGAATACAAAAAAGCCTTTGACCCAAAAAATAATTGAGAAAATTTCTTGGTAGTTTTTGGATAGTCGGGTCTTAGTTTCACTAGTCTATAGTCATTGTATTATACTTTAATTTAGAATGGTAGATAAAAATAATTTCAATGACTTTAACTAATTTGTTTCTCCTAACCCTTGATTTTCTCCCTCTATCTTCTCTTGCTGATTTCTCTCTAATTTCAAATCTATATTGCTTCAAATTTGATTCAGTTGAATATCTCCCTCTACTGTTAAATACATAATCAATCAAATTGATTGAGCGTTTTGCATATTTAATTTCCTTGAATCTCTGGATTGAAATTTGTTTTACGCTCATTTCATTGATTTTTTTTCCTTAGGACTGTGTTTTGAACAACCACATTTATTCGGCTCGCCAATGGCTCATTACCTTTTTCATTTCGAAGCGTTAATTTGAACAAGTTCAACCATTACCCTTATTTATTGAAGATTCAATCGGGTCCCAATAATATAAAAGATCATCTTTTTTTTACAGGTCGTCGCCAATTTTACTGGGTAGCCAGAATAGAAGAAAATAAGATGTCTGTCAGATTTACTTTATTTACTCCCAGCCGTCAAGAGCATGAAGAACGCTTCCAACTCGTTGACTACCTGCTCTTGGGCCCTGCTCCTCTCTAACTGCGGCAAGAACAGCCACCAGGAACTCACCATCACAAATCCCAAAGTCAACGGCGCCGTCAGCCCGGTTGGCGTCGCCGGCCAGCCCCGCCGGGACCACCATTTCTTGACGATTGCCTCGGCCACCGTGCAGATCCCGTGAAAGACGAAGAACATCGTCACCTCTCCAGTGGGCCGCAGTAAGGTGAGGTAGATCCAGAGGATCTCGTGCATCAACCCGAGACGAGGAACGAAGCCATCATGCCTGCCGCGGGGCCGTAGACTGCTCCTACTGGGCGGTACACTGCTTCGCGGAGGAGACTGGAGACTAAGATGTTCCACCGTCTTCCCCAGAACTCCTGGAGTGAGGAAGATAGGTACGGTGCGGCGAATTGCGGCTCCAGATCCGTTCCCGACGGAAGCATAGCACGAGCCAATATAGTTATGACTGCGAAGATCGCATCGACCTCTAAGTACATGTGGACGGAGTAGAGAACAAGGACGACTTCCCGGCGCAGACGGGATCTCTTAGGGTAGATCGAGATAACCATAGCCAGTAGGAGACCCTTGATCGCGAAAGCGATGATGGTGAGCAATCGTTGACCTTTTGGATTTTTTGGTGAAGATTCTCGCTTGATCACGATAGGGAGGCATGCGAGTGCGATGAACCCGGTAAAGGGGAGGCGAGATCCTGAGGTGCAGTCACAGAGAGGGCCACGATCGAAGACGAAGAGGAGGAGTCTGAACACAGCGACCCAGCAGAGGAAGCAGGCAGTGAAGAATCTGAGATGGACGGATGAGAGGGAGAGAGGCAGGAGAAAGAAGAGGACCACAACGGGGAGGAGGGCGAGAAGTCGGCGCTTGCCGGGCTTGGTGAAGGAAGGGAGAGCGCGGCAGTAGGCGAGCGCTGCCGGGACGGCGACAAGCCACACCAGGATGAAATTTCTCGCCTCCCCTTGCATCCTGTCGAGTCTCCTGCGGAGGAAATTTGGCTTTGGGGAAGAAAGAACGGACTGCAATCTATGAAATATCTAGAGATCCTAGGCTGTAGACTAATGAGTAGTCAACCTACACAAAATTTGTCAAACTATCACTTAAATTTCTCAAATAATCATATGATCAATAGCAATTTTAATGAGATTTTGTAAATGAGATTTGAAGGGGAAGGTAAATTTAAGTAACCATCAAATAGAGGGAAACTCTGTTGGGCTATTTATCCGTAATAAAGAATTTTCACTATTTTTTTCTCTTGAATTTTCAATATTTTTTTCATATCTCCCTCATTTAACTCCAATTTTAGAAAATAAAGCACAGAGAAAATATTAAGACGTAGATGATTCTTTGATGAATTTTTTGAAATATCACGAGAAAAGAAAAAAAATAATATTTTTAATGAAATTTTGCATAGTCCATGGTGGCTCATTAAATTGGATATTGGTGAAGTTGTACTCTTGGTACATGAGATTAGTCTCACACAAAATTTTCTTTCTATAAGAATTGTGCCAACACAAATAATCATTTTCCTTGTGAACTCATGTCTTCAAACTTTTGAGTGTATGATGCATGGTCAAGGACCTATGTTTGAGAGTTCCTTTTGAAACTGCTCCGAGATATTGTCCTTTATATAGTTAACTTGCCTATCAATCTTTTATTCATGAGATTTCTCATCTTCTTACATTTTACCTTTTTCATTCCGTACTTTTCGACTTTTAGAAAAGGATTAGATTTGGTCGTAAAAATGGCAGAAGTGTATGTTGATAACCCAAAATTGGTTATAAAGAGTCGTTGGTGATTCAGGTTAGACAATAAATTTATACACACCTCTTGACAGGCAAATTAATATAGAAGTGAGTAAAGGGATCGTCCTCAGAGAACAGGTAGTGATTCACAGAAATCTAGAGGTTAAGAACTCTTTTTGAATATTTTCTTAATCAAGGGAAGCAGCTAATAGGTCTAAAGAAACAAGGATAGAAAAGAAAAACAAGAACATAACGATATGCTGATAAACCAAAATTTGTCTAAGCAAAACAAATAAGTGAAGAAACAAAAACAGATAGAAAAACAAGCAAATCAGTAGGAAATGAGAAAATAAATTTTCTTAGCATTCTTAATAAGATACGGTGAACATCAAGACAAAGAGAGCGCAGATTAAGGCTCTAGGTGCAGGCAGCAGCTGATGAGGTGAGCGTTCTACGATTGGAGTGCAGAATTTGCGCGTTACCGATCTGATCTCGCCATCGGCAAGCAGCAGTCGCGAGGCTAACTCGGGTGTGTGGAAAAGAAAATGAAGGCACAGCTGCCTAGAGCTCCACCTGGTCGGTCTGAAGAGAAAAGAAAGGTGGAAGTAGGAGGATAGGAAGGGATTTTTTTGTACTTACCGAAGTCAACCTTGACAAGGTTTACCGGCTTGGACAGTAGGTTCTCCCTTCTCTCTTGCAAGGTATCAAGCTGGGAAATCTTCCTCCTTGTTTCCTCTCTCAGGATGCCGAATCAGATTAGAAGGGTTCACAGATCTTCTCCCCGATACGAAATCCTCCCCAAAATGAAGAATGTAGGGTTTTTAAAAGGGTTTGAAGCTTGCTCAGCCGTTGGATTTGGGGGGGGGACCCCTAGATTCGAGAAACATCTTTCTGCAGACATATCGAGGAAAGCTTTAGTTTCCCTCCCTTTCTTCCCTCTATTTTTATCTATCCTCTTCTGGATTCTTCTTTAATGGTTTGGATCTCCCAACTTGCTCTTGGCCCAAATCGGGATGATCTCCTTAATTTCCCTGATCCAAGTGAGTGAAACCATACTAAAAAAAAACAAAAACCCATTAGGTCCTTTCCCCTTGGGCAATGATGTCAAGAGGGTTTTAAACTTTTAAAAGCTTCAATTAACACAATTTATAAGTTCACCTATAAAAATTAAAAAGCATTGCTTTTCAATTAAGCTGAGATTCAAAGCAACTTATTGAGTCCGAAATGTGTTAGATAAACATGCTAATCATATAAGTGTTGTGATAACTTTTGAAGTTATCATATGTGTAGTTGTGCACCATGAACTTCCTTCCGACCCTAGATCCTAGACCTCCAACATGGACTATCCATTTCTTTAGCATTGCCATCTTGGCTATGTTAGAGTGTCCAGTCTTCAACTTACACTGTTACTTCCAGTTAGGAAGATATATCGTATTACTTATAATCACTCAGTTCTTTTTTGGAGTTTTTTTAAGGGTTATTTGCCCCATCTAGCCCAACCTTTTCAACTTGTCTCTAATCTAGCCCAACCTTTTTAATTCGCCCCATCTAGCCCAACCTTCTTTCTCTGTCCTCGATCTACCCCAGCTGCTGACGTGGATGTGAATAAATTCCAGTTGGCGCCCGCCTCGTGTCCACGTCAGCCGCCGAAATTGGGCGGATCCTCGTGGCAGCCATGTCTGCGGGGAGAGAGAGAGCGAGAGAGAGAAATCAATGGAGAGAGCGAGAGAGAGTTCAGCTGAGAGAGCGTAGCTGACGGTGATTGTATCCTGCAATTTCAGATATTTTGGGTTTTTCCCCTCTCCAATATCCAAATAAGATTGATAGACCGATGGAGACATGGCAAGAGATATCTAAAGAAATAACCGATGAGTAGAGAGAGAGAGGTACATAAAAATATAGACTGACGGACAGAGAAACGTAAACCAGAAAACGTGAATCGGTAAATATAAAATTGGCTAACATTATAAAAAAAATGGAGAACAGTGGAAAGACTACCCTCAAAGATTGATCGATAGTTGGATAAACAAAAAAAAAGAACGGTATGAAGATAAATTCGGTAATAGAATAATCGATAATAAATATAAAGAAATGTAGATAAATAACGCAACTGTTGATAGATATATCGGCAGATAGAGAAACAGATAGATAGATACATAGATAGATATATAAATTAGTACATAGATAGATAGACCCATACATGCATACATACATACCTAGATGCCTACATAGATAGATAGATAGTTTGATACATACATACATCTGTACATACATAGATTCATAGATTCGTACATATATACCTCGGTACATATGCATGTAGATAGATAGATATATACATAGATTTATAAATAGATAGCAGAGGCAAAATCTATGCATTCCTTGTTTCAAAGTTTGGACGAAGCAAGGCAAATGCCCATGCTGAAAAATTGATTTCCATCTTTTTCTCATGCAATTAGTGTGGCATGTTGCTTGCGAAGGATGTTGGAGTTGAAAGAAGCATCTGGGTCCCAACCGCAGGGTTGCATATCGGACAGAAATCAATACATAGCGTTTATTGAACTGAAATCTTGATGATCTCCCATCTCAAGATCCATCTTAAGAGACTCAGAGTGTGTGTGTGTCTAAGAGAGAGAGGGAGAGAGAGGGATAAGGAGATGAAATTGGTAATGACACATCAGAGATAGATAGTCGACCATGTTTAGATACGCATGAATAATCAGATAGATGGATAAATTATCGAGAGAAAGATGGTAGATCACAAATAGATTATAAGATGGATTACTGGACAAAGAGAGAGATGGAAAGATAGATCCATGAATAGAGGCACATATCAATACTCCAACTGATCTTACAACACCACATTGAAGAACCATCAGCGAAGGAAAATGATCTACTCAAATATTCTCCTTATTCTCTCAGTACCAAGTCTTCAAAAAGTCTCTACTACTAATTGCATTGAAGTAACAAAGGAAACACGTTGGCGACGTCATGGACACAAAAAAATCTGATGAACCAAGAGATGCGCATCGATTCTAGAGTAAAAGATAATCGGACGAGAGATTCTTGTATGTGCAGACAAATCAAATGCGACATGCATCACGAGTGACGGAGATAGGCAAGCGCAGTTGATTGCAGGTCATCCACATCTGATTTTCTCTCTCACTTGAACTCTCTCCCTCGATTTCTCTCTCTCGTTCTCTCTCTCCTCGCAGATGTGGCTGCCACGAGGATCCGCCCAATTTCGGCTGCTGATGTGGACATGCCGCGGGCGCCAACTGGAATTTATTCACATCCACGTCAGTGATAGGCTCAAAGTCGTCGTGTTTTTAAGCCCTACAAATTTACTATTTATAAACTAGGAAACTATGAAACAAATGGGATAGTTGGGATGTATAGGTTTCCTAGGTCGATCCATAGAGACTTTAGGGCGAGAGAATGTCATTGTAGGCGATAAGAAAGGAGATTGGCTCAGAATTAGGTCATATCAATAAGAAAGACAATTAGAAGGTATGAAAAATAGAGGAATATTAAATTTAGGATAAAACTTAGGAAAAATAATGTGCGGTAAGATTAATAAAAATAAAAATAGGAAAAGGGAAATTAGAGAAAAGATGGGGAAGACCGAGAGAAATGGAGGGGAAAAAGAGCTAGAGAGAGGGCCTTTTTAGGGAGAATAAATAGAGAGCAATAGTGCGGGAAATAAATAAATAAAAAGAGAGAGAATACCCTAATGTAAGGAGAGCCGAGAATATAATTTTACGAAAAGAAAGAGAAGAGACGGTAGCGCTATGAAGAAAGAAGAAAGAAAGAAAGGAAGAGGGAAAGAGGAATTCGGCGAGAGAAGGAGGAAGAGAGAAGGTGTGTGCGGGAGTATTCGGAGGAAAAATTGAGATCGAGAGAGAGATTAAGAGAGGAAATAGAAGAGAGAAAGGAGGATGCGACGGGAGTGAGGGATGAATCGGAAGAGAGAGAAAGAAAAAACTACTGAGGGAGAGAGACGGGAGTTCGGAGAGAGAAGAGAGAGAGAAAAGGAGAGATTTCGGGGAAGATAAAGAGAGAAATCGGATTGAGAGAGAAATGGGAATTGTGAACGAACGGGAAACTCAAAAGGGGCGAAATGAAGAAATAGAGAGAGAAAATGGAGATGATACGTGACGCAAGAAAGAGGGAGAATGCGAATATGGCGGAATTTAGGGAGAGGATAAATGAAATCGCGAGAGAGGGATGAATGGGACGGAGACATTCGGAAGATGGAGAGCTTGTGAGGAAGATGAAGATGTCAAAAATTAAGGCAGAAAACTGGGGAGAGGGAACGAAATCAGAAAACGAGAAGACGAAATCAGAAAACGGGGGGGGGGAGAGATAGAGGAAGAGAAGAATGGAAAGAAGATTGAGAGATGTAGGGAGAGGAGCGGAAATGTGGAAGTAAAGAAGACTAAGTTCGGGAAGGTGAGGAAGAGGACGGCGTGAGGGAGTGAGAGATTGTGTGAGAAAGAAGATAGAGAAATGATTAGGAGAAAGAGATTTTGCGGAAGTGAATCACACGGAAGACGTGAGGACGAGGGGACGTTAGGAGAGAGAAGAAAGAAAATGATGGTGAGAATGAAATTTAGAGGAAGAAAGGGATGGAAATGAGAGGACGAATGGGAAGGAAGAGTAAATCACAGGAGAGAGAGAGAGATCACGAAAAAAATAACTTGAGAATGCGACGAGAGCTAGATAGGGAGAGAGACAAAAAAAACTATGGCATAGAAGAGGGAAGAGGAGAGGTTGGACGGGAAGAAAGAAAATGACAGCGAGGTTGAGAAAAGAGAATGTGAGAACAGGGAAGGAGCCGGAGAGTGCGAGAGAATTTTAGAGAGAGAGGAAGAAATTTTAAGAGAGAGATGAAAATGCCAAAGACGGGTTGAATCGGTGGGAAAGAAAGAAATGGAGAGCAAAAGGAGGAGAGATTAAGCGAGCAGAAACTGAGAGAATGCTAAGATCGGGATCGGTAGAGAATGTGGAAGAAGGGGAGAGAATGAAAACAAACAACATCAATAACATGAGAATATTCACTACATCTTCCCGACGGGAAGAATGCTAGCCAAAAAAAAGAAAATTACAAGAACCCTAAGAGAGAAAAGCAGCAGCGAAGGAGGAAGAAGGAGCAATCTAAAAAATAGAGAGAGAAGAAGAAGCACCAAAAAAAGAGGAAGAAGGAGCTCCCGAGAGAGCTTTTCCCCATTTTATGCTCCCGAGTCTCCGCTTCGGCTGGGCTCATAGTTCCTTTCACTGGGCCCACCCTTCTTGATTTGGAAAGCCCATTATGCCCTTTTAATCACTTCCATTGAAAGATCTTGCTATTCTCCCGCTTGCGTAGTTCTTGAAAATCAGAAAAGCAAAAGGTATATAGAATAAACTCTTTTTGATGCACTAATAATCTACAATATCAAGTGATGAAATAGTAGAGGAGATGGTGTATTCAGAGTTTAATGAAGTTAAATATGAGCAATACATGGGTGGTTATAACTACAGTTCGTGCTCTTATCAGTCAGCAGCTGGGGTAGATCAAGGACAGAGAAAGAAGGTTGGGCTAGATGGGGCGAATTAAAAAGGTTGGGCTAGATTAGAGACAAGTTGAAAAGTTTGGGCTAGATGGGGCAAATAACCCTTTTTTTAATATCCCTTTGATTTCATTATTTGTAATGTTTGGGTTCAACTCTAAACATATCAATCGGCTCTTTTCTCAAAATATATAATTTATTTTTTATGAATTTTTTAAGTACTATTGGTTTTCTTGCTGAAATCATCTTTCATATCAATTAGGTTCTAACTCATCTTTCAAATGCATATATATATCAAGAGAAATATTTTCATAGAATCATCTCAAAAACAACATTTTCAGTACACTAAAAAAAGATCATCACTCTTAGTGTGAATCATGTGTTATCACTCATCAAACCACTTCTTCTTGTACTTAGAAATGAATATATGTCTCTAAAAGGAAGCAATGTTAAATTATTGATATCACTATTTTTGGATAAGAATTCCTCATTTCTTGTAGGTTAATGGTGTTTTAACATTCAAGTATCTTGTTAGTTCTCTCATATAATCATTTGGTGAAGAGGCTTCTCTAAGATGTCTTCCTCCAAATCTAAACTCATTGATTATGTTATAAGGTCATTATGTGACGAGACAAAACCACGAGGTCATCGATTTCACACGGTCTCGTGTCAAAAATAATTCCAAACTTACCAATTTGATGAAAATAATTCGAATGGTAAATAAGGGTCGAATCCACAGGGAAATAAGGTATTTTGGAGAGATCTTCTGGAAAATGATCAAATCGAATGATGAATTGAGGTAAGAAATTAGGGAAAATGGTGGATTTAGAAAGATAACTCAAAGACGTTTCCACAGAATCAAAAATGACTTGATTTGGATTAGTAATCGCAGAGAAATCAAAGAGCAAAGTGGGATGAAATTTCCAAAAATCAGAAGAACATAAACCGAAATTGAAAACGAAATTAAACTGAATTACGATCCTAAATTACAAATTGATGATACATGACGATAGATTAGAGGGAAAACATGATTTCTAACCCGACATAGCGATCGAATTGATCCAATTAATCGGCAGATCGAAGGCTATTCATTCCGAGATTTCGAACGCAAGCATCGGTGTCCAAGAGACAAATTCTCCATGATCGATCGACAAAATCTCACTTTTAATCACTCCATGGACGCGGAAACGAGTCTAGAAGAGATTAAAAGCGAGAGATTCAAGGATGGAGGGTTGTATATAGGTCAATTTGCTGAATACATCCGAGAATGTCTTACAAAATCGAAGAACACATCGTTTTATAGGCGAATTGGATGTAACCGTCCGATGGATGCGTTTAATCTTCATCAACGGTCCAGATTAAACGCATCAAGACGAATCGTTATGAATAGATCTCAATCGTTGGATCGCGGATGGATGCTCTCGATGAAGCTTGATGTGTATGCGTTATAAAATGCATGAAACCGCCTTCGTTGGATCTTCATCGAACGGTCTTAATGATCCGATGAGTTCACCAATCGCGATGAATCTTGACCGTTATAACTCTCGAGATGGACAGTCGATGTGTTTTCACTTAATTTTTATTAAAGCACGTGTGTTATTGGCGATCGGGTGGACCTCGCGTCCACCGCATCGACGCGCGATGCGTCACACGATTTAATCCAACAATCGATCTTACCTGAAATAAGAGAATTAGTCCCACACGGAGTAAATTACGAGGAACTAACGGGTATATAATATACGACTAATATAAGGGTTAGCTTAAATCCGAAATATCGGATGCTTATATGTACTATAACCCTATATATTACGATTAAATATAAATAGTGCCCACATGTCACCTCCGTGCCACGTAGGCGCTCGCGTGGGCCCCCGTGGCTCTACCACGTGGCCCTAGTGCCACGTCGCACCCACGTGGGTCCTGCGCAAAATTAAGCCCCCTTTTTAATCTTTTTTTAATTATTTTAAACGATTTAAACTCAAAATTAAATTCAGAAAATTCTAGAAAAATCCCTAAAAATTGGAAAATTCATAACTTTCAAAATACAACTCCAAATTAATCCAGATTTTTTTCATTGGCTCTGAAATTCAATTATCTATCATTGTAGAAAGTCAAAATATTTAAATAACAAGAGATTTAAATTTTATTTCAAAAATACATTCATTTCTTTAAGATTTTAACTTTAGAAAATTAAATTAATGTTTATAAAAAATGATTCATCTCATTATTTAACTTTAAAAACCACTTCTAATCTCAAGAAAATATAGGTTATAAAATCATTTATCTTTAATTCATCATAATTAACCCTAAATTAAAACATTTTGAGATTTTAACATAAATTTGCATGAAATGATAGAAATGCACTCAAAGTATGATAACATGCATACAAATGTAATGTTTTATGCCTTAATTTGTATTAATAGTCATCTTTTATCATGTTAAGATTGCATGTTATCATTATGCCTATTGTGTTTATCCAATATATGGCTTACGACTTTGAAAAGATCTCGTTGGAAAATCAAATTGTCCTTACGAAGACTTAGAGCATATATTTATTTATTTTCCCAATTCTTAAAAATATATGGCTTCTTCTAATAGATATTTTAAATTCATGAATATTTAAAGAGAAAAATTTAAGATTATATTATTCCCACTTCATATTTGAGATTATAATTGGGTTTTTATGATTAATAATAAGAGAAAATATTTTTTATCCTCTCTTTTTTTTTCTAGCTTTATTTTATAAAAGAAATGAGCATATTTTTTTAAATATAAATTTATTCTCTCGTTATTTATTAAATTTGACTTTTTATAATGATATATTATTTAATTTTTGATCCAATAAAATAAATTTGGATTAATTTGGAGTAATATTATGAAAGTTATGAATTTTTTAATTTTTAGAGATTTTTCTAGAATTTTTTCAAATTTTTATGATTTTATTTTTTATTTAAAAATATTTAAAAAGTTGGTTTTTATATCATACGCTGACGTGGCAGGGCGATAACGATTCTCCATCTGGTGATATATGTACACGCCACAGGGCGGCATATGTGTTCACATGTGTGTGTGTTCGCGTGTGTGCTCCAAAGTAATTAGTGGGTTAAGCATCCTTTTCAAGATATTCGCTAACCCACTAAATATACATAACTTATATAGGCGTCGAATGGCCTTTATTTTGGCCATCTGGGACTATTTCACTTTGATTTTATGCGCAAGTGACATGGCGCATTCTGGAGCGTAAGATCGCGTGAATAAATTGCGATCGTCGATTTTCACCTCATAGAGGGGGTATGTGGCGCACAACAGTTCATCATAGAAACATTTTAAAACAACTTAATATCAGTTATTTATCTAAGGATTTATAACGGCTGAGATTAAAAGCTGCCAATGGACTCTCGTGGACACGTGTACGCATCCAGTGCGTCCAACAAAGATCAAACTACATGGGTTTCACGGTGTTTCTTCTTTATGCGCGACGTGACGAAATCTCAACGCTCAATCTTCAATCGAACGGACATGACTTAACTGTAAAAATTTGCATCCAAGCGTTTAATTAGAGATGTTGATCGACAATGAAACGCCAATACCAACGGCTACGCCCAATTTTGTGTATATATACGCATGTTCTTCGATGATATAAATCATTCTTAGGTGTTTCGAGTAATCGACTTGTTTAGAAATCTCAATCGTTGAATCTCTTGGTTTCCTCGTCTTCAAGATCGATTTTCATGTCCAAGGAGTGTTTGAAAGTGAGATTTTGTTGAGAGAATAGGGAGAAATCATATCTTGAATGCTGAAACTCGTGTTCAAAATTGCAAAATAAAAAGCCCTTGATCCGGCAATCAATTGGATTATTTCGAGCGCTATTTTGGGTTAGAATTCGTGTTTTCCTCCTAATCTCTCTTCCTATAACATCATATTTCAATTTCAAATCGTGGAATAGTCAAATTTTAGATTTAATTTTGGTTGTCTCTCTTTTAGTGTTCAAAAATACATCTCTAATTTTTGCTCTTTGATTTCCCCGTGAATCTTGATCCAAATCGAGTGATTTTTGATTCTGTAGATTGGGCTTTGAGTTATCTTTTTAAAATTACTAAAATCCCTAATTTCTCACCTCAATTCCTTGTCCGATTTTGATTGAATTTGAAGAACGCTTTGAAAATACGTTAATTCTTCATTAATTCAACCCTTATTCATCTTTATACTCTTTAATTTATGATTTTAATCTTAAATTGGTGAGTTTTGAATATGTTTTGACATGTATCTGTATGTATTGAACGACCGCATGGATTCATATCATCAAATGTTGATCTTGTTCAGCACGATCGCTGACGAGATCACGCGTGAACTTGATGTCGAGAAAACAGCCAAGCAAACGTGGAGTACTCTGAAAATCAAGAGCGGAGGCGTGATAGGAATTTGCAAAGGTCGCATGTAGTCTCTTAAGAGAGACTACAAAAATCTGTTCATGGATGAAGATGATTTATTTCTCTATTTTTTCAGAAAGCTCTCATGTGTAGTAAATAAACTAAGAAGCCTTGGAGAAGTGATCACTGATGCAAAAGTTGTTACCAAGCTCCTCCGATCTGTCTCTCGTAAGTTTGATGCGATAACTACCTCGATTGAGAAATTTTGGGATCTTGACACGATCACTCTTGAAGAAGTCATGGGTACCTTAAAGGTGCATGAAGATAAGATTAAAGCTCGCTTGGTTAAGAGAGAAGAAAAAGCTTTGCTAGAGAAAGCTTTTATCAAAGACAAAAAGAAGGATTTTGATTCCTCAACCGGTAGAGGACGTGGCAGAAGTCACGGTCGAAACAACATTCATGAGGAAGATGAAAAGCCTAAAGACAACTCCAAAGTCACCTGATATAACTTTCAAGGAAAGGGGCATTTTGCAAATGAATGTCGTGATGGATATTATCTGGCCTATAAGCCAATCACACTTTCATTTTTTTATGTTTGTCGAAATGAAATTTATTCATTGTCATTCTCGTGTGATGTTTGCAATGAAGTCCATGAGCATGTGCAATGACTAAGTGAATTATGATGAGATCATAATAAATTGATCACTAGTCTTTAAACATATGTTCTGAACATTCCTATTCATGGGATATTCAAGAAGGACATCCAATTATCTGTAAAGAATAGAACTATTTAATCCAACTCACATGATGGGTATGGCTGATCTTGTAGTCATCGGTGTAGAGACACTAAGGATAGATAGTGGGTGCTCTTTGGAGAAAGAGCTCACTGAATTGATTTGAATGAATCCCTGAATGGTAATTATATCTAACTTTCAATCAGGTTGATTCATATCATGGTTTTGTGTGTGGTCCTTTGACTTGAGACACCAAAGAGATCTTGTGGATGGATGATCATGTTTTGATTATGACTTAAGAATCCCTAGCCACGGGATATCTAAAATGTCATATATTGAGTAGGATATGAAGTGCATGAAGAAGATTGTGTGATCATGATGGGATCATCTGCCCTCAGTATTTGAGGAAATTGACTTAAGGAATGAGATGTGATGAAATCCTTGACCAAGATAGTGAAAATATAAGAGAAGGAGTTCCCGATGATTTTTATACGCATCAGTACTAACTTGACTGACCAATTAGGGTATGACAATTGACCATATCCTAAGTCATTCATAAGTTTCGTGTGAATGATAAACTTAAACTTGGTTTGTTTATATCGTTGTTGTGTGTTCTAATTCATTCAATACATTTATAATACCTCACTTAGGATAGTAGTAAGCAAGGGTCGATCCTCAGGGAATCTAGGTAATGAGGATTGAGACTAAGGTAGAAGAAGGGAAGAATTCCTATAGTGGAGAATATTAGAAGTTAGAAGAGGAATTTTATTGAGATAGTGGATATAAATGGTTAGATTATGTTTCTGTGGTTCTAATTAGAGGAGTAGGGATGATAATTAGAAGGGAATAGATTGAGTGAAGATGGAGAAGATGATGAAGGGGAGAGAAGAGAGGTTTAATAGTATAGAGATAACTGACGATTTGGGTAGGGTTTTTGAAAACAAATGCAATATCCAATGATTTTAGTAGAATAAAAGGTCCTACATTATCCATGGAAAAGCTTACAAGAGAATCCCTCATCAGAATATTCCCACAAACCCCGTGTTGGTGCCAATCCTAAGCCAAGTGGTGTTTGATTCGCTACGACATAGATCTCCTCTTGTTCTCCTTCTCTAGAACAAACTCAGGCATCCGATGATGCCTAGCTTGGGCCTAAGCTTCTCCCCCTTTCCTGCTGGTGACCTGGTGTCAAGAGAGAGCCAAAAGACAAAGGAAATTCGGAGTGGAGGAGGAGAACTTTTAGGAGTTAGGGTTTCCACCCAATCCGACGGATGAGATTGATTTTCGGGAACTTCGAGAGTCCGATGGAAAGTTCAACCATGGAGACGGGAAGAGCACGGTGAGATTAGCATGTCGTCAAAATTTCAGCCCGATCGGACGGCTAGATCATGAGATATCAACCTTTCCTTTCCGAGCATTTTTGGCAGTCGATCGGGTGATCTCCTGCGTCAGCAGTCTTTCACCATCAAGCTCCAAGATCGCGCCATGTCACCTTAGAACCGACCGCTGGATCTCTGCCACGTCACCTGCACAAGTAAGTGACAAAAGGACAAAATAGTCGCGGGCTTCTCCTTTGCACGAATAAGAGAGCGCCACGTCGCTCTCTTATTCGCTTCACGATCAAAAATGAAGGCGCGCGACTTTCGCCTCACCTGCACAGGTAAGGAATTAAATTAATATTTTAATCCTAAAACAATTAGATGAGAGGAATCTGCGGCGATTACTTTCGCCGCAGATTCAACATTTAGAGCGAATAAGAGAGCGCCACGTCGCTCTCTTATTAAGCTCAAGAGGAAAACGACGAAAGAGAAATAAGAAACGACAAAAAGAGAAACAGAGCTAAACGACAAGACAGAAACGAGAATGACAAAACGCAAACAACAAAACAACAAAAAGGGTGGAAAACGACAAAATGAGAAGGGTTGTCTGCGTCGAATGAGAGAGCGCCACGTCGCTCTCTCTCTCTCTCCTTCCTCCTTAACGTCAAAGATGACGGCGCCCTCCACGTCATCTACACGGGTAAGTCAGCAATTAAAATAAACTATAGAAATAAATCTTAGTAACGCGGGGCTTCCAGATTGCGACACGTGTCGCGATCTAGTGGCGGCTATTTGACTTGCCTCTGAGGACCCGAAATTGCATATATGCCCCTGTTATTGATAAATATGCAGAAAACCTTAAGATTATTCGAGATATATCAAGAAAATGCTCCAAAATTCAGTTAAATCATTTATAAAATCCCAATAAAGATCTTTTTTTTTTTTAAAAATTCATTTCATTGCCAATTTATAATCGAAGAGAGATATTCAAATATTATAAAAGCCAGGAAATACCATAAAATCATAATGAAGCAAAATTAAGCAATTTTAATTATAATAACACAAATATATTCCTTTTAAGCCAAATGTTCATGAAAAATTCAGAGTTAAAGGTCATAGATTTATGTGTTATCAATACATACATTGTAATCGATGACGGAAAGGTTCCATAAGTGAGTTCTTACATACTCCATATCTCTTAGAGTATGCGGTGCAGCTTGTGATGGGATTTGAGGTCGATAACTTTCTGAAATTTTGATCAAAACATCAAATGCAGCGAAAAAATATTGAATCGGACATTCAAAATACCAAGCCACCAAGAACAGATGATCCTATCATCTAGTATGAATGAGAAAAAATACTTACAGGGTTTCCTTGAAGGAGTTCTTGAAGCTACTCAAGTGTCTAACCTCTAACGGTATCCACATGATCTCCGGATGGTTGGATCTCCTCTTCAAACCTCTTCACCAAAAGAGAAAGAGAAGAATGAAGAGAATTCCCACAATGCTTGCATGGTCACCTTAAGTTGTGGTCGTTCTCCCCCTATTTATAGACATTTGATATGAGGTTTTTTCATAAAACCCTCATAATTATGTCTATATCCATCAACATCCATAGACCTTATGTGTGTGACCCTCTAGGTCCATATATCTTACTAGTTAATAACTCTATAGACCAAATAATACCTTATTGGTCAACCTTAATTAATTATCCACATCAACATATAGATTAATTAATCAAGAATTGATTTAACCCTATCGATAAGTTGAGTTGCCAGCCCGTTGGGTGCCAAGCTACACCACGTACACTAGGAGATATGGAGTATGTAAGAACTCACTTATGGAGCCTTCCTGCCATCGATTACCATATATGTATAATCCTTCATCTACGTTAGACTCATGAATGACTTAGGGTATGGTCAACTGTCAAACCCTAATCGGTCACTCAAGTTAGTACTGATGCATGTAGAAATCATCGAGAACTCCTTCTTTGATATTTCTACTACCTTGGCCAATGATTTCATCGCATCTCATTCCTTTGGTCAATCTCCTCAAATACCGAGGGCGGATGATCCCATCGTGATCACACAATCATCTTTGTGGACTTCATGTCGTATCCAATATATGACGTTTTAGATATCCCGTGACTAAGGATTCGTAAGACATAATCAAAACACAATCATCCATCCACAAGATGTCTTTGGTGTCTAAAGTCAAAGGACCACATACACAACCATGACATGAATCAACCTGATTGACAGTTAGGTATAATACCGTTCAGGGATTCATACTCATCAATTCAGTGAACTCTTTCTCCAAAGAGCACCCAATATCTATCATTAATGTCTCCACACTGATGGCTATAGGATCAGCCATACTCATCATATGAGTTGGATTAGATAGCAGTATTCTTTCCGGATAATTGGATGTCCTTCTCAAATATCCCAGGAATAGGAATGTTTAGAACATATGTTTAAAGACTAGTGATCACCATATTATAATCTCATCATAATTCACTTAGTCATTGCACATGCTCATGGACTTCATTGAAAACATCACATAAGAATGACGATGAATAAATTTCATTTCAATGAACATACACAAGATACATGAAAGTGTGATTGGCTTATAGGCCACATAATATCCATCATCTTGGTACCCAATGGGCTAGCAACTCAACCTATCGATTGGGTTAAATCGATCCTTCATTAATTAATCTATATGTTAATGTGGATAATTAATTAAGGTTTACCAATGAGATTTTATTTGGTCTATAGAGTTATTAACTAGTGAGATATATGGACCTAGAGGGTCACACACATAAAGTCTATGGATGTTGGTAAATATAAACACAATTATGATGGGTTTTATGAAAAAAACCTCATACCAAATGTCTATAAATAGGGGGAGAACGACCACAACTCAAGGTGCCTATGCAAGCCTTCTGGAAATTCTCTCATTTCTTCTCTCTCTTTCTTGGTAAAAAACTATGAAGAGGAGATACAACCATCCGGAGACTATGTGGATACTGCTAGAGGGTAGATACTTGATTAGCTTTAAGAACTCTTTCAAGGAAACCTTATAAGTATGTTTTCTCATTCATACTAGATGATATAATCATCTAATCTTAATAGCTTGGTGTTTTGAATATCCGATTCAATGTTTTTCGCTGCATTTGATGTTTTGATCAAAATTTTAAAAGTTTATCGACATCAAAACCCAAAAGAACGTTCTATATACACCGACCTTAAAAACCAATATATTGAGTCTCGAAAGATTAGATGAGGAAGGATATAAAATTCGCCTTCACAAGGGATTTTTAACTATTCATGATGATAGAGGATTTCTCTTCACCAAGGTTCAAAGAAACTCAGGGAGACTTTATCCATTGAAATTGGATATTATCTAACAATGCTTCCACGTCAGTGAAGATCTCACTTGGTTATGGCACAAAAGGTATGGACATCTGAATTTTGCTTCTCTAAAATTTTTTTCATCTCAGGATATGGTCAAAGGACTACTAAAGATACACAAAAGGGAAGATCTATGTTCCAGTTGTGTCACCTCGAAGCAAGTAAGAGCACCATTTCCATCTTCAGCCAAGTACAGAGCCTCAAGAGCATTGGAACTGATCCACGGTGATCTTTGTGGACCTTTCACTCTGGAGCCTCTTGGTGGTAGAAAATATTTTTCTCCTATTGGTGGATGACTGTACTAGAATGCTATCGGTGTCTATGATGAAACAAAAGTCAGAGGCATTTGAAGCTTTCAAAAACTTCAAAATACAAGTTGAGAAGGAAAAATATTTGAAGATTGTTTGTCTAAGGACGGAAAATGGTGGAGAATTTATATCTAAAGTGTTTTCTTCTATTTGTACAAAAAATGGTATTAAGAGACAATACTCTGCACCTTACACTCCTCAGCAAAATGGAGTTGTAGAAAAGGAAAAACATGACAGTGTTGGACATGACTCACACCATGATAAAAGACAAGAATCTTCCTAAAGCTTTATGGGGAGAAGCATTAAGTATGCATGTATATCTATTGAACAGAGCAACCGCCAAAAGCTTGGAAGGTAAAACACCCTATGAAACCTGGACAGGGAGGAAAACCTTTTGTAGATCACCTCAAAGTGTTTGGATGCATTGTATATGTAAAACCACTAAACAAAAATGTGAAGAAATTTGATGATCAAAGCTTACCTATGATCTTCATAGGCTATGAGAAGGGCGTGAAAGGGTATAGAACCCAATTATACACATCACTCGAGATGTTATTTTTGAAGAAGATAAAAGCTGGAATTGGGAGGATTCAAACCCAATTTCTGCAACAGGTATGATTCCCTCTTAGATCTCTCCTCATATTTGTTTGGATTCAAACAACCCAAACCTGTTTGCTGAGAGAGGATCCAAAGCCTTGAACACATAGAGTTCAGGCAATCATTCAATTTCTTCAATAATTTCCTCATCTTTAGTAAGTGATCAACTGAGCAAATTCAAAGTTATATCTCGATTATATGAAGAAACTCAACAGATGAGTGAGGAGGTGTGTCATCTTACTAAGGAAGAACTCGAAAGCATGTATAAAAATTTGAAAGAAAGGCGTTGGAAAGTAGTCGTGGACGAAGAAATAAATCAAATCGTGAAGAATAATACATGGTCCTTGGTCCTAGCATCTGAATCATGCAAATCGATTGGCTTAAGGTGGGTTTTCAAGATCAAAAAGGAATCGACTAAACAACTCACCAAGCATAAAGCCCGATCAGTTGTAAAGGGCTATGCACAAAGGTATGGAATCGACTTTACTAATGTTTTTGCTCCTTGATGAGACGAAACCGCGAGGTCATCGATTTCACGTGGTATCGCGTCAAAAATTATTCCGAACTTACCAATTTTGGGATTTAAGAGTGAATTGAGGGGTATAATAGTAAATAAGGGTCGAATCCACAAGGAAATAAGGTATTTTCGAGAGATCTTTTGGAATTTGGTCAAGTTGGACAATGAATTGAGGTGAGAAATTAGGGAAAATGGTGAATTTAGAAAGATAACTTCAAAACGAATTCACGGAATCAAGAATCATCGAATTTGGACTTGATTTGGCAGAGAAATTGTAAATTGAAGTGGAGAGAAATTTCGTAAAAATCGTGATTTTGAGCTAAATTTGATGAAATTAAATCCTAAATCTTAATCTAAACAAAAATTAAATCTAAATAGCAGATTAGGAAGCAAAAACTGCTCCCACTAATCCCCGATTAAGCCTCTTAATTACGAAGAACACGAAGAACGCGATCGGTGGATTCAAGCTGCGATTTCTCCTTCAATTCTCCACCAAATCTTGATTTCCAACCTCACGTGGATGCGGAATTGAGAGAGGAAGAGGATGGGAATCAAGAGAAACGAGAGGAATGGTGTCTAGACAGCTCCAATTAGATTGAAACCAACTCGAATGCTTACAAATGTCGAAGAACAAGTCATTTTATACATATTTGGGCGTAACCTTCTGATCGTTTCGATCGACGGTTACGATGGAACTGTCCATCGTGGACCGTTTCAAATAATTCATGGCCGTCCGATCTTGATCAACGGTCTGGATGAGTCCTGATGAGATGCGTTATAAAAATGCTTTGATTTGCGCCCCTTGGATCGCGATCGGACGGTCGTGATGCTCCCCGTAAGATTAAATCTCGTCCGTTATAACGCTTTAATTAAAGCACGTGCATTTGATCTCTATCGGTGGTCCGCGCATCCATTCAATTGACGCGTGTCGATCGATCGTCCGTTTGATCCGGCGCTCCTCATCAAGCCACGTCACCTGTATATTTAAAACATCGTGTGGATTAGTCCCACACGAAAAGGATAAAAAGAGATCATCGGGTTTATAAGACCCGACGATTATATGGGTTGAATACCCTTCCGCTATACGGAAGGCTGAAAACCCATTATACTTACGATAATAAATAAAGATATATATGTATACGCCACGTAGGCGCCGCGTGGGCCCGCATGGCTCTGCCACGTGGCCTTGCGTGCCACGTCGCACCCACGTGGGACCCGCGTGATTATTAACCGCTTTTTGTCATTTTTTTATTTATTTTAAACGTTTTAAATAGAAAATAAAATCGGAAAAAATCCAGAAAAATCCTTAAAATTTGTAAAAATCATAACTTTCAAAATACAACTCCAAATTAATCCAAATTTCTTTCATTTGATCTGAAATTTAATTATCTATCATTCTAAAAAGTCAAATTATTTAAATAACAAGAGATTTAATTCTTATTTCAAAAATACATTCATTTCTTTAAGATTTTAACTTTAGAAAATTAAATGAATGTTCATAAAAATGATTTCTCCTATTATTTAACTTTAAAAACCACTTATAATCTCAAGTAAAGATAGTTTATAAAATCTTTAATCATAATTAATCATAATTAACCCTAAATTAACGCATTTTGAGATTATAACATAAAATTGCATAGAATGATAGAAATGCACTCAAAGTATGATAACATGCATATAGATGGAATGTTGATAACACGCTATATTTACATCATAAAACATGATTTTTCATGTTTATTAAAGCATAGATGATCTCATTTACATGCGTGTTATCATATTTATATGTAATTTTCTATTATTCTCTTAAAAAGTCATTATAATCTCAAAATACTTTAAATTAGGGTTAATTTTTATAAATTAGAGTTTCATAATTTGATACCCATATTTTTCTTGAGATTATAACTGTTTTTAAAGATTAAATAATAAGAGAAATAACTTTTATAAACATTCATTTTATTTTCTAAATATTAAAAGCTTAATAAATGAATGTATTTTTGAAATAATAATTTTAACTCTTATTATTTAATTAATTTGACCTTTTAGAATAATAGATAATTAAATCTTGGATCAAATGAAAGAAATTTGGATGAATTTGGAGTTATATATTAAAAGTTATGAATTTTCTATTTTTGAGGATTTTTTCCGGATTTTTCACTGTTTTTCTTATTTTATTTTCGATTTTTAAACGGTTTTCATAAATAAAAAAATAAAAATTTTGGGCGCGGGGCCCGCGTGGATGCGACGTGGCACGCACGGCCACGTGGCAGCGCCACGCGGACCCGCGCAGCGCCTACGTGGCGCGGATATTTTGTATATTATTATCTATGTTATAATTAATAGAGATTAGGGGGTCCCCGTGTCTAAGGGACGGTATTTCAAGAGGCATAATCGGCGCGCCTTATATAGAGGTAAGTCCCTGGTTTTTATTCCGTGTGGGACTAAAAACCTGTCTTACTTACCTTGCAGGCGACGTGGCGCGACGACGGCCATCGGATCCAGCGGATGGGTGATCGACGAGCGTCGATCGGGTGAGCGCGGACCATTGATCGGGGATCAAAGCACGTGCGTCAAATCGGGGCGTTATAACGGCTACGATTCGATCGCGCGGATCGCATCTCAGCCGTCCGATCGCGATCCAAGGGGCGGAAATCAAGCGTTTTTATAACGCCTACTGGAGAGATGATCTGGGCCCTCCATCCGCGATCCAACGATCGTGACATTTTCTAAAAACGGTCCATCATGGACCGTTATCGTAACCGTCGATCGTTTCGATCGGACGGTTACGATTTTTCGCCCTATAAAAGGGCATGTTCTTCACGTTCTTATGCATTCGAGTTGGAAATCAAGCCTTTTGATCTGTTTAGACACCTCCCCACTTGAATCTCTTGATCTCTTCGTGTTCTCCCTTCAATTCCGCACCTCCGGAGCTCTTGAAATCAAGATTTGGTCAGGTAATTTGGTAGAAATCGCAGCTTGAACTCGTCGCGGCGTTTTTCGGTATTTTCGTCGATTAATCGGATTAATCGAGCTAATCCGATCGCCAATCACGGTTAGTGGAAGCGGTTTTTATCAAGAATTAGCTTAATAAAGTTCGATTTCAATTTACATCAACATTTAGAGTTTAATTTCGATGAATTTTAGCTAAAATCACGATTTTAATATCCGAAAATTTCTCTCCACTTCGAATCTTGATTTCTCCGCGAAATCAAGTCCAAATTGGACGATTTTTGATTCCGTGGAATCGATTTGAAGTCTACTTTCATAAAATACCATTTTCCCCAATTTCTACCATCAATTTCTCGTCCGATTTGATCAAATTTGAAGAATACATCAAGAAATTCCTTAATTCCCTGTGGATTCGACCCATATTTACCATTATACCCCTCAATTCGAGTGAATTTCCTAAAATTGGTAAGTTTGGAATAATTTTTGACGCGATACCGCTTGCAATTGACGACCTCGCGGAATCGTCTCGTCAAATGTTTTATGCCTTATTTTGCATTAATAATCATGTTTTATCATGTTAAGATTGCATGTTATCACTCATGTGGCCAGATTGGAGACAATTAGAGTTCTCTTAGCCCTTGCAGCATCTTATGGATGGGAAGTCCATCATCTAGATGTAAAATCAGCCTTTTTAAATGGTGAGATTTGAAGAAATCTATGTCAAGCAACCCGAGGGATATGAAATCCCAGGTAAAGAACATTGTGGTTATAGATTGAAGATAGCCTTGTATGGCTTGAAACAAGATCCTCGAGCTTGGTACTCCGAATTAGACAAAAGCCTATTGGGATTAGGCCTGAACAGAAGCAACCATGAACCCATTGTCTATTACAGCTTGAATAATCTATCCAAGCTATATGTAGGAGTATATGTTGATGATTTGCTCATTACCAATTTCAAAGACAAGATGAAGACATTGTTTGATATGACTGATCTCAGTTTATTAAAATCCTATCTGGGTATTCAGGTGAAGCATATTAAAGGGGAGATTACACTCTCACAAAGTACATTTGCTTTGAAGATTCTCTTTGATTTTAATCTACAAGACTACAATTCAACCCAAACACCTCTTGAAGTCAGATATGTGTACAGCTCAAAGGACTGTAATAATCAGGCGGATTCCTCTACCTACAGAAGCCTAATGGGATCACAAAGTTATTTGACACACACTAGACCAGATGTGATGTTCTCTACAAGGAATCTCAACAAGTATATGGAAGATCCTTGCATGAAGCACTTTGCAAGTGCAAAACGGTTGTTAAGGTATATAAAAGGGACAATGAATTTCGGTTCAAAGTACAAGAGAGGCAGAAAATTGTCTCTTGTATGTTATTGTGACAGTAACTATGGAGGAATTCGGACAACACGAAAAGCACATCGGGTGCAGTTTTCGTTTTGGGAGAAAACATTGTGACTTGGATGTCACAGAAGCAGAGAATTGTGGCTCTCTCATCGTGCGAAGCTCAATACATTTCTCTCACTCTTGTCGTCTACCAAGGAGTTTGGTTAGCCGATCATATTACAAAATTAATCGGAGAATGTGTGAAGCCAGTACGGATATTTGTTGTCCAAAAATCCAGTCTTCCACAAGCGTTTCAAACATATCAAGATACGTTATCATTATCATGACGAAGAAGTCGAAGCTATTTATATTCCGACAAATGAAGAACGAGCAGACATTTTGATAAAGTTTCATGGCAAAGAGAAATTTAGTTTCTTCAATGATCTAATTGGTTTATATGATGTCAAAAACATTAATGAGATCAAAGGGGACAATGCTGGAAAATGATCTCATCGCAGATCGACAAGAAGCAAAAGCTATGCGTGTTAGGTCTAATCTCTATTAAGTGGACATAGTTTTGTATTATTGTGGACTAGCTATCTTTTAATCTCATTAAGTGATTCAATTATGTTAAATGTGGGGATTAAGACATTCATTTATGTGTGTGGAGGTTAATTATGTGTAGAGGTAATTAAATCAGTCATTAGTCATTAATGGGCTGACTAATTATTGATTAGAGGCTTAAACTCTCCTCATTCTCTATAAATAGGAGACCATAGTCCACATGAGTAACCCAATTCTTATAACCCTCTAGATAGAATCCCATTTCTTCTAGAGATCAGTAGGTTATCTTGGGGATATTCAAGAAGACTATTCTCCACTACATAAATCTACTATGATGAAGATTCATTTTGTAAATCCAAGTACGAGTTTACTTCTATTTTTATGTATCTGATTATGTTGATGAATCATGATGCATAGTCAAGTTCCATTAACGCGGAGACGAAACGCTTTGCTTCTCGACAAAAATCTGAGCCATCCATGTGTCTCAACCGTTTAGATCAAGACAACGTGATGTCACTTAGGTTGTTATTACTGTAGCATGAGCCTCAATGTGTTCGATTGAGGCCTATTTAAGAACGGGAGTTTCGACTCCTAAATGTATAAAAAAATTCATTTGAATCAATAGATTGCTTTCCCATTTTTTGTCTCCTCACTCTCATATTCTCCCTATTGTTAAGGATGATTTCTTCATGGGAGAGGTGAAATCTCTCCTACTATGGAAATCTGACGAGCAAGAGAAAAAGATTTCAAGAGGGGAAGTGCAAGGAGAAAGCAACAGAGAGAGAGAGAGAGAGCTGGAAGAGAAGAGAGGAAAGAGAGGGGGGAGGTGCTGGGATCTGAGGCTCGACAAGCTCTCTAAGTTTTCAACCAAAACAATGATTGCAGTGGAAGGTGTTGAATCAAAACATTCAACATAGTTGAAGCACCAAGAATAGATGATCTCATCATCCATTCTAGGTGATCCTATCATCTAGTATAGAATAAAATTCATACTTACATGGATCATTTGAAAGAATTCTTCAATCGTTCAAGCGTCCGGCATCTAGCAGTATCCATACAGTCTCTAGACGATCAGATCTCCTCTTGAACACTTATCACTACGAGAGGAAGAGAAGAGAGAGGAGAAGTTCTACTAGGCTTGCATAGGCACCACTATTATGGCCGTTCTCCCCCTATTTGTACTAGACTTTAGGAATGTGAAATTTTCATAAAAACCCTTATTATTATGTCTATATCCACCGACGTCCATTGACCTTATGTGTGTGACCCTCTAGGTCCATATATCTCACTAGTTAATAACTCTATAAACCTAATAACACTTATTGGTCCTCCTTATCAATTAACTATATCAATATATAGATTAATTGACTGAAGATCGATTTAACCCAATCGACAAGTTGAGTCACCAGCCCAGTGGGTGCCAAGCTACACCACGTGCTCTAGGAGATATGGAGTATATTAGAACTATTTCATGGAACCCTGCCGTCATTGGTTACCGTGTACGTATAATCCATCATCCATATGAGACTCATAAATGACTTAGGGTATGGTTAATTTTCAAACCCTAATCAGTCTCTCAATTTAGTATTGATGTGAGTAAGAAATCATTGAGAACAACTTCTCTAATATTTCCACTACCCTGGCCAAGGATTTAACCGCATCTCATTCCTTGAGTCGATCTCCTCATATACCGAGGGCGGATGATCCCATCTTAACCACTCAATCACCTTCAACGACTTCATGTTGTATCCAATCTATGACATTTTGGAGATCTCGTGGCTAGGGATTCGTAAGTCATAGTCAAAACACGATCATCCATCCACGAGATGTCTTTGGTGTCTCAGGTCAAAGGACCACGTACAAAATTGTGACATGCATCAACCTGATTGACAATTTGGCATAATACCATTTAGGGATTCATACAGATCAATTCAGTGAAATCTTTCTCCAAAGAGCACCCGCTATATATCCTTGGTATCTCAACACCGATGGCCACAAGATCAGCTATACTCATCATATGAGTCAAATCAGATAGTGTTATTCTTTCCTAATAATTCGATGTCCTTCTCGAATATCCCACGAATATGAATATTTAGAACATATGTTTAAAGACCAGCGATTACTGTATTATGATCTCATCATACTTCACTTGATCATTCCATATGTTCATGGACTTCATTGCAAACATCAGACAAGAATGACAATGAATGAAAGTTCATTTCAATGAATATAAAAGAAAGATGAAAGTGTGATTGGCTTGAAGGCCACATAATATCCATCAGGAGGATCTCTTCCTCCCCCCTACCAGCGCGCGCGTGCATGGAGGAGGAGAGGAAGAAGGGGGAGAAAATTTTCTCGCCCTTAATCGCGCATGGACGCACACATGACAAAAAAAATATAAGGAAGTGGAGGAGGAGAAGAATCTCCTCCTCCTCTCCATTACGCGTGCATGTGCGTGCACGGGAGCG
Source organism: Lemna minuta (assembly GCA_024174645.1). Lineage (NCBI taxonomy): Eukaryota > Viridiplantae > Streptophyta > Magnoliopsida > Alismatales > Araceae > Lemna > Lemna minuta. The sequence goes on along the minus strand of CM044103.1, from coordinate 1,653,820 downwards.
AGGGAGAAAGGCGAATGTGTAGAGGAAGAGAAGAAAAGGGAGTGGAAGTGCTCTTCTCCTTGCGACGAAAAAAATTTCTGTCATCGCGGAGGAGAGAGAGAGAGAGAGAGAGAGAACAACTCTCTCTTCTCTCTTTTTTTCTCTGTTTCCTTTTTATTTTATTTTATTTTTATTTATTTACTTTCGTTATATAATTAAAAAAACACTTTCAATGATTTTAATATCTTAAAATATTCCAAAAATCCAGAAAAATATTAATATCCTCTTAGAAATATATTCATTCAATAAAACTCATGATAAAATATACTTTATAAATATTCTCATGTTAATAAAGGCATTTTAAATTGAAATTTCATTGTATAATAAAAGGGAATTATAGTCTTGATAAATCAATATCATTAAATTCCCATAACATGCTATTAATTTATGAAAAATCAAGAATATCCTTTAAAATAGAGAAATTATCAATTTAATCATTTTAAATCATGATAAAGTGTATTTATGATTATATTTTCAGAAGAAATGCATAAAATGCATGATATTAATGCATGAAAATTGCTTGTTATCAGAGTGCAAAGTTAAAAATGAAATAATAGATATTTAACCTTGATTCATAAGGAAAAAACTAATCCACTGAGTCGTAGGATAAACTGATAAGAAGTAATCATGGCATTTCTTGCATCTCTCGCATTTTCTAAAACTGAAAAATAGAAAGACTTTCAGAGAAATCTTTAAATATCGAATCGTGCTGCTCTAGACCAACACGGTCATCAAATAACGACGTTAAATAAAGCCCAGATCACGAGAATCACCAGGAATTCGATACATCACATCAAGAAATACAAATTCAGCTTACCCTTGAAGAACCATTCACGCCAAAAATGATCGGTTTTCTTTTCTTCTTCTCCTCCTCCACCAAAAATGGCATACTTCCACAACTAAATATAATTTTGTCCTTAATTCTATACCCTTTTTACTGGTCCGATTGTACTAGATTCTAAGAACTCTAAAATTAATCCTTATTCTCCATGAATTTTGAACCTTATTCAGTGGATATACTTAAAATAATCTTCGATGAAATATGTTTTTTTTACCCTATGATTGTGTGTTTTTAATGACCGCACAAAATCGATTCATGACAGATTTTATTGCAGCCTGAAACATAGCATTTGAGACCACTGTAGTTGCTCAATCGTTTGACTCTTTGACCATCACAAAATTTTGCGCGGCTATGGTCACAGGATTTTGCGACATCAATGACTCTAGCAACCAGATGTATGCGGCCGGCATAACTGTTGAAAACAAATGTGGATAGGCAAGAACTGATATTGGCGGTGTGAGGAGAAAATCTCTTGATTAAGTCGGCTGGAGTTGAGAAAGAAGATTAGAGGGGTAATTATGGGCGTTCATCTTCTTATTTTTCTTCCTCATCTTTTTATCTTCTTCGTATTTTTCTTCCTCTTCTTATTATTATTTCTCTCGTTTTTCTTCACCCCATCATTTTTCTCTTTTCTCTTTTCTTCTTCTCCGTCCTTATATCTCTTGATGGAGCAATTAAACCTCTTCACAATACCTTTTGAGGCATCTTTTTTCCAGCCGTAAAATTGCAGTTCACATCCATTCCGGATGAACGTTATGATGAACATAGGAGGAGCTCTGGGTTCATGAAGGAGTACATTTTCCTGGGGGCTGTCTTCCTTCTCTGCGAGTATACTTGTCGGTAATGGCTGCTTCATCCAGACTATGGTGAGACTGGATTCCTCTCTCGCGCTCTCGATCTCTGTTGCTATTTTTGACAAATCCAGGGGGATTCTCCAGCGTTGAGCATCTAGAGAACATTGGGATACATCTCTACCAGACCCTCATATACTGGAGGGATAATTTCAAGGAAAAGAGGAGGTGAGAATGATGATCCAGTGCCCAGTTTTCTCAGAATTTTCGTTCGGGGATTTATATGAAAAATGAGTTTTTTTTGGGGTAATAGTCTAGAAACCCCCAATGTTTGGGGTTTGTCTTCTTTTCACCCCAACGTTTCGAAACAGCCGCCTCCGCCCCAATGTTTGGGGTTTTGTCTTCTTTTCACCCCAAGGCTTCTGTCCGCAGGGCGGCTGCAGTGGGCGCCACGCGACGGCTCACGGGACCCGGAAGCCACGTCGCTGCCATGTCACCACAAGGCAAAACAAAAAATCATTATTTCTGGTCAGACCGAATAGGTCAGCTGTAACTTCTCTCCCTCGCCGAGCGTAAGTCCGTAACGTCTCTCTCTCTCTCTCTCTCCTCTCCTTCGTCTGCCCCGTGGTTGAAGGAATCATAGTCGAGCATAAAGTCTCCTATCTCTCCTCTTCGTTGCCTTCCTCGCCTTGGGGTTTCAGACCGGCTGCTAGTAACAATCTCTCTCTCTCTGTTCATGTACAGATTTCTGATACGTACAAAAATGGGAAGTGGACCGCCCTGTTCACGATGGTGAACCAAGCGCGAGGCGCGAGAAGAGCCTCCTGAAATCCTCTCTCTTGTCTCTTGCTCCCTCTTTCTCCCTTTCTCTCTCTCTCTCTCTCTCTCTCTCTCTCTCTCTCTCTCCCCCCTGCCGCGATCTCTTTCTCTACCTCTCCTCTCTCATTTTCTTTTATCTCCCCCACCGCCCAAGCAATAGGGTATACCAAACCCGTCTCCAACAGCCTTCCAAATCCGATTATGCTATTTACGACTCATTTCCTTCTACTTGCGCTCCATCTCTCTTTCTCATGGAAGGAATGGCCCTGATGGGCACCTGACGAGACGAGACCGCGAGGTCGTCGATTTCAAGCAGTATCGCGTCAAAAATTATTCCAAACTTACCAATTTTAGAAAATTCACTCGAATTGAGGGGTATAATGGTAAATATGGGTCGAATCCACAGGGAATTAAGGATTTTCTTGACGTGTTCTTCAAATTTGATCAAATCGGACGAGAAATTGATGGAAGAAATTGGGGAAAATGGTATTTTAAGAAAAGTAGACTTCAAAGTCGATTCACGGAATCAAAAAAATCGTCAAAATCGGACTTGATTTCGCGAAAGAAATCATGAATTGAAGTGGAGAGAAATTTCGGGACGGCGAAATCGCGATTTTAGAGGAAATTTAACAAAATTGAAATTGAAATCCTATTCTAAACAGAAATTAAACTTGATTGGGAGGTAAATCATGCAAAACCGCTTCCACTAAACTCGTTTTGCGATCAAATCGCCGTGATTAAGCCGATTAATCGCGGAGAAAAATCAGAACGCCTCGACGAACTTCAAGCTGCGATTTCTCACTCAATACTCCACCAAATCTCGACTTCTACCCCTCCTTGGACGCGGAAGTGAAGAGGAAGAGGAAGAACTCGAGAGAAAGCGAGTAAGGAAGGTGTCTAGACAGTCAATTAGATTGATTCTTACTCGGATGCTTACATTCGTGAAGAACAGGGCCTTTTATAAGGCGAAAATTTTAATAGCCGTCCGATCGAAAGCGATCGACGAGTTACGATAGCGATCCATGATGGACCGTTTTTGGAAATATCGCGATCGTTGGATCGCGGATGGAGAGCCCAGATTATCTCTCTAATAAGCGTTATAAAAACGCTTGATTTTTCGCTCCTTGGATCGCGATCGGGACGGCTGAGATACGATCCGCACGATCGAATCGTAGCCGTTATAACGCCCCTTTAATCAACACGTGCGTTGATCTTGATCTGGTGGTCCGCGCACCACGTGATCGCCGCGTGTGATGCCGCCACGTCGCTGAAATCTGGCCGTTATAATTCCCGAAATCGCGCACGTGCTTGATGATCACTCCGTGGTCTGCGTCGCATGTGATCGACGCGTGCGATCGACGCGTCGACTGGATCCAACGCCCCTCGTCGCGCCACGTCGCCTGCAAGGTAAGTAAGACAGAATTTTAGTCCCACACGGACTTAATTAAATGAAACCGTCGGGTTTATAATACCCGACGGTTTCTAAGGGTATGACCCTCCCCATATAGGGGAGGACAAAGAACATTTTATATATATAGTAAGTAAATAAATATACGTATATATGTCGCGCCACGTAGGCGCTGCTGCGAAGGTCTGCGTGGCGCTGCCCACGTGGCCCTGCGTGCCACGTCGCATCCACGCGAGCCCCAGGCCCCCTTTTTAATATTTTTTTATTTATTTTTTTATTATTTAAAATCGAAAAATAAAAATAAGAAAAACTGTTTTAAAAAAATCCGGAAAAAAATCCCTAAAAATAGAAAAATTCATAACTTTTTAATATATAACTCCAAATTAATCCAAATTTCTTTCATTTGATCCAAAAATTTAATTATCTATTATTCTAAAAGGTCAAATTAATTAAATAATAAGAGTTCAAAATTATTATTTCAAAAAAATACATTCATTTATTAAGATTTTAATCTAAAAATACATTCATTTATTAAGATTTTAATCTTTAGAAAATAAAATGAATGTTTATAAAAATTGTTTCTCTTATTAATTTAACTTTAAAAACAATTATAATCTCAAAAAATATGGGTTTCCAAATTATTAAACTGTAATTTATAAAAATTAACCCTAAATTAAAGTATTTTGAGATTATAATGACTTTTTAAGAGAATAATAGAAAAATACATAGAAATATGATAACATGCATGTAAATGAAATCATTTATGCTTTAATATGCATGAAAAATAACATGTTTTATGATGTAAATATATCATGTTATCAGCACCCACATGTGGCGGCAGCAAATGTCTTAGCACTACGTGGCAGCCATTCTTCTTCTAGTGTCAGACGATCCATTTGAGGCGGGAGGAATCTCGCTCCCACTCCACCAACAGACGCGCCTTCTCAGCGTTCCTCAATTCCATCTCCTTGCAGGAGCATTCTCTCACTCTTTTCTTTCTCTGCAGGCGCTCTACAGTGGATTTATGTTCATGGGCTTCTGCATATTTCTAGCAGGACAAGGTAGGGTTTTACTCAGTTGGTTCTCTAGTGGAAGGATGCTCACAAGCCACTCGGCTGGCAGCTATTATAGTGTTCAAGATAATCGGTGCCAAAGAAGTTGTGGAAGGCGGTGCACATGACGCTACTAGCTCGCTTCACTGAGCCATGGGAGTCTCGTCATCTACGCGGCCTTCAAGTATCACAGAGAGTTGAACATACCAGACATGTCGAGCCTCCACTCTTGGCTGGGAATGATCACCATCAGTCTCTTTGCTCTTCAGGTTACCATCTAGGTTGGTGAACCAAGCGCTGTTCAAACTTTTATTGAAAATAGAAGACGATAACTCTTAGTGATATCCCACTGGCGCTGAAGTTTCTCTCAGCTCAAGCCCCTGGCGGTGAATATCCTGCACACTGAGCAGCATTGCAGATTTAATCACAAACAGTTAGATAAACGATCGATAAATCTCTCAGTAGATAGATATTATATAGATAAATTCATGTATAGTAGAGCTCGAGGGAGAGAGGTAGAGATTGATACCGAAGCGAAGTGGTTGACGTCGCGGTGATGGGCCTCGTCAGCGCGGACAGAGAGGACGACGTCACGGAGAGTGGCGTCGGGTGGCAGATGCCAGTAATCCATAGCAATGCGGGAAGAGAGACGTAGAGCAGAAAGATGAAATCTGAAGGATAAAAGAGAACGGATAAATTTCAACTGACAGAAAGCCTACCTGGTAGTGACGGTGGTGGTGACTCTGCTCGGGATCCTCTCCGCCGCGCTCGGTTTCGCCGTGGAGGCGAAGCGTGTGAAGGTGAGCTAAAGAAATAGGATAGGTACGTCGTCCCCGGTTACCTCTTTCCCACGCTGACGAGCATCTCCTGGGTCTGCTGGATCTTCTCCAAGTCTGTCACCGCGCAGCAGCTCGGTTCCGGCTTGAGAGGCCATTCATCGGCGCCTTCACCCTAGATTGGTCCGCCGTCGCCGCCTTCCTCTTCAGCCCCCTCGTCAGCCCCTTCTTTGCCATCGTCAACATCTTCGTCGGCTTCGTCATCATCATCTACCTCGTCATCCCACTGTGCTACTGGGGTCTCAACCTCTACAACGCCAAAAACTTCCCCATCTTCTCCTCTCACCTCTTCACCGCCGATGGAGGCCGCTACGACATCACCGCCATCGTGAACGACAAGTTTGAGATAGACATGCCCTCCTACGAGAAGCAAGGCCGCCTCAACCGGAGTATGTTCTTCGCGCTCACATACGGCTTTGGATTCGCCACCATTGCCTCCACTCTCAGCCACGTCGGCCTTTTCTACGGAAGGTGCGCCTGCGCTCAAACTTTTTTGTCCTACGAAAGGAGTTGAGCGAAGAAGAGATGCTGACATTTTTTCTTGCGCAGTGAGATTTATGCCCGGATGCGAGCCTCGTACAAGAACAAGGACGATATCCACACGAGGTTGATGAAGGCGTACGGGGACATTCCGGGATGGTGGTTCTATTCGCTCCTCGCGGTGACTATCGCGGTCTCCCTCATCCTAAGCACCGTAATGAAAGACGAGGTTCAGCTCCCCTGGTGGGGTCTCATCCTCGCCTGCTTCATGGCCTCGGTCTTCACCCTCCCTATCTCCATCATCACCGCCACCACCAACCAGGTACTGAAGCCTTCTCCATTATCCATTAATATGTTCGTGTTTTCTCCATTAATACCCGCGAGAGTAATTTAATATCGTGTCTTTCCGAGTTATGTTCTCCATTAATACGTCAGACGCCCGCGTTGAACATCATAACCGAGTACGTCATGGGCATCATCCTACCGGGAAAGCCCATCGCCAACGTATGTTTCAAGGTCTACGGGTACATCAGCATGACGCAAGCGATATCCTTCCTCTCGGACTTCAAGCTTGGGCACTACATGAAGATCCCACCGCGGTCCATGTTCCTGGTTCAGGTGCGACCCCAAAACGCCGCTGTCTCCCCCTCCCCCTCTCCCCCACTCGAGGAACGGTGATCTCACGGCCCCCCGCCGCATCAGTTTATAGGGACGATCGTAGCGGGGACGATAAACCTGGGAGTCGCGTGGTGGCTGCTGGAATCGGTGGAGAACATCTGCCAGGAGGATCTGCTGCTGCCCAACAGCCCGTGGACGTGCCCGAGCGATCGCGTATTCTTCGACGCGTCCGTCGTCTGGGGGCTCGTCGGGCCGCGGCGCATCTTCGGCCCGCTGGGCAACTACGACACACTCAACTGGTTCTTGCTGGGAAATAGAGAGATGTTACGGACTTACGCTCAGCGAGGGAGAGAAGTTACAGCTGACCTATTCGGTGAGCTGCTGCCGTGGCGTCCACGTCGCTGCCAGCTCTGCGCGATAGAAGCCTCGGGGTGAAAAGAAGACAAAACCCCAAACATTGGGGTGGAGGCGGCTGTTTCAAAACGTTGGGGTGAAAAGAAGACAAACCCCAAACATTGGGGGTTTCTAGACTATTACCCCTTTTTTTTACTATTGACAGGCAATTCCTTGAAATGGGTTTTGACGAGAAGTTTGTACGGACGTGGGGGGTACTATTTTAGTTTGTACGGACGGCTTCAAAACCCGTACTATTGGCAATTATCAGGTCCAAAGATTTCACTTTCCCCTAAATCTTTAGCCTTTCATAAAGCCTGAACCCTAAACATCTAGAAATATATATATATATATATATATATATAAATAGTAATATATAAGTTTTTATTATTAGTTTTGTCTGACTCAAATTGTCGGTGATAGCACAGATCATGTTTTCCCGGCCAGGCAACGTCAAAGCATTCGATGAGCAAACCGAACAATGGGAATGAAAAATTTCCTACAACCCCTGATGGCTGATCAATCAGCAGAAGCGATAACGTTCATCTCACTCCTCTCGTTTACGTTCATCTTGGTTGCGGCTGCTTTCGGGGTTGCATTCGCAGATGTATTTATATGACACGTCGATATGCAGGGCATCGTATTGACAATACTTGCATAGTACGCATCCATTATTGATTGACTCTAATTTCTTCACTTCTTTCATCAATCAATTCATCAAGTATATCAAGAGATATTACACAATGAGAAACACTATAAAAAATACAGTGTTGATGAAAACTTTCGTGCTGATTGTTTTGCGGTCATGGATTAAATAAAGTGAAGAATAAAATTCTGATATGAATTATATATTCAATACTGGTTCTTAGAGGATAGAAATTTTCCCCTCCTCTCTCTCTCTCCCTCCCCCCAACAAAAAAATTCAGAATCTGAGTTAAATAGAACCATAGAGAGATGATTGGGAGCACGATTTACTGCCGCCTGCTCCCCTTGTATGTCTGAAAATCTTCTTCAATCCTTCATCTAAGATAAAGAGCTCCAGCAGCTCCTGTGCCAAAGGAGAAAAAATTCACTGTAGTCACAGGATTTACATCACTGTAGCATTTGAGACCACTGTAGTTGCTCCATCGTTTGACTATTTGACCATCATAAAATTTTGCGTGGCTGCAGTCACAGGATTTTGCGACATCAGTGACTCTAGAAACAGTATCTATGCTGGCGGCATAACTGTTGAAAACAAATGTGGATAGGCAAGAACTGATATTGGCGGTGTGAGGAGAAAATCTCTTGATCAAGTCGGCTGGAGTTGAGAAACAAGATTAGAGGGGACAGAGCAAGGTCCTCTCGTTACAACCGGAATCTCCTCTTCCTGATTTTCTGTCTCCGTTCTTTCGCTTCAAAATACATTTGCTATCGCTTCTTCCTCTATTCTTGACTGGTGTGTAGATTTCGCTTATTCTTGTATCAGTGCCGCTACAATGCGAGTAGCAGTAGTAGGAGCGGGAATCAGCGGTCTCGCAGCGGCGTATACGCTCGCCGTATCTGGAAACGCGGACGTCGTGCTCTACGAGGCGGAAGATTATCTCGGCGGACATGCCAGAACCGTTACAACGGAAAACGTCGACGTGGACCTCGGATTTATGGTCTTCAACCGAGTAAATCTCCTAAACCTTATTTTCCGTTCAAGATTTCAGATTTGATGCTCTTGTGATAGTAATTGAAGGCATCAAGCATTTAATGCCTCTTTTCCAGAATTTTCTCGATGGTCCGTGAGTTTCTTGAAATGACATCTTAGCAATGTCATTTCAAGATATTTCTAGATATCTCTCTCTCACACAAACTCTCTAGCTTATTCTAGAGAGTTCTACTTGTGTCTATATAAGGAGGGTGAGACCCTCATTGTAACTATGAACTTCAAGCAAGAAGTTTAGAGAGTCTTTTGTTTAGAAACTCTCCATTGTGAGTGTGCCTCTATTAGAGAAGGTTAAGTTCTTAACCTTGCAAGTGTCTTAGTGCCTACATTTGGTATCAGAGCAAGTCTGATCCAAGGGAAGCATCATGCCGAGAAGAGGGGAGGCGGCATCAGAGTTTGGTAGGGCTTCTTTTGAGAAGGAGTTTGGAGCTACCAATGCCGGGTTTAGTAGGGGGATGGGTGATCCAATCTCCCCAAGTCCTCTTCAAGTATTATCAAAGACTAATTACCCTGTTTGGGCAATACGGATGCAAGTGCATCTAGAGGCATATGGTTTGTGGGAGGCAATCGAGTCCGACACGGTGCCGAGGAAAAAAGATCGCCAAGCCTTGTCAGTAATATTTGGGGCGCTATCAGAAGATATTGTGGCACAACTAGATATTTCTAAGACTGCCAAGGAGATTTGGGAATTCTTGAAGACAAGACATATGGGAGCCGCTCGTGTCATCAAGGCTAGAGTTCAAGCCCTTCGACGTGAGTTTGAGACTATGTTCATGGGTGAAGAAGAATCGGTGGCCGACTTTGCTGGAAAGCTTTCTAAGGTTGCCACTCAACTAAGAAGCCTCGGGGAGAAGATCGATGATGGAGTTTTAGTTGCCAAACTCCTTAGAGCAGCCCCTGCAAAGTTTGATGCTATCACTTCATCTATTGAACAATTTGGTGACATGGACTCAATGTCACTTGAGGAGGCAATTGGGTCATTAAAGATCTATGAAGAAAAATTCCGAGATCAAGAAGCTCGAAGAGAGGAGCAACTTCTTCTCTCTAAAGCCGCGGGGAAACAAAAGAAATATGAAGAAAGTAGCACTCGTGGAAGAGGTCGTGGCCGCGGATGGAGAGGAGGACGAGGAAGAGGTAGAGGTGATGGCAAACAAAATGAGCATGGAGATGAAGAGAGGCCTCGAGACAAGTCAAAGGTAAAATGTTATAATTGCGAGAAACTTGGACACTTCGCATATGAATGTCGTAAGAGTAAGAAAGAGGAGAAAGTTCAAGTTGCTGAAGTCGAGGAAAAGCCACAACCCACCCTTCTGATGGCGATTATAGATACTTCAGAAGTTATTTTACTCCAAGGAGTCAATGAGCAAGCAATGAATGAAGGTATGTGGTATCTTGATAATGGAGCAAGTAACCATATGACAGGTGATCGCCACTTGTTTCAAGAGTTGAAGGAAGTCTCACAAGGAACAGTGAGATTTGGGGATGGATCTACGACAAAAATTGGAGGACGTGGCTGGATCATGCTTCAGTGTCAAGATGGAGGACAAATGAGGTTAGATAATGTTCTCTATGTCCCCGAATTAAAAGCTAATATTTTAAGTTTGGGTCAATTCGATGAGCATGGGTGCCGAATATTAATGGAGGGCGGCTTTCTTACCATCTATGATCAACATGGAAGACTCCTAGTGAAGGTGAAGAAAACATTAAGCAGACTTTATCTTTTGAAGCTAAATCCAGTATTGAGCTGCATGGTCGCAGATGATAGTTCAGAGTTAACTTGGACGTGGCATAAAAGGTATGGACATTTAAACTTTCAATCATTAAGGAGATTATCTTCTAAAGAGATTGTTAGGGGGCTTCCTAAATTAGAGATCCCAGAAAATATATGTCGTGACTGCATTGCAAGCAAGCAGCACAGAAGTCCATTTCCTTCTACAGCCTCGTATAGGGCAAGCATGCCTTTAGAGCTTGTCCATGGAGATATTTGTGGACCAATCTCACCTGCCACACTACGAGGGAGTAAGTATTTCTTATTATTAGTTGATGATTACTCTAGACTCATGTGGGTAGCAATGATAAAGAACAAGAGTGAAGCATTTCAAGCTTTTGTTAAGTTCAAAAACTTAGCCAAAGCCGAGAAGGGAATGAAAATTGGGTGTTTGAGAACCGATCAAGGAGGCGAATTTACTTCATCAATTTTTTCAAAGTTTTGCTCCAAACATGGAATCAAACGACAATTTTCAGCCCCATATTCTTCTCAACAAAATGGAGTTGTTGAGAGGAGGAATAGGACAGTGATGAATATGGTAAGGAGCATGCTAAAAGACAAGAATCTTCCACATGAGCTATGGGGAGAAGGTCGTCAATACTAGTGTATATATATTGAATCGAGCCCCATCAAGAAGCTTGGATGGAGCCACACCATACGAAGTTTGGACAGGAGAAAAGCCAAACGTAGAACATTTTAGAGTCTTTGGATCCCTTTGTCACGTGAAGGTACTCGGAGAAAAATTGAAGAAGTTGCAAGATAGAAGCAAACCCATGTTGTTTATTGGGTATGAAGTTGGGACCAAAGGATATAAGTGTTATGATTCAGAGACTGGTAGAGTATATATCAGCCGAGATGTTATATTTGAAGAGAAAAAGTCAATGGGATTGGAGAAATTCAAACATAGAAAAGAAGGAAGGTACTTTTTATTCTCCAAATTTCTTTGACACAGATGAGGAACAAATTGATCAGGAGGCTCCACTAGATGATTATCATGAAGACGTGAGAAGCCTCAATGACATTCCTGATAATGGGCAAGGCGGTCATCTAATTAGAGAAGAAAGGTCGCCGAGAAAGTTTGCAGACCTTGATAGAATATACGAAGCGACAGAGCAGGTTAGTATAGACCCTGAATCATGTTATTTGACTCAAGAAGAGCCAAATTCATATAATGAAGCATCCAAAGAGAGTGTTTGGAGACAAGCCATGGAAGAAGAGTTAGACTCAATTGAGAAGAATGAAACATGAGAGATGGTGACTCCTCCACCAGGATGCAAGCCTATTAGTCTTAAGTGGATCTATAAGATAAAGAGAAACTCTCATGGTGATATAGTGAGGTACAAAGCTAGACTCGTGGCTAAAGGATATGTTCAAAAGTTTGGCATTGACTACGAAGAAGTTTTTGCTCCAGTGGCGAGAATGGAGACTATTCGAGTACTCTTAGCCCTTGCAGCACAAGAAGGATGGCAAGTCCATCATATGGATGTTAAATCTGCCTTCCTGAATGGTGAGTTAAAAGAGGAAGTCTATGTGAAACAACCAGATGGGTATATCAAGAAAGGGAGAGAGCATCTCGTGATGAGACTAAAGAAGGCACTCTATGGATTAAAACAAGCACCTAGGGCATGGTACACTAAATTAGACAAGTGTTTAAGATCTCTTGATTTCACGAGGAGTTCTCAAGAGCACGCAGTCTACTTCAGAAGATCAGGTATCTCACGCTTGATTCTTGGTGTTTATGTTGATGACTTAATTATTACAGGGACAAAGAATCACGTGACAAAGGGATCCCTTTGTGTGTTTTTAATGACCGCACAAAATCGATTCATGACAGATTTTATTGCAGCCTGAAACATAGCATTTGAGACCACTGTAGTTGCTCGATCGTTTGACTCTTTGACCATCACACAATTTTGCGTGGCTATGGTCACAGGATTTTGCGACATCACTAACTCTAGCAAAAATATCTATGCTGGCGGCATAACTGTTGAAAACAAATGTGGATAGGCAAGAACTGATATTGGCGGTGTGAGGAGAAAATCTCTTGATTAAGTCGGCTGGAGTTGAGAAACAAGATTAGAGGGGACAGAGCAAGGTCCTCTCGTTACAACCGGAATCTCCTCTTCCTGATTTTCTGTCTCCGTTCTTTCGCTTCAAAATACATTTGCTATCGCTTCTTCCTCTATTCTTGACTGGTGTGGAGATTTCGCTTATTCTTGTATCAGTTCCGCTACGATGCGAGTAGCAGTAGTAGGAGCGGGAATCAGCGGTCTCGCAGCGGCGTATACGCTCGCCGTATCCGGAAACGCGGACGTCGTGCTCTACGAGGCGGAAGATTATCTCGGCGGACATGCCAGAACCGTTACAACGGAAAACGTCGACGTGGACCTCGGATTTATGGTCTTCAACCGAGTAAATCTCCTAAACCTTATTTTCCGTTCAAGATTTCAGATTTGATGCTCTTGTGATAGTAATTAAGTACATAGATTTAGGATATAAATCTAGTTATATATACTGCAGGTGACCTACCCGAATATGATGGAGCTGTTTGAGACGCTGGATGTGGAGATGGAGATATCGGATATGTCATTTTCCGTGAGTCTAGATTCCGGTAATGGCTACGAATGGGGTAGCCGGAACGGTCTCTCCGGATTGTTCGCTCAGAAATCCAACGCCGCAAATCCGACTTTCTGGCGAATGATCCGCGAGATCCTAAAATTCAAGGACGACGTCCTCCGGTAAATCCTTAATCCTTTTATTAAAGATATCCTCCAGTAATAAAAAGTAGAGAGAAAAACTATTAGAGAGAGAGAGAGAAAGAGTAAAACCACGAGAGTTTTGGCGGGATGTGTGAGTAAAACCCAGAGAGAGAGAGAATACGATTTTTGGACTTAGCGGGCCGGAGCCCGGAGGAGAAATGAAAACGGGCCACTTAAATCAAAACGGACCCTTAGGAGTGGCGGGAAGTGGCATTCGCCAGTTAAATCAACAACTCCGTCGTTGCCCGAGCAACAGTGACCTCCCCCGATAAAATGGCGGAGTCTATCGGGAAGCGTATGCATTCTCATGGGCTATGCTACTTTTCACAGCTCGTGATGGATCCCCCCTTGGATGATCAGTCGACGGCAAATAGGCTTTTCAATAATTCTGTAAACCCTGCATTTTACGTTCTGGTTGTCTTAAACGCAACTTTTCTTAAATCTAATGTTCCTATGAAGGTATCTCGAGGATCTTGAGAACAACCCAGATATGGACCGAAATGAAACACTCGGAGCTTTTATCAAATCGCGCGGTTATTCGGACCTATTTCAAAGAGCGTATCTTGTAAGATTCCATAAAATTAGTCCAATCTCCTTTTCTTTCTTCAACTTTAGTCTTTCAATGCTTATATGTCTCCCAGGTTCCAATCTGTTCATCGATCTGGTCCTGTCCTTCAGAAGGAGTAATGACGTTTTCTGCGTTTTCTGTGCTCTCATTCTGTCGCAACCATCAGTTACATCAGGTAGTCCCCTCGTAATCCTTGGACATCCAGTCGATATCAACATTTTGCGTCCAAAATCAACGACCTAGATCATGAACGACGTTGAATTCGGAGATTAGAGTCGATGGAAACGTAGTAGGGGTTTGTTATCATCGTTAGTTCTGTCTTATCTTCAGGTTTTTGGCCGGCCACAATGGCTAACAGTAAAAGGGCGTTCGCAGAACTATGTCAATAAGGTGACGTATTTCTTTCTGGTTATTTTTTCCTCCATGAAAGATATTCCTGGACCTTGTCATAGTTGATGATTCATTACTTTATTGAAAAATAGGTAAGGAGAGAATTGGAGAGCAGAAATTGTCAAATTAGACTGGGGTGTGCGGTTGAATCTGTTTCTTCTGTTGATGGCGGTAAGAATGAGGACTTTTGGAATTCAATGAAAACTCTGTAGTTATTTTGAAGAGTTTTCAGGCAGAGATTTTATTACTCTTGTGTTTGTTTTGGTCCTTGATTTTATCATTTGAGTGTCAATCATTTATATAATGCAGGATTGAAGATGTGAATTTTGTAACAGGTTGCTCTGTTGTATGTGGGGATGGATCAGAAGATAAATATGATGAGTGCATTTTATGCGTTCATGCACCTGATGCCTTGAAGATTTTGGGAAAACAAGCAACTTACGAAGAAACTAGAATTCTCGGTGCCTTTCAGTATGTCTACAGGTAATCCGTCTTCAGTGTGCCTTTCAGCGAGATATCTACATATATGTAAATATACAGATAGATAGATTGTGTGCATTCTACATGATCTTATGTAGCTCTCCACTAGTTTATTCAAATGTATTCGAGATTCAGAATATTGACGTCTATTTCTTTATCTTCGCTCCAACTAAATCTCTCTCTCTGTCTCTCTCACACGAACTCGCTGGATCTCTTACTTTTCCCACCCTCCCACTTCCAACAAGGAAAAAAAATTGTTTGGATTGACGAGCCAGTTCACAGTCAGTCTTTAGACATAAAAACTTATAAAATGAAGTTCAAAAATGACAAAGTATTTTGATTATTGAGAAACTGAAGAAACGAACTCCATGATCACCATTTTCTATATCGTTTAGTGGTGTGATTCCTTGCTTTCTTTTGATGTGGTTTCCAGCGATATATTCCTTCATCATGACAAAAGTTTCATGCCCCGTAATGGGGCAGCATGGAGCTCTTGGAATTTTCTTGGTGAAACAAACAGGAGGGTTTGCCTCACATATTGGCTAAATTTACTTCAGGTCTGGACATGTAGCTCGTGTTTCCCTCTCTAGAAACTTTAGTACTTCTGGCAGTCTCCCTTGCATGACAATTTATTTGTTGCAATTACCAGAATCTAGAAACGGATCAACCTTTCCTTGTGACTTTAAACCCTGCACATATCCCTGCAAAAACCCTTCTCAAGTGGACGACAAGTCATCCAGTTCCCTCAGTCGCTGCTTGGAAGGCTTCACAGGAACTAAAAGAAATTCAAGGCTCCCGTAAACTATGGTTTGCTGGGGCATATCAAGGTTAGTAGAACTTCATTTTTCTAAAGTTAAAAATGATGCGGATGTTACTCATTAGTTCATCTTCGAGCCGAAATGAAATTCTGGACGCATTGAAATTTAGGGCATTATGCGTCAGTTTTTCTATCGTCTTTTTAGTAAGAGTAAAGTGCTTGGAATGCATAACTGACGAACGTTCTCTCATTCCAGGTTATGGATTTCATGAAGACGGATTGAAGGTAAAATGCTAATCACTTACCCTTTTTATCTATGTTTCATGTCAACATTCGAAGGAAGTGGACTACCTATACTGTAATGACGAAATTTACATATTTTATGCTGTTTCCATTTTCATACAACCCTTTATGTATGAAATGCTCGTTCCAATGTCAGGCCGGAGTTTCCACCGCAAATAAAATTCTTAAACGGGAAAGTGGCATTCTGGAAAATAAGAGGCATATGTCACCATCACTGGTGGAAATCGGAGCACGTTTGTTTGTTACTAAGTTCCTCAGTCATTACATCCGTAAAGGTTGTTTAGAGTAAGTAGTTTTGTGCTGTAAGAAATTGTTTGTTTCAATTCTACAAGTGTCGGACTGAAATTAAACACGAAAAACTTCTGGAATCTGGCAGATTGTTGGAAGATGGGGGAACCATTTATTCTTTTGGAGGAACAAGTAAAAATTGCAAGAAATCTGTTCTGAGAATACATAGCCCGTTGTTCTACTGGAAGGTATTTCTCTCTAACGTCATTTACTTCGGAATTGAATTTATTTTTCATTTCCCTGAATGACAGATTGCCACGGAGGCAGACTTGGGCCTTGCGGATGCTTACATAAACGGTTATTTCTCCTTTGTGGACAAAAAAGATGGTCTCTTGAATCTTTTCATGGTGACGTCATAAAAGAAACTGAATCATTGCTTTTCTTTTGAATAGCCAATAATTTTGGCGGTTCCCTTTTCTTCAGATACTGATCGAAAACAGGGATTTAAAGAGCTCGGGCAAACGCCGGAGCAGGTTTTAAAATTTGAATACAAACTTGACACGAGAAATGAATAGATAAGAATTAAATTAAATGTTCTCAGGGGATGGTGGACACCCATGTTCTTCACGGCCGCTGTTGCTTCAGCGAGATATTTTCTGCGTCATATTTCGCGACGGAACACCCTGACGCAAGCCCGCCGAAATATCTCCCAACATTATGACCTGGTCTGTCACATCATCATTAAACTAACTAAACTATAAAAGGAAATTTCTAATTTTGTAATATCTGTTATTCCGCAGAGCAACGATTTATTCTCGTTGTTTCTAGACGACACGATGACGTATTCCTGCGCCGTCTTCGAGGTACTTGAAGAAAATAAGTTCTTCCTGTCGGCTTCATTTACCCACTTTTCCATTTTCCTAGAGCGAGAAAGAGGAACTCAAAAACGCACAGCTGCGTAAAATTTCTCTCCTGATTGAGAAGGTGACGCCAACCCTTGTCTTATTTCGTTTTTATCCTTAACAATCAAGGGGGAATAAAACAGGCAAGAGTGAAAAGCGGTCACGAAGTTCTTGAGATCGGTTGCGGGTGGGGGAGTTTAGCCATCCAACTAGTGAAGCAGACAGGCTGCAGGTACACCGGCATAACTCTATCTGAAGAACAGCTGAAATTGGCGACGATAAGAGCGAAGGAAGCCGGGCTTGAGGTTTATTATTTTTAAAATTAAGCATACGTTTTTAGTAGGTCCCTCCGTGTTGATGCTCCTGAGTTCTTCTGTCAGGACCGAATAACTCTCTTACTCGTTGACTATCGCCAGCTTCCCAGCTCGAAAAAATATGACCGGATTGTTTCCTGGTGAGCTAGTTTCTTCCGGTCAAGATTCCTCCGTAAAATTATAATGAGGAAAAAATAATTATCGTTTTATTTACTAAAATGTGCAGCGAGATGCTGGAAGCTGTCGGGCATGAATACATGGAAGAATTCTTCGGCTGCTGCGAGAACTTGCTGGCTAAAGATGGTCTGTTCGTTCTTCAGGTCGATAATTCTCTCATCAAATTATCTTCTATTTTCAATGGCTCTTATTTGCCACGATTTTGATGGAAGGCCTCTTTTTCCGGCCGTAAAATTGCAGTTCACATCCATTCCGGATGAACGTTATGATGAACATAGGAGGAGTTCTGGGTTCATGAAGGAGTACATTTTCCCTGGGGGCTTGCTTCCTTCTCTAAGCAGAGTAACGTCGGCCATGGCTGCTTCATCCAGACTATGGTGAGACTGGATTCCTCTCTCGCGCTCTCGATCTCTGTTGCTATTTTTGACAAATCCAGGGGGATTCTCCAGCGTTGAGCATCTAGAGAACATTGGGATACATTTCTACCAGACCCTCATATACTGGAGGGATAATTTCATGGAAAAGAGGAGGTGAGAATGATGATCCAGTGCCCTGTTTTCTTAGAATTTTCGTTCGGGGATTTATATGAAAATGAGTTTTTTTTTACTATTAACAGGCAAGTCCTTGAATTGGGTTTTGACGAGAAGTTTGTACGGACGTGGGAGTACTATTTTAGCTACTGCGCCGCCGGCTTCAAAACCCGTACTATTGGCAATTATCAGGTCTTTCATAAAGCCTAAACCCTAAACATCTAGAAAAAAAAATATATATATATATATATATATTAATATAGAAGTTTTTATTATTAGTTTTGTCTGACTCAAATTGTCGGTGATGGCACAGATCGTGTTTTCCCGGCCAGGCAACGTCAAAGCATTCGATGAGCAAACCGAACAATGGGAATGAAAAATGTTCTACAACCCCTGATGGCTGATCGATCAGCAGAAGCGAGAACGTTCATCCTACTCTTCTCGTTTACGTTCATCCTGGTTGGGTTGCATTCTGCCGATGTATTTATATGACACGTCGATTTGCAGGGCATCGTATTGACAATGTTTGCCTAGTACGTTGAATAGGCGTCAAGTGTATCATGAGAAATTACACAATGAGAAACGCTCTAAAATATACAGTGTTGATGAATACTTTCGTGCTGATTGTCTTGCGATCATGGATTAAATAAAGTGAAGAATAAAATTCTGATATGAATTATATATTCAATACTCGTTCGTTCTTAGAAAATAGAAATTGTCCCCTCCTCTCTCTCCCTTGCCCCACAAAAAACTCTGAATCTGCATTGAATAGAACCATAGAGCGATGACTGGGAGAACATATTACTGCCATCTGCTCCCCTTGTATGTCTGAAATTTTCTTCAATTACTTGTCTTAGATAAAGAGCTCCAGCAGCTCTGTACAAATATTTTCTTGGTCTTTTGAGCGGAGCCGCCACTTCCTCCCATGGATCTTCCTAGTTCTCGAGGAAGTGTTCCGCTGCTCTTCTCTAGAAATTGCCCTCTTGGCTTCGACTTACAAGACATTTGAGAGAGTGATATGCATAAAAATACGGTAGTTAAATGCACAAATTTACGTTAAAAAAATTATACTCAACTCTTTAAATCTGATTTTTTTTAATTTGAACAGTGGCGAGTCGAGGTCAAATCCACGAGAAGTAAGGTTAAAAGATTGAAATCAAGATATTTTTTGGTATTTTTTTAGATTTAGAAAGCGAAAATGAAATTGACCAATAGAATGCTTCCAAACTTCTTTCGAAAATTGAAAACCCTTGATTAATGGTGGAAAAATGATTTGAGGGTTTGCAAATATGAAAATATTGATAAAAGAGATTACGAAAATAAAAAAAATGGATAAAAATGATTCTAAAATGAGGATTCATAATGAAAACACACCTAATGATGCTCTCTAATAGAAACATACTATCGAGAGCTTGTATATTTTTCTTGGACTTGGCATATTGCATCCAACGTGAAGAATGAAAAGAAAAGAAAAGAAACTCACTAAAAATGATGTTCCATACATGAAGAATGATCAATCGTTGTCTTGTTTCCTTTTGGTTAGCTAATACTAGAGGCACAGAAAGAAACATTGATAACCCTAATTTTTTTATCTCAGAATTTAAATCAGCTCCAGCAGATTTGTAGAGCTTGAAAGGACCATCATGCCTAAGAAATTTCAGTGTCTAACTCAATCAGGATCATGAGATGTCGCGATTTCAATTTGGAGCATTTTTTTACCATTGATCCACCTTCTCTCTCCTCCAATTGGTCCGGCCAGTTCCATGCCCCTCAGTTCTCTCTTCTCTCATCTCTCCTCTCTCTCTCGCGATGGCAAGGAGCACGACGAGGAAGACATGATGATGGAGAAAATTACGGAAGAGGCAGAGGGAGGCGTGAGAGGGGGAGAAGAGACTCTCTCTCTTGCGTCCACTCATGTGCTAGTGAGCGCGAATCGGAAGGAAAGATAGAGAGAGAAAAATGGAGAAGGAAGGTAGAGGGAGAAGTGAGAGAAGTGGTGCAAGAGGGTGAGGAGGAAGACGACAAAAATAGTGTGGACAAAAGAGAAGGAGGAAGAGATGGAAGAAAGGGAGAGACGGGAAGAGGGAAAGAATTCTCCTCCTCCTCTCCTTTACGCGAGTATACACACACGTAGGAGAGAAGAAAGAGGATGAGAGGAGAGGGAAAAGAGAGGGGGGAGGATAGATTTTCTCCCCTTCACGCATGCACATGCACTCGCTTGTAGAAGAGGGAGCTGGATAGAAGGTGTAGAAGGCACGCAAAGAGCTTACGCATGACGGAAATTTTCCGTCGCACGAGAAAGAGAAAGGAAGAGAGAAGATAGCATGAGAGAGGAGATTCTCTCGTGAGAGGTGTGCAGGATGTTGGAAAAGGATCTCATCCCAGATCGACAAGAAGCAGAACCTATTCAGAGACAAAACGCTTTGCTTCCTCGACAAAATCTGAGCCGTCCGTGTGCCTCAACTGTTCAGATGAAGATAGCATGATGGCGGTTCGTCAACCGTCCCTTTGGCAGTTATTACTATAGCATGAGCCTCAATGTGTTCAATCGAGCCTATTTAAGAATGAGAGTTCCTATTCTCGTATGTATCCCAAAAAGTTCATTTTAATCAATAGATTATTTTGCTATTTTTTTCTCTCCTCATTCTCATATTTACCCTGGTGTTAAGGGCAATTTATTCAATTGGTATCAGAGCGATTGTGATCCAACGATCCACGTTTCAAATGGCGCTTGATAACATGCAACTTCAACATAAAAATATATGATTATTAATGAAATTTAAGGCATTAAACATTCCATTCTATATTATGATCACTATATTATGATCTCATCATAATTCAATCAGTCATTGCACATGCTCATGGACTTCATTGTAAACATCATCACACAAGAATAACGATGAATAAATTTAATTTCAATGAACATAAACAAGATACATGAAAGTGTGATTGGCTTATAGGTCACATAATATCCATCAAAAGTGATGTATCTATGGAGAGGGTAAGGAATTACATCTGCTCATGAGAGTGTGAGGATCTTTTCATCCCCATATCATCAAACCTTAGATATGATCACCTCAATCACAATTGAGAATATGACTCGAGCATTAGCCGATGAGCACTACACTAATATGCACTGAAGAAGTCAACCTAGAGATAGAATCTAGATCACCTCTTCAACCTAAAGATATGTACCTTAGATATGCACTAAAGAAGTCAACATTTCATTCCAATGCATGTTATCATATTTTATAGTGTTTATCTATCATTCTATGAAAAAGATATCATAATCTCAAAATGCATTAATTTAGGGCTAATTCTGATAAATTAAGAACAATATTTTGATTATTAGATTATCAGCATCTTTACTTGAGATTATAATTACTCTTTAATGCTAAATAATAAGCGAAATCACTTTATATAAACTCATGTATTTTTTTAAGTTTTAAATTCTAAAACAAATGAGTGTATTTTTTAAATAAAAATTTATTCTCTTGTTATTTATTAAATTTGACTTTTTAAAATGACAGATGATTTAATTTCTGATCCAATAAAATAAATTTGGATTAATTTGGAGTTGTATTTTAAAAGATATGAATTTTCTAATTTTTAGGGATTTTTCTACATTTTTTAGGATTTTTATGAATCTAATTTGATATAATTTAATTAAATTCATTAAACAATCATTTCTTTTATCGCGTGCTGACGTGATAGCTGAGGTAGTGCGAGCAAAAAAGTTGTGCCACGTGTATCACATGCGTATTTGTGCATGCGTGTGTCAGTGCACGTGTGTGCACGTATGAGCACCTGTGTGCACGTCTGCGCATGTGTGTGCGCGTATGCGAACGTGTGTGCAAGTGTGTGTATGTGATTAAAGAGAAAGCACTTTGCTAAAGATTTTCGCTAACTCCTTAACTGCATACCCATTATATACACATGTATTCTCTTTAATTTTTGCCATGTGGGACTTTTTTTCATTTAAAAAATGTGTAAGTGACGTAGCATTACGAGGGGCGTCCAATTTGCGCATTTAAAGAAGACCATTGATCTTCACTTACTTTGGGGGGTACTGACGAAATGGTGTAGTGCGGTCGTTAAAACACACGATTGTCGGTCAAATAAAATCTATAATTTCAAACTCACGATGCTTTAAAAATCAGAAATCAAGTACAAAGATGAGATCGGGTCGAACCACACAGAGCACGGTTTTTTATCAAAAGAGTTGACTAGGTCAAACTTAAGTCTAATTAGAGTTTTTAAGAAATGAAAATGATATTTTTCCTCCAAAAATGTTTAATTTCTTCACGTTTAATCAAGAGTAACATTTTTGTAACAGAGAACATTGATTTATAGAAGAATTCTCACTTGATATATGGTCCATCCATTTCACGTAAAGGGCTTGAACAGCTACGATGAAGCCACTAACACACGATAAAGCGGACTATGATCCGCACGACGCAGCCCACTTCCTCCTTGATTTTTGTCATTTCAATCTCTAAAAATTCCTAAAAAATCATGAAAATTTTTTGAAAATAGTTAAACTTCAAAATTTCATAACTTCATTTCTAGAACTCCTTTTTGCATAAAATTTTACTCATTAGACATGATCTGAACTCCTTTACATCATTTCTAGAACTCCTTTAAATCTATGATCTGAAATAAAACATTAGACATAAAAAAATTATGAGTGAAATAATTCATAGTTGACTTCTAAAGTCAACTAAGGTAACTCCTTTTTTTACTCTTCTTAAACCTTCATGCATTCACTTAAGTCTTAAAATATTTAAAATGAAAATTTTCGATCAATCATAAGTGGTTTGACCCTTTAAAGGTGAAGGGATCTGAGGTCAATAACTTTCCAAAATTTTGATCAAAACATCAAATGATGTGGAATTCATTGAATCGGATATTCAAAACATTTAGGCACCAAGAACAAATGATCCTATCATATGTTATGTAT
>CM044103.1:1450034-1630214 GCA_024174645.1 Lemna minuta | reverse complement strand
TGCTCATGGACTTCATTGCAAACATCACACAAGAATGACAATGAATAAATTTCATTTCAACGAACATAAACAAGATTGATGAAAGTGTGATTGGCTTATAGGCCACATAATATCCATCACTGGCAATTGGACTTGAGTGGATAAATCGATCCTTAATTAATTAATTTATATGCTGATATAGAAAATTAATAAAGGTTGGCTAATAAGGTATAATTGGTTCTATAGAGTTATTAACTAGTGAGATATATGGACTTATAGGGTCACATACATAAGTTCTATAGATGTTAGTGGAAGTAGACATAATTATGAAAAATTTATGTCTATAAATAGGGGGAGAAAGACATAACTCCAGGAGTCCATGCAAGCCTTATGGGAATTCTCAATTTTCTTATATATCTCTCTTAGTGAAGATTTTTGAAGAGGAGATCCAACCGTCTAGTAATCGTGTGGATATTACAAGAGGCTAGACACTTGAATAGCTTCAAGAACTCCATGTAAACCACACAATTTTGTTTTCTTATACATAATAGATGATATGACCATCAATTATTCATACCTTGGTGTTTTGAATACTTGATTTAATGTATTCCACTGCATTCGATGTTTTGATCAAAAATTTTGGAGGTTTATTAACCTCATATCCCAACATAAGTTGTCAAGTAAAGGATAAAATATATAGGCTCTTGAAGGAGCGATTGAATGGAGAGAATCGTTCTAGTAAGTTTTGATCATTAATCTTTTGATTAGGTTTTATTCTTTTCAATCTTTTATATTTTCTTAACTCTTTCCATCCCAATTTTCACATTATCAACCTTAAATCATTATCTCACTATCCCATCAAGAGTTTTCAATCTTTGAAAGGAGATCAGAAGTGTTTGATTAGACCATTTCATCTTAGCATGCATCTCATTCCATCAAGTGTTTGATTGTTCAAGGCTAATTTTATGATTTTGACCTCATTCAAGATCAAGCATATTTAAATATTAGTCATGATTTCTTGAGATGTTGAATTTTTTAAGACTTAAGAAAGCACAAGTTTGAATTATAAGGAGAAGAATGTAGAAATTTAATGATAAATCAACTACATTGTTGAGCTAGTTAGCTTTTGTAGTCAAACTAGTGCTTCTTAATAAAAGAAAACCATCATTCGATATAATTTATGAAACTAAATGGCATTGAACAGATAGATAATTTTTTTATGACATTAAGAACACTTAGGTATATTTTTAAAAAGATATGAATTTTTTCTAATCTTTTAGGATTAATTCTAGATTTTATGTGATTATTTAATTATTTTTAAAATCCTACCAATCAAACTTTAAGGTGTCTTAAATGCTCATCAAAGTGGAAGTGTAGCCACATGACAGTGCCCCATTTAATGTTGTCTTAAATGCAACATTCGTATGGTGTTACAGGCGGCCGCTTTTATAAGAGCAAATATTGACCCTTTAGTTTTATTTTAAGTGATGTGGCATTAGAGATAGTATCAAATAAAAAAATGGCCGATTAAATATGGACCCTAAATTTTCACTAAAATGTAGGGGGTACATCGTGAAATTCCATTTGAATGATGATTGGATTTAACACCAACAAATCATGGGCATTTATCTCACGAGTTACAAAGACTAGTGGACACAACTCAAGCTCGTCTATTATTAGGCAATATGGCATCATTTGGGCAATCGTGATCAACAAACACCTCGATCTGATGGCATCACAAAATCACTAATAAAACTTTCTCTCTCCTCACAAAAAAGGGATTTAGAGAATCTCCATTGATCGAGCCTTTTGCACAATTTTATCCTTGAATTTTTTTTATTAAAATTTTTTGTACACTATTTTTCAAATTCATTGAGCATGTATAATTAATATTTAAACTAGTGAATAGTGAGAATTTGCCACTTAACTTTGAATTTATGTGGAGATGAATACAAAAAAGCCTTTGACCCAAAAAATAATTGAGAAAATTTCTTGGTAGTTTTTGGATAGTCGGGTCTTAGTTTCACTAGTCTATAGTCATTGTATTATACTTTAATTTAGAATGGTAGATAAAAATAATTTCAATGACTTTAACTAATTTGTTTCTCCTAACCCTTGATTTTCTCCATCTATCTTCTCTTGCTGATTTCTCTCTAATTTCAAATCTAGATTGCTTCAAATTTGATTCATTTGAAGATCTCTCTCTACTGTTAAATACATAATCAATCCAAATTGATTGAGAGTTTTGCATAATTTATTTCCTTGGATCTCTGGATTGAAATTTGTTTTACGCTCATTTCATTGATTTTTTTTTTTTCCTTAGGACTGTGTTTTGAACAACCACATTTATTCGGCTCGCCAATGGCTCATTACCTTTTTCATTTCGAAGCGTTAATTTGAACAAGTTCAACTATTAACCTAATTTATTGAAGATTCAATCGGGTCCCAATAATATAAAAGATCATCTTTTTTTTACAGGTCGTCGCCAATTTTACTGGGTAGCTAGTGCGGACCCAGAATAGAAGAAAATAAGATGTCTGTCAGATTTACTTTATTTACTCCCACCCGTCAAGAGCATGAAGAACGCTTCCAACTCGTTGACTACCTGCTCTTGGGCCCTGCTCCTCTCTAACTGCGGCAAGAACAGCCACCAGGAACTCACCATCACAAATCCCAAAGTCAACGGCGCCGTCAGCCCGGTTGGCGTCGCCGGCCAGCCCCGCCGGGACCACCATTTCTTGACGATTGCCTCGGCCACCGTGCAGATCCCGTGAAAGACGAAGAACATCGTCACCTCTCCAGTGGGCCGCAGTAAGGTGAGGTAGATCCAGAGGATCTCGTGCATCAACCCGGAGACGAGGAACGAAGCCATCATGCCTGCCGCGGGGCCGTAGACTGCTCCTACTGGGCGGTACACTGCTTCGCGGAGGAGACTGGAGACTAAGATGTTCCACCGTCTTCCCCAGAACTCCTGGAGTGAGGAAGATAGGTACGGTGCGGCGAATTGCGGCTCCAGATCCGTTCCCGACGGAAGCATAGCACGAGCCAATATAGTTATGACTGCGAAGATCGCATCGACCTCTAAGTACATGTGGACGGAGTAGAGAACAAGGACGACTTCCCGGCGCAGACGGGATCTCTTAGGGTAGATCGAGATAACCATAGCCAGTAGGAGACCCTTCATCGCGAAAGCGATGATGGTGAGCAATCGTTGACCTTTTGGATTTTTTGGTGAAGATTCTCGCTTGATCACGATAGGGAGGCATGCGAGTGCGATGAACCCGGTAAAGGGGAGGCGAGATCCTGAGGTGCAGTCACAGAGAGGGCCACGATCGAAGACGAAGAGGAGGAGTCTGAACACAGCGACCCAGCAGAGGAAGCAGGCAGTGAAGAATCTGAGATGGACGGATGAGAGGGAGAGAGGCAGGAGAAAGAAGAGGACCACAACGGGGAGGAGGGCGAGAAGTCGGCGCTTGCCGGGCTTGGTGAAGGAAGGGAGAGCGCGGCAGTAGGCGAGCGCTGCCGGGACGGCGACAAGCCACACCAGGATGAAATTTCTCGCCTCCCCTTGCATCCTGTCGAGTCTCCTGAGGAGGAAATTTGGCTTTGGGGAAGAAAAAGAACGGACTGCAATCTATGAAATATCTAGAGATCCTAGGCTGTAGACTAATGAGTAGTCAACCTACACAAAAATTTGTCAAACTATCACTTAAATTTCTCAAATAATCATATGATCAATAGCAATTTTAATGCGATTTTTGTAAATGAGATTTGAAGGGGAAGGTAAATTTAAGTAACCATCAAATAGAGGGAAACTCTGTTGGGCTATTTATCCGTAATAAAGAATTTTCACTATTTTTCTCTTGAATTTTCAATATTTTTCATATCTCCCTCATTTAACTCCAATTTTTAGAAAATAAAGCACAGAGAAAATATTAAGACGTAGATGATTCTTTGATGAATTTTTTGAAATATCACGAGAAAAGAAAAAAAAGAATATTTTTAATGAAATTTTGCATAGTCCATGGTGGCTCATTAAATTGGATATTGGCGAAGTTGTATTCTTGGTACATGAGATTAGTCTCACACAAAATTTTCTTTCTGTAAGAATTGTGCCAACACAAATAATCAGTTTCCTTGTCAACTCAAGTCTTCAAACTTTTAAGTGTAAGATGCATGGTCAAGGACCTGTGTTTGAGAGTTCCTTTTGAAACTGCTCCTAGATATTTTCCTTTATATAGTTAACTTGCATATCAATATTTTATTCATGAGATTTCTCATCTTCTTACATTTTACCTTTTTCATTCCATACTTTTCGACTTTCAGAAAAGGATTAGATTTGGTTGTAAAAATGGCAAAGGTGTATGTGTAGTTGTGCCCCATGAACTTCCTTCTGACCCTAGATCCTAGACCTCCAACTTGGACTATCCATTTATTTAGCAGTGCCATCTTAGCTTACTTAGAGTATCCAGTCTTCAACTTACACTGTTGCTTCTATTTAGAAAGATATATCGTATTACTTATCATCACCCATTTCTTGTTTGGAGTAAATATCCCTTTGATTTCATTATTTGTGATTTTGGGTTCAACTCTGGACATATCAATCGGCTCTTTTCTCAAAATATTTACTTTATTTTTTATGAATTTTTTAAGAACTATTGGTTTTCTTGCTGAAAATTTGGTTATAAATCATCTTTCAAATGCATATTAGCATATATACATCAAGAAAAATATTTTCATAGAATCATCTCAAAAACAACCTTTTTAGTACACTCAAAAAGGTCATCACTCTTAATGTGAATCATGTGTTATCACTCATCAAACCACTTCTTCTTGTACTTAGAAATAAATCTGTCTCTAAAAGGAAGCAATGTTATATTATTGATATCACTATTTTTGGATAAGAATTCCTCATTTCTCGTAGGTTGATGGTGTTTTAACATTCAAGTTTCTTGTTAATCCTCTCATATAATCATTTGGTGAAGAGGCTTCTCTAAGATGTCTTCCTCCAAATCTAAACTTATTGATTATGTTTTAAGGTCATTATGCATGTTGTGTTTATCCAATATATATCTTCCGCCTTGAAAAGATCTCCTTGAACAATCAAATTGTCCATACCA
Source organism: Lemna minuta (assembly GCA_024174645.1). NCBI lineage: Eukaryota > Viridiplantae > Streptophyta > Magnoliopsida > Alismatales > Araceae > Lemna > Lemna minuta. The sequence continues at coordinate 1,625,115 of CM044103.1, read as the reverse complement.
AGACTTAGAACATATATTCATTTATATTCCCATTTCTTTTATACCAAGGTCATGGCTTCTTATAATAGATATTATGTGGTCTATAAGTTAATCACACTTTCATGTCTCTCGTTTATGTTAATTGAAATTAAATTTTTTCACTGTCATTCTTTTGTGACGTTTGCTATGAAGTCCTTCAGCATATGCAATGACTAAGTGAATTATGATAATATGATAATACAGTGATCCCTAGTATTTAAATATATGTTATAAATATTTACATCTGTGGATATTCGAGGACATCAAATTATCTAGAAAGAATAGCACTATCTGATCTTACTCATATGATGAGTATGGCTGATCTTGAAGCCATCAGTGTGGAGACACAAAGGATAGATAATAGGTGTTCTTTACAAAAAAAGTTCACTAAATTGATATGTATGATTATCTAAGTAGAATTATACCCAACTATCAATCAAACTAATTCATGTCAATTTTGTGTTTGTGGTCCTTTGACTTGAGATACCTAAGACATCTTGTGGATGCATGACCATGTTTTGATTATCACTTACGAATACCTAGCCACTGACCTCCATAACATCATATATTAGATACGGCATGAACTCCCCAAAGATGAATGTGTAGTCAAGATAGGATCGTCCGCCCTTGGTATTAGAGGAGATTGACTCAAGGAATGATATGTAATAAAATCCTTGGCCAGGGTAGTGGAAATATCATAGAATTTCACGATGATGTCCTCCATGCATTAATACTAACTTGAGTGATCAAATAGGGTTGGCATTTAACCATACCCTAGGTCATTCATGGGTCACATGTTGAGGAAGGATTATACGTACATGGTATAATGGTTTATTATTGCCCAAAAATAGTGTCTTTTCATTATCATATAGAAAATGTGTAATCTATACATACATAAATATTATATATGCAATGAATCAAAGAGAAGTCAACGTGTATATATATATATCTACGTATGTATGTATAGTTGGGCAAGATATGACTCAAAGAGAAGTCAACGCCTTTTTTTCGTCATCGTCATGGGAAACAAAGTTTTTTATGCATACATAGTGACGAAGCGAATCCGCGAGGTCTTTGAAAACACGCGGACACACGTCAAAACATCTACCAAACTCACCAATTTTAAAGATTAAGCACGAATTAAATAGTGTAGAGGTGAATAAGGGTCAAATCCACGAAGAATTAAGGTATTTTTTAGGTATTCTTTGAAATTCGATCAAATCGGACAGTGAAATCAAGTGAAATTAGGATTTTTCATAAATTTAGAAAGACAACTCGAAGGCAAATCCACAGAATCAAAAATCACTAAATTTGGATCAAGATTCACGAAGAAATTGACCAGCAAATTAGAGAGAAATTTTTGAACGAGAAAATCGTGAAAAACGGAAATTAAAATTGAAATTGACTAAATCTACGATTTGAAATTGAAATCTAAGATAGCGCTCAAATTGATCCAATTTCTGGCCGGATCAAAGGCTATTGATTCACAGAATTCAAAAACGATTGTTGGAATTTAAGAATTCTAATACACTAAGTAGCCTTTATTTTGAGGGAAGGAGTGATGTATCTATGGAGAGGGTAAGGAATTACATCTGCTAATGAGAGTGTGAGGATCTTTTCATCCCCATAGCATCAAACCTTAGATATGCTCACCTCAATCACAATTGAGAATAAGACTTAGGCATTAGCCGATGAGCACTACCCTAATATGCACTAAAGAAGTAAACCTAGAGATGGAATCTAGATCATTATGGCCTACACTATGAGGAAAACATAAACATACATTCATACGCTTCACCTCTTTAGTAGTAGGATCAAAGGATGAAAGGACCTTCTAGGGAGATTATATAATAAATTACTAAGAGACTAGTAATCATTTAAGTTGGGAGGTGTGATAACATGCAATGTAAACATGAAAATATATGAATATTAATAAAATTCAAATATAAAACATTCCATTATAATGCATAATATCATATTTTTTAGTGTTTATCTATCATTCTATGAAAAAGTCATTATAATCTCAAAATGCATTAATTTAGGGTTATCTATGATAAATTAAGAACAATATTTTCAAGATTAGACTATCCCCATCTTATCTTGAGATTAGAATTAGTCTTTACTGCTAAATAATAAGAGAAATCACTTTATATACACATGTATTTTGTAAGTTTTAAATTCTAAAGGAAATGAGTGTATTTTTTAAATAGAAATGTATTCTCTTGTTATTTATTAAATTTAATTTTTATAATGATAGATAATTTAATTTCTGATCCAATGAAATAAATTTGGATTAATTTGGAGTTTTATTTTAAAATATGTGAATTTTCTAATTTTTAGAGATTTTTTAAAGAATTTTTCTTAATATTTCTGGATTTTTTATAAATTTAATTCGATTTATTTTAATTAAATTCATTTAAAATCATTTATTTTATTGTGTGCTGACCTGGCAGCTGATGTGGTGCGAGCGAAAAAGTGGCATCACGTCGCGACGTATGACACCATCACGTGGCACATACGTGTATTTGTGCACGCGTGTGAGTGCGCATGTGTGCGTGAATGCGCACGTGTGTGCGAGTGTGTATGTGATTAAGGAGAAAGCACTTTGTTAAGAATTTTTGCTAACTCCTGATAACATGCTATATTTACATCATAAAACATGATTTTTCATGCATATTAAAGCATAAATGATTTCATTTACATGCATGTTATCATACTTATATGTATTTTTCTATTATTCTCTTAAAAAGTCATTATAATCTCAAAATACTTTAATTCATGGTTAATTTTTATAAATTAGATTTTCATAATTTGATAACCCATATTTTTTTCCTGAGATTATAACTGTTTTTTTAAAGATAAAAATAATAAGAGAAACAACTTTTTATAAACATTCATTTTTATTTTTCTAAAGTTTAAAATCTTAATAAATGAATGTATTTTTTTGAAATAATAATCTTAACTCTTATTATTTAACTAATTTGACCTTTTAGAATAATAGATAATTAAATTTTTGGATCAAATGAAAGAAATTTGGATTAATTTGGAGTTATATATTAAAAAGTTATGAATTTTTGTATTTTTTTAGTGATTTTTTTCCGGATTTTTTTAAACTATTTTTCCTTATTTTATTTTCGATTTTTTTAACCGATTTTTAAATAATAAAAAAATAAATATTAAAAAGGGGAGCGCGGGGGCCCGCGTGGATGCGACGTGGCACGCAAGGCCACGTGGCAGTGCCACGCGGACCCGCGCAGCGCTTACGTGGCGCACATATTATATAGTATTATTATTATCATATTTAATATAGTATAGGGGTCCCCCGTGTATAAGGGGACGAGATTTCAAAGGCTCATAATCGTCGTACCTTATATAGTGGTGAGTTTTACTTTTTTTTACCGTGTGGGACTAATCCCCACAATTGATTTACCTCGCAGGTGACGTGGAAGCGCGCTGAACATTGGATTGAAGGCGCGATCGATCGACGGGTGTTGATCGTGTGGAGCCCGGACCACCGGATCAAGATCTGGAGCACGTGCGTTAAATCGAAGCGTTATAACGGCCACGATTTAATCTCGGAGGAAGCATCTGGAGCGTCGGATGAAGATCCAACGAACACGATCGCACGCGTTTTAAAACGCAAAAATGAGGAGCATCCAGACCATCCATTTTTCATCCGACGATCGCGATATTTCCGAAAACGGTCCATCATGGACCGTTTATCGTAACCGTCGATCGTTTCGATCGGACGGTTACGAAATTTCGCCTTATAAAAAGGCCCGTTCTTCACGTTCTTAGACATTCGAGTTGGAAATCAAGCCTTTTGATCTGTTTAGACACCTCCCCACTTGAATCTCTTGATCTCCTCGCGTTCCCACCTCATTTCCGCACCACCGGAGCCTTGGAAATCAAGAATTGGTTGAGTAAATCGGGAGAAATTGTAGCTTGAACATCCTCTTCGCGTTCTTAGTTTTCGTGGTGATTAATCGATTTAATTACCTCATTTCGGTCGCTAATTGGAGTTAGTGGAAGCGGTTTTTCGTAATTTACCTTCCTATCGTGTTTAATTTACGTTTAGATTAGTATTTAGAAACTAATTTCATCAATTCTCACCTAAAATCACGGTTTTTACGCTCGAAATTTTCTCTCCACTTCGAAATTTGATTTCTCCGCGAAATCAAGTCCAAATTGGACAATTTTTGATTCCGTGGAATCGATTTCAAGTCCTCTTTCTAAAAATATCATTTTCCCCAATTTCTTCCATCAACTTCTCGTCCGATTTGATCAAATTTGAAGAATACGTCAAGAAATTCCTTAATTCCCTGTGGATTCGACCCATATTTACCATTATACCCCTCAATTCGAGTGAATTTCCTAAAATTGGTAAGTTTGGAATAATTTTTGACGCGATACCGCTTGCAATCGACGACCTCGCGGTCTCGTCTCGTCAACTCCTTAATCACGTACCCATTATATACACTCGTATTCTCTTTAAATTTTGCCATGTGGGACTTTGTTTCATTCTAAATGTGCGCAAGTGACGTGGCGTTACGAGGAGCATCCAATTCATGCTTTTCAAGAAGACCGTTGATCTTCACTTACGTTGAGGGGTACGCGGCATAATTTCACTCATCGATGAATCACTTTTAAAATGATTTAATCTTAGCCGTCGATGTGAGGAGTTATAACGGCTGAGATTAAAACCGACGGAAGCGCATCTAAAGCGTCAAATCAAGATCAAATGGCGAGGGTTTCACACGTTACTTATAATACGCGCAACGTGCCAAAATCTCGATGGTCTATCTCAGATCCAATGGACGCGACTTAATCGTAACAATTCGAAGCCTGGGGTTTCATCATAGCTGTTGATCGAAGAATTAAATCTCGATCAAACGGTTACGCCCAATTCGCCCTATAAATTGAGATGTTCTTTGACATTGTAAATCATTCTTGGGTTCTTCGAGGAATTGAATTGTTTAGACACCAATCCCTTGAATCTCTTGCTTCCAATCTCTTCTAGATCAATTTCAGCATCCACTCAGTGTTTGAAAGTGATGTTTTGTTGAGAGAATAGGAAGAAATTGACTCTTGAATACCAACGATCGTTTTCGAATTCGCGAATGAAAAGCCTTTGATCCGTTGAGGAATTGAATCAATTCAAGGGCTATCATGGGTTAGAATTCAATTTTTCATCCTAATCTTTCTTCTTATTACATTAGATTTGAATTTTGAATCATAAATTTAGTCGATTTCAATTTCAATTTCTGTTTTTCACAAAACTTTCGTTCAATTTCTATCTACTTCACTCGATGATTTCTCTGCAAATCTTGATCCAAATTCTATGATTTTTTATTCCTTAGATTCATCTTCAAGTCTTCTTTCCAAATATATCAATTTCCCTAATTTCTCACCACATCTCATTGTTTGATTTGATTGAATTTCAAAAGATATCTCAAAAATCTCTTAATTCTCCGTGGATTCGACCCTTATTCAGCACTATACTATTCAATTGGTAATTATTTCATAAAATTGATGAGTTTGGTAATAATTTTGACACAAATGTGGGTGTATTTAATGACCACAGATATTCATTTCGTGAAGCATCTGGACACTCTGATTCATAATCTTCTTTCAACACGTCCGATTCAGAGCCATGGAATTTCGTGGACCAATTCCACCAAATTGTGTCTTCTCTCTACACAAGACACGGAAGCATGCAATGATTGGCCCAAAATTTTCCTATTTATAGCTATTTTTTGGTGAACCACAACGTAACATGAGCTGAAATTTACATCATCACGACATTGATAAGGCTTGATCGAATGGTTGGCATCACTCTCACTTTTCTTTTAAACGTCAAACCAATCCTTGGCTGACATGTGGTGAGATCTTGGCCATTTCGATCTTCATATGATAAATCCGATGACCAGCAATAAATCAAGGCCCATTTAATATGAAAACAATGGCAAAAATGCTCAAAATTAAAATCATGATATCTCATAATCCCGATAGAGTTTGCTATTAAAATTTTATGCACAAAATCTTCATTTCATGCCAATCTCTTACGAGATGAATTCGTATGTTCGTTGAATACACACGAACTCATGTCAAAAAAATTACGAAACTCATTAATTTTGAGAAATAATTATGATTACATAGTATAATGGTGAATAAAGGTTGAATCCACGGAGAAATAAGAGAATTTTTTAGGTGTCTTTGAAATTCTATTAAATAGGATGACGAATTGAGGTGAGAAATTAGGGATTTTATTATATTAAGAAATAAGACTCTAAGAAATATCCACATAATCAAAAATCATGGAATTTGAATCAATATTTGTAGAGAAATCAAGGAGTAAAAATGAGGAAGATATTTCATTCATGAAGAGAGAGAAAATCTAAAATTATCTACAATTCGATTAATCTACCATTGAAAATTAAAATATAATGCTACAAGAAGAAAGATTAGAAGGAAAACACATACTCTAACCCAAAGTCGCGCTCGAAATGATCCAATTGATCTTCGGATCAAAGGTTTTGATTATGCGATTTTGAAAACGAAGTTTGGCATTCAAGAGGTGATTTCTTCCGATTCTCTCCACAAAATCCTGATTTCAAACGCTTCCTAGACGCGGAAATGAGTCTAAAAGAAGAAGAAAGCAAGAGATTCTAGGATTGAGTTGTCTAAACAGTTCGATTTGATTGAAACATCTAAGAATGAATTTTTTTGTCGAAGAACATATAATTTATAAAAAAATTTGGACGCAACCGTTGGATGCGCCCCTTCATCTTCGATCAACAGCTCATATTAAACACATATTCATGAATCATCATCATTAAGTCGCATCCGTTCGATCGACGATGAAGCGTTCAAATTTTACCACGTCACACATGAAAAGGAAGTGTCGCTTAATGTCCATCGTTTGGTCTTCATCGAGCAATCGAGGTGAGTCCACGTGTCCACTGTAGTCCATCGAGCATTTTTAATCTCGACGGTTATACTCCCTAGATGAGCCATTGAGATTAAATTGTCTTAAAACAAATCATCAGCCTAATCAGATCCAGCCACATACCCCCTCAAATAAGTAAAAATCGACGATCACAATTAAATCGCGCGATCGTCCACTCGAGATTGCGTCACGTCACCTGCGAATAAAAACAAAGAGAAATAGTCCCACATGGCAAAAATTACCGCAATTTGACAAGTTTATATGGTATGCACATTAATGGGCTTAGCTTATATCCTTAAAAGGATGCTTAACCCATTAATTACACATACGCATGCATGCACACCCGCACACGCATGCGCGCACGTGCACACGAACATACGCACACATACGTCACCACGTGGCGTGTACACACGTCGCCATATGGCAACGCCCCACCACGTCAGCGTGCAATATATAACCAATTTTTCTTATTTTTAACAATAAAAAATAAGTCTAAATAAATTCAAAAAAATTCTAGAAAAATCCCTAAAAATTAGAAAATTCATAAATTTCAAAATACAACTGCAAAATAATCTAAATTTATTTTTTGGACAAGAAATTAAATTACATATCCTTCTAAAAAGTCAAATTATTTAAATAACAAGAGAATAAATTTTCATTTCAAAAATATACTCATTTCTCTCAAAAAATAAAACCAAAAAAATACATGAGTATGTAAAAAAAATTCTCTTGAATCATGAAAACCCAATTATGATCTCAATATAGATGGGAATAAAACTATATTATTTGAATTATGCATAATTATCCCTAAAATGATATATTTTTATATCATAACTTAAAATTGCATGAAATGATAGATATACACTCAAAATATGATAACATGCATAAGAATGGAATATGTTATGCCTTAATTTGCATTAATAATCATGTAAATTCATATATAAATTGCATGTTATCAATCTCCTCATACTGACTAATTTGAATAATGAAGTGGAAGGTTTTTGACTTTTTTATGCTTATAGAATTAGCTACCCAGAGGAAAAGAGAGCATTGATCTATTGTCTACCATGTACTGAAAATCATTTTTAGATATTTTCTTTTATGTTCTATTAATTCATTGTTTTTTATGTAAGATGCCAAGTTTGGGCGAGATGTATGGATGCTCAAAAGAAGTGGTTCATTGAAGAGCATCACAAGAATGAGTTTTTGATCATGAATCTTTGGAAAAGGATAATTTCCTTTTGATTTAAGACCATAACTTCATCCTTTTAATTCCTCAATCATTGTTTTAACCCTAAAGCACAATTTTACTATCCGATTAAAAAAGTTTGGTCTTCGATAAGAGATTTGAAAGTGTTCAATCAATTTATCATATCTTTTGTATTCATCTCATTCTTCACCAATCTTTTCCATTTTCTTTGTCCAAAAATACAAAAATCTTAATTTTAATTTTTTAACCTTCCTCCCTGTAGATTTGACCTTGACTCTCTATTGTTCTAAATTTGAATATCAATTTAAATATTTGAACATAATTTTGCTTCATGAACTTGCATTTTCAAATGGATGTGACTTTATGCATATCAATAGTCAAAACATAATTTTTGGTGTCTTAAATCTAAAAGATAATATACACAATTGTGACATGAATCAGCCTACTAGAGGATTAGGTATAATATCATTCACGAGTTCATACGAATCAATAAAGTAAACTCTTTCTCCAAAGGACACTCATTATCTATCCTTGGTGTCTTCAAACCTATAACCCCAAGGTCAACTGTACTCATTTTTTTATGTCCTTCTCAAATATCCCATGAACTAGTATATTTATAATATATGTTAAAAGACTAGAGATCTTTGTATTATGATCTCATCATTACTTAGTCATTTCATTTTCTCATTGACTTCATTACACATATCACACAAGAATAGTAATAAATAAAATTTATTTGAATGAATAGAAACAAGAGATAGAAGTTTGATTTCGCTTACAAAGCCACATAAAATCCATCAAGATGTTGCTTCATACCTCCATGAGGAATGACACAAATGAACTCAATATTTATAAAGTTATCGAATTCGATCTAAGAGTACAAGCATGGAACTATTTGGTGTCATTCCCACATAGGGATATCTGATCATCCATACCCAAGTCAGGGTCCACTAGAATGGATAACACAAAGTATATGCCCATAATATAGGGTTTTTCATTTAGATACTTGTTTCATGCATTAGAGTTAACAAGTTTTCAATTTACTGCATAAATAGGTCATCCCCTCCGAACTTATAGCCATTGGCCCCAATGGCATGCATATACATGAGTATGCATAAAACATAAATCGAGGTTAATGGCTATGACCTGATTTTGGAGTGTTAACGAGGCAGCTAAGTGCCATGATCCTTCTCTCCCTCTATAATCTCTTGTGTTTTTTAATTGAAAACAGAAATTAAAAGGCAAAAGGAAAAAGGGAAATAAATTGGAGAATACTTGTAATTCGGGGTACCCTCCAAGAGTGCTTTCCTTTGAGCTTCATAAGAGTTTAGTGAATGGAAAGAGAAATAACTTTGAGATCCACATATTCTTACAGGAATTTATCTTATGCTTTCTCTGTAATGCATCTAGTTTCCCATTAGTTCTAACTTACATCATGAGATGGTGAAGGAAATTTTGGTTGGTAAATGTTAGTATCTCTAGCATGAATGCATGGACTTTGTGGGCCTTCATTGTAAATTATATATTCATGATTATCATCAAGATCTTCATTGGTTCTTTCAATTATATTTTCATTCATACCTGCTAGTTCTTCCACTATAATGACTCGAGATTGGCTAACCTTCCGAATTTTATATTTAAATTATCTTTTTTTTTATGTGGATGTTTTATCTTGCTCTCTTTCCACTTGTATTAAATTAAATATTTGGATTAATTTCAGGAAGAAAGGTTTTGAAAGGGTAGGATCACCTTCTTTTCACATGAATTTTTTCCTTCCCCCCTTTCATGTTGGAATATTACATGCATTAAATGTTGTCCTCTATGGAACATTTTAACGAATTAAAAACTTCATGATTATTTCGTAGAATAAAGTGGTTCTTGAATTATAGTCTTCACCATACGATATTTCCCAATTCATTTCATCAGACACAATGTTATCTTGAAATTAAGAGCTAGTTCATACACGATCAAACGTCTGAGATCACATTATTAGGTCATGGAAGTGCGGCGAAGGCTACTTGGATACCAAGAGAGGAGATGGCGAAGGAAGAAACCCATGATTAAGAGCCGCTTGCCATGCATCCTCCACGTCATGCGCCGCATCTCCGGTTTCATGCTCCTCGCCAACATCCAGCCCGTGAATTATCCCCGCGACCCGGCATGCGCTCATCATTCTCCTCGGAAGCCAATTCTGCAAACACTCGACCCATAGAAAACCGTTTAAACCGGGGCTCGCCGTTTCTCTAACGTATTCTCTCTTTGTCTCTCTACCTCGCATGAATGCATGTTTTCCAAGTTCTTGGGGACGATCATGGCGGGTGGCGTGGAGTAGAAGCAGTCCTTGCGTAGTTCCTTTACTGGGAACTGAGAGAAAGGGATGAAGTATGTGCCCTTTGTTGCCGCGCGTTGTTCTTCGTCCTTAAGCCCGTCTCCCACCAGCCCACACCTGCTTTCTCTCTCTAAAGTCAAAGTCCTCGAGATCAATAAGAAGAACAAGAAGAAACTCGCTGGCTGACCTTTCCGTGAAAGCTCTTCCGGAGAATCAGATTTCCTCCGGTGCTAGACGGAAGACGAAGTTTCAGCGTCTCGAATTCGTTCCTCTCCACTGTAATCACCTGTTCTAGCGAGATAAGTACCAGACCCAGATCGCCATTGAAAGAAAGAGAGAGCTCACTTTAATGGATCTCTCACAGAGAGCTTTGGCCACAATAAAAGCCACTTTGGAGAGCTTTCCTCTGAGAAGAACTTCCTCTGTTCCTCCAGGAATGCTGTGCATTACCGCTGCTGCGGACAAGCTGCTGCCGTCGACGATCTTCACGCGCAGCTTCGGGTGCTTGTGGATGAACAGGTCGCCCGCTTTATTCATTTCCTCGCCCTGAATTAATACGCCCGGATTGACGAAGTGCTTGGAGGAAAGAAGGAATCGAGGAGAAGCGTAAGAGAAGGGACCTGATTGAGAAGGCCCAAGCTGATGACTTTGACGCCTCTTGCGTCGGCGTCGAGAATGGACTTCTCTATCAGATCATTGATGGCGTCCCTCTCCCATGAAAGCTTGTACTGCAAATAAAGAAACCGAGATACTTTAGTATCCCTATGCTACAAATATAATAATATATGTGCATTGTGAGAGAGAGACAGACAGACAAACACTTGTCTGTCGCATCATTGGTATCTATCTCACCTGGAAACTGAATCTCGGGATGATCCACGTCTGGAGAGAGAGAGACTTCAACCTGTTCCTCTCGACGACGATCGCAGACCTGCACATCTGAGCCAGGAACAAGGACCAGAGAGACAGAGGCCGCACAAGACGATCGTACCACCTCGACGAATAGGGCTTTGAAGCCATAGAAGCGAACCCTAGGCGAAGCTGATAGATAGAATTCAAGGTCGTCGGATGCGAAAGATGCACCACATCGGGCGTCTCCTCTTTCCCGATCATCGCCCTCTGGTACAGCTCGTCCGACGCCTTGTCCGCCGTTCCGTACAGATAATCGTACATCGGCATGAAGAGGCAGTAGTTCGTCCGGAATTGTGTATGGTGAAGCGAGTGAAACCTGCAAACACCAAAAGACCCCCCGTCAAAACCCTAACCATTACCGTAACCCTAATTTTTAAGGTTCAAGAAGACGTACGAGGGCGTGTACATGAGGTACTTGAGGGGTGGGAAGGCGCGGAAGAGCCAGAGAGGAACGAGCTCGAAGTTGCAGTGGCCCATGTAATTCATGAAGTCGATGTAGAAAAGGTAGCCACTAATGGAAATGGCGGAGGCGCAGCCAGCGAACACGGAGCCGAGTATTGGGATCGCAAAGAGAAGGAAGTAGACGAATTCCTCGATGAAGGGGTGAATCACGGCTGCCAGGAGAAAAATATTAATTTGGGAATATTCCAGGGAAGAAGAAGAAGGAAGAGTTTCTCGCTCTAACTTACAGGTAATGGGCTCGGTGACAACGGAAGCGTGATGATGGGAGTGGTAGCGCGTGTAGAGGTAATGGTGATGGAGAGCTCGGTGGATCCAGTAGTAGAGGAACTCCACTGGACCGGCGTGTAAGAGAACGATGAGTACAGCTCCTCTGGTGTCCCAGAATGGAGAGTAGGATACTCCTCGGAGAAAGATGTTTGCTAGGTAGAAAAGTATTGTGGTCAACAGCAGCTGATCGTCCCTGCCATAGCGAAAGAGAACTATAGAGAAATGGAGAAACTGAGAGAAAGAGAGCTGGATAGGGGAATAGAGAAAAGATGTGTCGGCGAATTGGAAAAAGAGATAAAGATAGAGAATATATTTTTATTTATCTGTAATATATATATATAGAGAGAGAGAGAGAGAGGGCAGCACCAGTTGCGCTCACGGTCGACCTGCTCAAAGTCAAGGCTCTTGTGGACGATCCTGCGCTTACTTCTTGCTGTCTGGAAGCGAGCCCAGCTGATCCACAACTGGCTATGGACTATCCGCATCAGGTGCAGTGGGAGGATAAGGACATTGGAAAAGTCGATCTCCCCTCCGCTCTCTCTAAACTTGTAAATTGTATGTGCCGCCATGGGAACCAGCATCAAGTACTGGGTATTTTATACACCGCCATCTTCAGGTTAGAATAGAGATAAAGGAAGAAAGTAGCGAAGAAGACAGGTAAGAGAGATAAAAGAGATTGGAGTACCTTGAAGTTCCCAAGTTTCTGCCATGGCCACTGAGTGAAGAGCCCTGGGTTAGTCGCCATTCCCCTTCAACGTCTCTCTTTCCCTTGCTGTTCTTCAAGTCTTCGACTCTGCTTTCTCTTTCGCCGGGTATTTGTAGAGAGAGCAAGGCCTGACAGCGTGGGGTAGCTGAAATATCTAGTATCGTGGCTTTCTCTCGTGGGCCCACGTTCTCCGTGCAGCTCGTCTTGGAGTAAAAAGGATCGATCTTAAAAATCAGTGGAAACGGCGGAGGCGAGGACAAGTGACTGGTGTTGCCGGGGTACAGAGTAAAGAGGAATCAGCATCGCCACAGCGAGGAAGAGAGTCCACAGTCAGTGGAAGAGAGTCCGTCCCTCGCCCTCACTTTTATCTTTGCCATCTCTCTCCCTCTCTGTCAAGTCACTTTCTAGTTTCTTCTACTTGTCCACTGAAAATGGTGTCACCTTGGCTGCTGTCTCCTCCAATGTCCCGAAACTCTGAGCTCCGCATGGCAGTGTCAGCACAGTGAATTAAAGGGGGAAAACCTTTCAAGAGAGAGAAAGAGGTTGAGTGGAGGTGAATGCCGGTGCGCTCCAAGCCGGCGACCCCAACCGACAAGTAAACAGCGGTTCCCGTGAGTTGACTCAGAGACAACGAGAATAGCGCGGGCGAAATTTCCGAAGTCCATTTTAATGAGTTCCGACGGAGGTTAAGAAGTACGGGCAGAGGAAGACAGACTAGGCGAGCCTTTATAGGGACTAGAACACTGCCGGAGGGTTACTGTGAGTTTGCCTGAGGCATGAGTAAAGAGGGAAAAGTAGCTAGACCCGCCCACAGACTCCGAGGAAGAAATGAGGGAGAGAGAGGGCTTCTAGGACATCTACTACGGCAGCATAAACGCTTCTCGTAGCCAATGCACGCAACCTATGCTTGATATAGCGGTTGAAGTCGTCTGAAAATGGTCACGGGCAGCATCTGTCGCTCGCTCCGTCTCTCCCATTAAAGATACGCAAGCACCGAGCAGGATCTTAAACCGACAATGAGACAGCAGCATGCGTCGCCTCTGTCTCTCATGACGGATCTGCGAGCCGCGCACCGAGCTCGGTCTTACAGCAACAATCAGACACCTCTCTCTCTCCCCCCTCGGGTGAATGAAGGATTTGGGAGCCGCTTAAAGCAAACAATAAGACGCGGAAGACAGCAAATTGCGTCAACATCCTCCCTCTATCTTCAGTATCTGACTCGAAAAGGGATTAAATGAAATATAAATAGCAAAATGTAAAAAAGATTAAGCGATATTGAGGTTCAAGAACTCTAATAACAGCAACTTAGAGAGAGAAACTCTCAAAAACGCAGCGCATGAACTCACTCCTCACCAGCGACGGTCCCCTTCTCGCTCACATAGATACCATCCAGGAATTTCCGAATATCCTTGTTCTTCACATGGCATTTCTGCATAAGAATAAAGATATTGATCAATAACAGAACAAATTGAATAGAAAATTCAAAGTTAATACTAATAGTAAGATATTCTGACCTGATTTATCAGAGCGGCGGAGCGGGACACGAGTTCAATATCGTTGCCGTCAAGGATCAGCTCATCCTTGACCTTTTCTGAGCGTACGATCTTCACCCCTTCGAGCATGTCGATCTTCCGAACCTGATATTAAAATCGGTGACAAAAATCAGTAGGGAATAAAAATACGACGTTTCATCTCATCTTTTAAGTAACATTACCACTTTGAGGAATTATGCTAGTTATTTCTGAGGAAAAATCAAAATTAAAAAATAAAATTCGACTAATTGTCTCGCTAAATGAGAGATCAGCGGTGATCAAGAATAAAATGACAGGCTCTCTGTAAGGAAAGAGACAATAATCATAAATAGAATTCAACTAAATAATCATAAATTGATTGTTACATTTCTTCCATGGTAATGCTGTTCAAATCGAATTACACAGAATCTGGAAAATAAATAAAACAGCAATAACGAAAGATCAAAAGATTTAATGCATCCATAAAATGACGGGAGAAAAACCAAAAACGATACATTACACACAGATGCAATTAAATTTTCAAGAAAATGAAAAAAATCATAAAGAGGATTCGATTAAAGCATACTGCACTTCCTACAACTAAAACAGCTAGTAATAAAGCTCCAAACGTTTAAATTATCCAAATCAGAATGGAGAATACCCAGAGCACGGTATTACACATGGACTCAATTAAATCGAGTAAATTACTATACCTCTTTTGCAGCAATATCTTTAATAGTGCGTTAATCGATCCAATAATCTTTCGCAGTGATTCCATTCAAATTGAACCAGACCCAGCGAGACGTTCATCACAAAATCAGAAAGATTATTGGATCAAACGTCCCGAAAACACTAAAGTTACACATAGAAGAACGGAAAATTTCCATGAACCCTAAATCAAAAACAATAAAAAACAAAAATGAAAGATCACGCATCCAGACTTGCCAGTAAAAGAATGGGAAAATCCGAAGAACACTAGAGTAACAGAAACTAAAAAAGCAAGGTGAAAGATCAAACGTCCAAAATTATTCATAAAAGAACGGGAAAATCCCAAAGAACACTATATCAAAAACAACCAAATAGGTAAAGATCAAACGTCCAAACTTACCCATTTAAGTATGGAAAATTCCAATAACAATAAATCAGAAACAAGTAAAAAGCAAAATTGAAAGATCAAACGTCTAAAAGTACCCTAAATCAAGAACAGTCATACAAAGGGAAATCCCAAGAACTCTAAATCAAGAACAGTTAAAACAGCGAAAATGAAAGACAAGTCGTCCAATCTACCATTGAAAGAACAGAAATATCCCAAAAAAGCAAAAAAAATGAATGATTAGGAGATAAAAGAGAACGTTAAACGCACCTAAAACACAATTAAACCAAGCAAAATACGTACTCTCTTCTCCCCCAGGAAGTTTCTGATCTCGATGGCGCAGTTATTTCCTGAAATACTAGCGTTGATGGGAAAGTGCGCGTAAACCAGGCGCATCTTGTAGCGGTAGCCCTTGGTGACGCCGGAGATGAGGTTCTGTACGTGGCTGATCGCGGTCCTGATCGCCGCCATGGTGCGCCGAGTACCAAACCACGCGTCCACCTTGAGCTTCTTCCCCTTCTCTATCAGCTGAAAGTCCAAGTTCAGATGCTTGAAATTTCTGGTCAGCTTTCCCCGCGGGCCTTCTACGGAAATGATCTTCGCCTGAACCTTAATTTTCACCCCTTCAGGAATGTCCATAGTCTGGGACGAGAGAATCGTCTTCATCGCCGCAAAACTGGGCGACAGCTGCCGCTCCGGCGGGTACTGTTTGTTTCTCCGATCAACGACAGCACAAAACGACGATTGCTCTAGGGTTTAGAGAGCAGCAGCCATCCCGTAGGTTAATATTGGGCTATGGGGCTGTAAATGATGGGCCGGCTGGTCCATCATGGATTCAAAGTGCCGTCGTCTTGGCCCTGACCTTTCTAGATGGTCAGATGGGCCAGCCTAGGGTTCTCCAAAACCGACCCCGAAACCGAAACCGAAACCGACGGTTCTTAAAATTTCCGTAAACTGAAATCTGGTTTCTGTTTCGGTTTTTTAATTCTGTCTCACTGAATTATAATTTCATTAAATTTGGACTCTCAATCTTTTTAATTCGTGAATTAAGTTGGTTGGTTAATATTTTAGTTTTTTCAATCTCCAGCATGCTTTCTCTTCTCCTAAACATCTCTCTCTCTCTCTCCCTCTCCCTCTCCCTCTCGCCCCCCCCCCTTCCCCAAAAAAAACCTTCTCGCTCTCTCCGTCGTAGTTCTAATGTAACACACTACCCCTTTGGGAGTTTTCGGACGCTATTTGTCTCTCAACTTAAAGATTTATTGCCCATAATTTCTCACATATTCGATCCCCATCTGATCATCACAGATAGAGTTCTCCGGTTCCGGTGTTTGTACTAGTTTTTCTTGTGAAAACCTAAACCTATACCTACCTTCGGTTCGGTGTCAGTGACAGTATTGTCTGGTGTCAGTTCGATGAAACGTATATTTTCGGTGATGTCTTATTTCATTTAAACATAAATTAAGATTATTGAGAAGAAATCATCACATCCTAATAACATACAACATATCAAGAATTCAAGATAAAATTCTAATATAGGTAAACTTTAGCCATTAAAAATTGTTAAAGTTCAAATTTTTCAAGAGAATAAAAAATAGAGCTTTAGCGAATTATCATTTCACAAGTCTACTTTCTTCAACCTCTAAATCTATTTCGTCATCTTAGGTGGCATCCTCACGACTCTAAGACTTTAAGGTCATCAAAGCGGATATAGTGTCCGGTACTAGCCTTCTTCTTCTAAATGTGATAGTTCCTCTACTTGCGGAAAAAAGACTCTCAAAGGGAGAGCTTGACGCACAAATAGACAGAAACTCCTTTGTAAGCACTAAAATGTGTGGATATTTGTTAGATCCTCTGCTGTGCCACCACTATAACGAGTCATCATATAAGCAATCAATACAAGGCTCACATAAGTAATCCTCTAATTCAACCTTTACTGATTTCTTATCTAGTGTTTCTGCTCCTACTTAATTGTCGCTCCATAAATTACATCATTACTTTTGAACTCTTATGAGTCATTGAAGCCAAAAGATCATCAATCGACATAGAACTTGAAGCTTCTACGATATGCACTTATTCAAGCATATTAAGTAAAGTTTCCACAACAAATTTATGCTCATCGTGAAACATATGTTCCAACTTGAATCCAGGGTCTAGCATTATGGTAATAGGAAAAATAGGCTTTCTCCTCACCTGCATTTCATGTTTCAATAATTTCTCTTTCATCAAAGTGGATGCACATCTTAGTGCCTTTGCTTGGTCATTGCTCATTTTTGTCCTTGTAAAATCTTGGAAAGGATGATCTAGCTAAAAAATTAATGAGTCCAATCTTTCAACTAGAAGCTCATAAAATCCCAATACATTTGGCAATGTAATTGATTTTGACTTAGAAAATACTTGAGTTGCCTCACTGAAAGCCAAGAGTTCCTCAGCAAACATCTTTAAGAGCTCCCATTCTTCATCCTCAATTACAAAGTTTGATTTATTTGTGTTTTGATGGTTTCTTGCCATTACCTTCAACACTTCTCTTTTTTCCCAAGCAATTTTGATCATGTCATATATTAAATTCCACCTTTTTCAAACATCCTCAACAAGAATATTTGTATTTGGCATTTTCAATTCATCACACAAAGTTTTATAGTGATGAATCCTCTTAGGAAATGATTAATTGCAATGACAAGTTTTCGAAGTCTATGGAAAATCTCACCAAATGTTTTTTGATTGATGGCTTCTAGTCCATCTATATGTTTTTCGTCATCCTCACTATCCGAATATGACTCATCATTACCAAGTTCCTTAAGTCACGTTGCATGGCTAGATTAAGAACATGGCCTTGTAAGGCATGAGATAGTTCTTGGTGAAGCTTTAACTAGAACCCTTTAACAATTTTTCTAAGCTTGCTTCCATAGTACCATTATTGCTTGCATTATCAGTGGTGATCACGCACAACTATACAAAACAAGGAAAACAAATATTTCATACAAAAAAAGTATGTAAAAATTAAAAAAAAATTCTTACCTTATTCATCAAAGTGTAATCTACAAGCACTTCAAGAAACACTTTTCCCATGTGTACCTCCATGAGATTCACGCAACTCTTTGACAGCAAGAACACATTCATGAAGGTTCCACATTTCAACAATACAATGAATCTTGATCCAAAGAATTTCCAAATGTTTTGTAGTAGTCCAAGTATATACCGTGAGTGAAACTTTCTCAATCGGTTGAAACAATTGTCGCATTTTAACCTTTTTCATCATCAAATTTTGCAGAGATGTCACATCATAATGTGTTTCTACTCAGAAAAGACACATCACATTCTGCAAAATAGGAACAAAAAGCTTTAAATTGTGGATTCTCAAGGGTTGCAAAAGCCATATTGGTGTTGATTATCAAATCAATGTATATTTCCTTTGTAAGCTCTTGAGTCCTTCTTGAATATTTAATTTTTTTGGGAAAAAATTGGTTCGTGGATTTTGAGTATGTGAAGGCTTGAGATCCCTATAAATAGTGTGATGAAAATTTTCTAAGTGTTTCCATAGAGCCATAGTGCTTCCCGTCTTGTGTCTCTTTATTATCAACTCTCTCAAGGGGTACTTTGCTTACAAATGTGGTAACAATAACGACCATTGTCATTCTTTTTATAGTAGACCAAAGTCGGGGAGCCTTTTCAATGTTGTGAGGAATTCATAGTACTCACACTAGTAGAAATATGTCTTTGTATTATTTGAGGCAATTTGCTAACATCAAATGAATGATGATATCAAATGCTTAATATTATTAAACTAGATAAATATTTCATACGTGATCAATAAGAAATTATGTATAATAATATAATCTAAGTTACATCATCTTGAGGGATATACATTTGAGGTTGTTGATACTCAATAATTGCGAAGTTAAATTTCTAGAATTCAAATAATCTACGTTAGATAGAAATAAGTAAGATATTTAAAAATCATCTATGCACCAAAAATTTGAAATCTTTATACACACATAAATAGAGTGCAAATGATTTCAAGAAGATATCCTCCTCAAGATGCATTTAGAACATATTAAAGAAAAAGTGAATAAAAAGTGAACAAAATGATAGGTCAATGTTTCTAAGAATTGATAATAAGGTCAAGTCTTGTTCAAGAGAATTCAGCGCATGAGTATTGATAATATGCAATCTTAACATGATAAAACATGATTATTAATGCAAAATAAGGCATAAAACATTCCATTTATATGCATGTTATCATACTTTGAGTGCATTTCTATCATTCTATGCGATTTTATGTTATAATCTCAAAATACATTAATTTAGGGTTAATTATGATGAATTAAAGATTAAAGATTTATAACCGATCTTTACTTGAGATTATAAATGGTTTCTAAAGTTAAATAATAAGAGAAATTATTTTTATGAACATTCATTTCATTTTCTAAAATTAAAATCTTAAATAAATGAATGTATTTTTGAAATAAGAATTAAATCTCTTGTTATTTAAATAATTTAAATTTTTATAATGATAGATAATTAAATTTCAGATCAAATGAAAGAAATTTGGATGAATTTGGAGTTGTATTTTGAAAGATATGATTTTTACAATTTTTTTAGATTTTTCTGATTTTATTTTCGATTTAAAATGTTTAAAATAATTAAAAAATTAACAAAAAGCGTTTTATTTTTCGTGCGGGACCCACGTTGACGCGACGTGGCACTCAGGGCCACGTGGCAGCGCCACGCGGGCCCACGCGGCACCTACGTGGCGTTATATATATTTATTATTATTATATAATATATAAAGGGTCTTCAGCCTTCCCCATATAGGAAGGGTTATTGATCCATATAAATCGGCGGGTATTATAAACCCGACGATTCCCTTTCTTTTATTCCGTGTGGGACTAATCCACACGGCTTTTATAGTTGCAGGCGACATGGCAAAAGCGGAGGCGTCGGATTCAAACAGGCGATGAAGATCGGACGTGGATCGCGTGGACTTAAATTCCACTGATCATCAATCACGCATGTGGCTTAAAATCAAGTTATAACGGTCACGATTGAAGGCGACGTGGCATCACAATCTTCGGATCAACGGCGCATCGGAGAATCCGCGCGTCGATCGAGTGGACGCGCAGTCCACGGATCAGAGATCAACGCACATGTCATTTAAGTGGAGTTATGACGGTCACGATTTAACGCGCCGAAAACACATCGCAACCGTTGGATCGCGCTCCAACGAGCGGAAATTGATGCGTTTTATAACGCACGACGTGAGGATCGATCTGGAGCATCCATCCGCGATCTGACGGCCACGACATTTTCATAACGTTTCACTTTGAGGCGTTTAATCTGGACCGTTGATGGAGATTAAACGCATCCATCCAACGGTTTCGCCCAAATTAGCCTATAAAACGAAGAGTTCTTCGTGATTGTAAGACATTCGAGGAAGATTTCACTTAATCGACCTATCTACACGCATCTTCTATTGAATCTCTCACTTGTAATCGCTTCTAGACTCGATTTCGCGTCCACGGAGTGTTTATAAGTGAGATTTCATCGATCAATCGAGGAGAATTTGTCTCTTGAACACCGATGTTCACGTTTGAATTCACGGAATGAATAGCCATCGATCCGGCGATCAATTGGATCAATTTGATCGTTATCTCGGGTTAGAAAACAAGTTTATCCTCTTATCTATCATCTTGCATCATCAATTTTAGGTTTAGGATCTCAATTTAGTTTAATTTCGTTTTTAATTTCAATGTGTGTTCTTCGCGATTCCGAAAATTTCATCCCACTTCCATCTTTGATTTCTCCGCGATTACTAATCCAAATCGAGTGATTTTTTATTCCATGGATAGATCTTTGAGAGAGAGATAGAGAGGAGAGAGAAAGATGGGCTTCAGCCCATCTTTCTGAAAACCAACATTTTCTCTGATTTCTCACCTCAATTCATCATCTAATTTGATCAATTTCCAAAAGATATCTCGAAAATACCTTAATTCCCTGTGGATTTCGACCCTTATTTACTATTATACCCTTCAATTCGTTATAAATTCCCAAAATTGGTAAGTTCGGAATAATTTTTGACGCGATACTGCGTGAAATCGACGACCTCGCGATCTCGTCTCGTCAAGTATTCAACAAAAACTATCATTTCAAAGAGAACAAACTTTCATATTCAAAATCAGCACTCAAAGGAACACTTTCGCTAAAAAAATGAGCAGAAATGATAATAGAAATATCTTTTGGAAGAGAAATATTCTAGGAAAGAAGATGAAGTGATTGTGATGCATTGAAAATGCAAATTTATATTGGAAATCAGAAATTATTGGAACTATTATCATAAAAAACAGCAAAATGATAATAAAAATGTGTGATGGAGAGATATTTCTCATAAAAAATATGGAAAAAAGATGAAATTCAATAGTGATGTTGTTCGGGGTGTTGTTCGAGGAAGTGTTGTGACTCGATTTCTTTGAAGGTAATTGCTCAATTGATCCCCCTTGTTTGTGGGTTCTTTACACACAGTGAGGGAATGGTCATGTATGGGGCCATGGATGTGCAAAGAAGGAGAAGCATGAACAGCAGATCTCTCTCTGTGGTTCTAATGGTGGACGGTCATGCAGAAGGAATCCATCATGAAAGTTCCCACCGCAGATACCATGGCGATGAAGGTCTAGAAGGGGAATTCGTGCCATAGATTATCAAGCAAGCAATCAAACTCCAAGCACTCAACAACGTCTAGAAGTACGTGCACAAAGCCAGTCGCGAGAATAACTCTATAAGCAAAGGCCTTGATAATAGAGAATAATGGTTTTTTTCTAGGAGAAAGTGGGGAAGTAGCGAGAGAAGAGAGGGATAGCAACGCTGGCCATGCTGGCAATGACGATAATGAATATGGGGATAATCTTGCGATACATGGCATCGATTTTATCATAGCAGGATCCCTTGAAGTTTATGATGCACTCATTTGGATCTTCCTTGGCTACCATGACTATTAATATGGCGAGTGCTCCGAGTAGTATTGCAAACAAGAAGAGAGATTTCAGACCCATTTCTCTAACTTCCACTGTTGCTTCATCGTATTTCTCCTTTTTGACAATCCACCTTGCTTGAGACTAAAATTCGGGGTGCTGCATCATGTAGCTCTCAAAATTTAAAACTTCAAGTTTAGATGCAGACATTAAACCTACCTTGCTCTTTTGTTCAAGAACCAGTCTTCCACCTGTCATGGAACTAATGACGAAAGTGAAGTAGATGAAAATGGACTGCAATATTTTGAAGAGATATTGCGAGAATCTAAGCGACGAGAATCGCTGACTCAAGAAAGATATTCAAGAGTTGAAGACAATGAAATTGAAATCAATTAGCAGCCGAAGAAATTGGAACTTCAAAACTAAACCTAACAAATCAAAATCACCCCCAAATAAATTTCAATGCTTTGATGCAGCTTTAGCTTCAGCGGGAAGCTTTCAACGCGCGTTATTGGCACGAAATGGTGACTGCTACTTGATGCATATAACTACATGAGACAGTGAGATGGTGAGACGATGAGAAGCAAGAACTTGCCGATGCAAGTAACTACGTGAGACAGTGAGAGAGAGAGAGAGAGAGAATCGAAACCAAATCCTTCACTGCTCACTCAAAATGAAAACCAAAACCAAACCGAATCCTTTGGTTTGACCATTTTTTGACCACTACCGGTGTCAGTTCAGTTTGGTTTTTCGGTATGCTGTTCGGTTTTAGAGATCTTTAATCACAGAGTTCTTATGAATTAAGCATAGATGATCTGAAGAAACATCTTGGGAAATGGAGTATATGATGATATGTTTACATTACGTAGTCGTAGATAAAGAGAGTATGATCAGTTAAAGTCAACACTATTTTTGCAGATTTAATCTATATATGCTCATTGATGATGGATCAGGAGTTGTATGATCTCAGTGAGATTCGTATAATATAGTGCTCTTGAGGGATTTTCATAACAGGATCATTTATCTAGAGTTTATGTTTGGTCAAAGCAAAAGTCCATTCTATGATAAATGGAAGAATATGATGGTCTAATGCTGATTTTATATGATAAGGTTAGTTATGTGTATTAACTTTAAAGGATTATGTATGAAAGTGAGCCATCACTCTCATGGCCTAATTTTAGTTTCATCAGTGATTTCTAATTTAGCCAAAAGCACTAATTGTGATTTTAGGTATGACAAATTGAGACCTCAAGGTCATTGAAAACACACAGTCAAGAGTCAAAATTAATACCAAACTCACCAATTTTAAGATTAAATCACGAATTGAATAGAAGAGTGGTGAATAAGGATCGAATCCATGAAGAATAAAGGTAATTTTAAGGGATCTTTTAAAATTATGCCAACTAGGACGATGGAATGTGGATAAAAATTAGGAAAGAAGACTCGAATATGAATCCACACAATCAAAAATCACTGAATTTGTATCAACATTCACGAAAAACCGAAATTGAAATTGACTCAAATTACGATTCGAAATTAAAATCTAAAGCTATAGGAAGGAAGATTAAGATGGCATACAATCCCTAACCCAAGATTGTGCTCGAATTGATCTAATCATTCGCCGAATTCAAGGCTTTTCATTCCCAAATTCTAAAAACACAATCGTTGATGTTCAAGCATCGATTTCTTCCTACTATCTCAATGAAATCTTACAATCAAGAACTCCAAGGACGCGGAAATGAGTCTAGAAGCAATTCGAAGCAAGAGATTCAAGGAATTCGGTATCTAAACAGTTCGATTACTCAAATTGCCTTGGAATGTTTTACAATGTCGAAAGAACATCTCAATTTATAGGGCGAATTGGGCGTAACTCGTCCGCTCGGGCATTTAATCTTCGATCAACGGTTCTGATGAAATACACGATTGTGAATTGTTACAATTGAGTTGTGACCGTTGGATCTCTGATGGATCGCCGAGATGATGCCACATCGCGAGCGTTATAAGTAAAGCATCGAATCGCCGTCGTTTAATCTCTATCAGACGCTCTAGATGCATTTCGTCGGTTTTAATTTCAGTCGTTATAACTCTTAAGATCAACAGCTGAGATTAAATTATTTTAAAACAATTCGCCGAAGAATGAGATTGTGCAACATACCCCCTCCTTTTGACGATCAACTGTCACGATTAAACACGCGATCGGACACTCCAGATTGTGCCACGTCACCTACGCACTTATAAAATCGATTTTGAATTAAATAAATCGATTTTAAATTTATAAAAATTTAGAAAATCCCAAAAAATTCATTAAAAATTCAGAAAAATTTAGAAAAATTTAGAAAAAATCCCTTAAAATCCCTAAAAATTAGAAAAGTCATAACTTTCAAAATATAACTTCAAATTAGTCCAAATTTGTTTCATTGGATCAGAAATTTAATTATTTATCATTATAAATAGCCAAATTTAATAAATAACAAGAGATTAAATTTCTATTTCAAAAATACACTCATTTCTTTTAGATTTTAAAACTTAGAAAAATATATGAGTATATCTAAAATAATTTCTCTTATTATTTAACATTAAAAACTAATTTTAATCTCAAGGAAAGATGGTTATGAAAATATTAACTTTAATTCATCATAATTAAACCTAAATTAATGCATTTTAAGATTATAATGACTTTTTCATAGAATGATAGATAAATACTCAAAAATATGATAATATGTATTAGAATGGAATGATTTATGACTTAATTTGCATTAATAATCATGTATTTCATGTTTAATTAGCATGTTATCAAGGTGCATGGCTGATATTTAGAAATTATAACTATCTTACTTAATTCTATCTAATATCAATTATGTGAATTCTAGAAATTTAAGTTTACAATCATGAAGCATCAATGACCTCAAATGGATATCACTCAAGATGAGGAAACTTATATGTTATTATTTTATGTAATTTCTCATTGATCATATATTAAATATTTTTCTAATCATTGATCATACATAAAGAGTTTGTAATCGTCATTCATCTACATTTAGCATATTGCCTCAAATGATGCAGAGACACGTATTTCTACAAGTGTGAGCACTTTAAATTCCTCATAGCATCATAAAGTCTCTTCCGTATTGGTCTACTATACAAAGAAAGATAATGGTGATTATTGTCGCAACATTTGCAAGCAAAGAACCCCCTCAAGAGAATTGATAATAAAGAGAGACATGGCAAGAAGCACTATAGCTCGATGGAAACACTTGGAAAAGTTTCATTGCTCTATCTATAAGGATCCCAAGCCTTCAGGTACTCTAAATCCACTAACTAATTTTTTTTCAAAACAAAATAAATATTTAGAAAGGACTCAAGAGCTCACTAAGAAAATATGTATTGACTTGATAATCAAGTCTGATACAGCCTTTGCGACACTTGAGAATCCAGAATTTGAAGCTTTTTTATCCTATTTTGCACAATGTGATGTGTCTCTTGTGACTGGAAACACATTATGATGTGGTGTCTCTACAAAGTTTGATAGTGAAAAGGTGAAAATACGAAAATTATTTTGACCAATTAAAAAGGTGTCGCTCACGGTAGACACTTGGACTACCACGAATCGTGTGGCAATACTTGGGATCAAGATTCATTGGATTAACGACTTGTGGAACCTTCATGAACGTGTTCTTGTTGTTTCATAATTGTGTGAATCTCATGGAGGTACATACATGGCAAAAGTGTTTCATGAAGTGCTTATTGATTACAATTTAATGGACAAAGTAAGAATTTGTTTATATTTATTTAATTTTTAGTACTAAATACTTGTTTTCCTTTTTTTATAGTTATGCGCGATCACTGTTGATAATTCAAGCAACAACAGGACTATGACAGCAAGCTTGAAAAAATTGTTAAAGGGTTTCTAGTTCAAGGTTCACGAAGAACTATCTCACACCTTGCATGGCCCATGTTCTCAATTTAGCCGTACAATGTGGCTTAAAAGAACTTGGTAATGATGAGTCATATTCATATAGTGAGGATGACGACAAACATATAGAGGGACTAGAAGCTATTAGTCAAAAACCGTTTAATGAGATTCTTGACAAGCGGAGACCGCCAGGTCCTCAATTTCACACGGTCTCGTGTCAAAACGAAGTCCAAACTTACCAATTTGATGAAAATATCTCGAATTGAGGGGTATAATGGTAAATAAGGGTCAAATCCACAGGAAAATAAGGAAATTTATGATGATCTCTTCGAAATTGATCAAATTGGATGATGAATCGATGATAGAAATTGGGGAAAATGGTAAATTATTAAAGAGAACTTCAAATTGTTTCCACGGAATCAAAGATCATCGAATTTGACTTTGATTTCATGGAGACATTGAAAATCGAAGTGGGGAGACATTTCCGAAATCGTAAATCACGATTTTAACTAAAATTAAGCAAGATTAAACTTTAATTCCTAATCTAAATTGAAATAAAACATAAATAGATGATAGATTAGCAAAAACTGACTCCACTAACCCAATATTGTGATCGGATTAACACGATTAATCACCTAAATCGTCAAAAATATGAAGAACACGATCATGGAATTCAAGCTTCGATTTCTCCTTCGTCTCTCAACCAAATCTCGATCTTAAACTCTCCGTGGATGCGGAATTGCATGTAGAAGAGGCTAGGATTGAGAGATTCAAGAAGGGAGGTGTCTAAACAGATAAATTGGATTGATTTCTATCTCGAATGCTTAAGAAATCGGAAGAACATCTCTATTTATACAAGTTTTGGGTGTGATCGTCCGATGGCCTTAATCAACGATTATGATGGAACGGTCCATCGTGAACCGTTTCAAAAATATCACAACCGTCCGATCCGTGATGAAGCGCTCAGATGAAGTCTGTGGAAATGCGTTATAAAACGCCTTGGATCATGCCCCTTGAATCGCGATCTGACGATCGAGATGCGCCCCCCGCGCGTTTCATCAGAGCCGTTATAGCCACGTGCGTTGATGATGATCGGTGGACCTCGAGTCCACGCGATCCACGCATCTCAATCGATGCGCCTTTTAATCCGATGTCTCTCCTTTCACCACGTGTCCTGCGCTTAAAATATCGTGTGGAACTTAGTCCCACACGGTAAAAAAGAAGAGAAATGGTCGGGTTTATAACAAGTGCAAAATATGAGGGTTAGCGTAATATCTGAAATATCGGATGCTTAAATGTACTATAACCCTAATATTACGAGTAAATATAAATATGCATGCCACGTGTCACCTCCGCGCCATGCAAGCGCTCGCGTGGGCCCACGTGGCCTTGCGTGCCACGTCGCACCCATATGGGTCCCGCGCAAAAATATACCCCTTTTTCCTCTCTTTTTTAATGTTTTAATCATTTAAAAATAAATTCAAAAAAATCCAAAAAAATCCCTAAAAATTAGAAAATTCATAACTTTCAAAAGATAACTCCAAATTAATCCAAATTTCTTTCATTTTATCTGAAATTTAATTATCTATCATTCTAAAGAGTCAAAATTAATAAATAATGAGAGTTTTAATTTCCATTTCAAAAATATATTTATTCTTTAAAGTTTTTAACTTAAGAAAATGTAAATAAATGTCTATAAAATGATTTCTCTCATTATTTTAACTTTAAAACCTCTATAATCTCAAGTAAAAGATGGGTTATTAAATTATTTATATTTAGATCATCATATTTACCCATAATTGAAAGTATTTTTGAGATTATAATGACTTTTTCATGGAATGATAGAAAAATACACATAAGTATGATAACATGCATGGAAATGAAATCATTTATGCCTTAATATGCATCAATAATCATGTTTTATCATGTTAATTTAGCATGTTATAAATTCTCGATAGACGTAGAAAACTTATTATTGCAATTAATAATTCTCTAAAGATATGATCAAGGTTGCTTGGGAAAAAAGAGAAGTGTTGAAGGCAATTGCAAGCAACCATCTAAACACAAATAAAGAAAACTTTTAAATTAAGGATGAAGAATGGGAGCTCTTAAAGATGTTTGCAGAATGAACTCTTGGCTTTCCGTGAGGCAACTCAGGTATTTTCCAAGTCAAAATCAATTACATCGCCAAATGTATAGGGGCTTTACGGACTTCTAGTTGAACTATTGGACTCCTTAATTTTTGATCTAGATCATCATATCCAAGATTTTACAAGGCCAAAAATGAGAAATAATCAACCAAAGGCACTAAAATGTGCATACATAGTGATGAAGGAGAAATTGCTAAAATATAATATTCAAGTGACGATAAAGTCGATGTTTCCTATTGCCAAAGTGCTAAACCTTAGATTCAAGTTGGAACATATTCCTTATGATGAGCACAATTTAACATGCTTGAATTAGTACGTATCATAGAAGCTTTGAATTAGATGTTAATCAATGATCTTTTAGCTTCATTAAGTCACAAGCATTCAAAAGTAATGATGAAATTTATGGAACGGCAATCAAATAGGAACACAACACTAGATGTCAAATCAAAAAAGGCTGAATTAGATGATTACTTATGTGAACCTTGAATTGATTGCTTACCTGACGACCTGATATAGCAGTGGCACAAGACAAGATCTAAAAAATATCCATGTATTTCAGTGCTCGGAAGGAGATCCTTTATATTTGTGTATCAAGCTCTCCCTTTGAATGTCTTTTTTCCACAAGTAGACGAATTATCACATGTAGAAGAGGAAGGTTAGTGCCCGACACTATATATGCTTTGATGACCTTAAAGTCTTGGAGTTGCGAGGATGCCACTAAAGGTGATGAAATTGATTCAGAAGTTGAAGAAAGTAGATTTGTGAAATGAGTTTTCATACTTTCATGAAACTCTATTGTTTGCTCTCTTGAGAACCTAAAACTTTTATTATTTTTAATGGCCAATGTTTAATTTTTTTATATTTTTATCTTGAATTCTTGATATGTTATATATATATTATTAGGAAGCGATGATCTCTTGTCATTTGTTTGTTAAACTTGTATATATATGTATACAAATTGTAATGTTATAAGAATATTAATTTTTATTCAACAAAAATAATATATCATCGAAAGTATAGGTTTAACCGAAATTGACACCTGACAATATCATCACCAACACCAAACTAAAGTTATGTTTAGGTTTAGGTTTTTACAAAAACTGGTACCGACATCGAAAACCGGAGAACCCTAGGCCAACCTATGAATAGAGAGAGATAGAGAGAGAGAGAGAGAATTTATGTTCCTTAATCGTATCAACATAATCAACCTTGGGAAAGACACGAGATCACCAATACACCTCCAAATTATCTATGGCAGAAGCATTGAGAGATAAGCATCGATAGCATAGATAGATGATGCTATTTTGTTTAATCAACAAGTGAGGACCCAAGCTTCTCCAAAATGAAACCAAACACTGAAGAACCAAACCAAACCAACACCAGCAGTGGGGAAAAAAAGTCAATCCATCGTCTGCTTTTTTATTATTTGGTTTTGGTTTTGAACTTTGGTGTCACCTAATGACTTCCCTCTCTCTCTCTATAAAAATTGTTGATCATTTACAATTATGGGCTAGGTCAAATGACTATGCCTCAGATCTTTTGCATGATATCTTATTTACATTCCTTTAATCTCAATTTTCATTTTCTCAAATGTCTTGCTCTTTGTAGTGAAAATTTTTAGATTAATTGAATACTACACAGTGGGGATCGACAGTTTATTTAATTATTATTTTTTCTATTTATGGAGATGACAAAGGATGGGAAAGTCTGAATTAGGGTATTACAAGAACCTCTTTCTTGCTTTCAACTGCTTCAGATAATTTTTTTACAATGACCCTTGGATTTCTATACTATTTATTGTTGAGAAATGATCTTGGATGTAGAATAGAAGAGAGGTTTGAGATAGAAAAGAAAACACACATCCATTATACTTAACTATCTGGGTATATATACAATGTGGAGTGACCATTAGACTCTAATGGTCACTTTATAAAGGCTAGTATCAATAGGGAATTTTAACAATATTACAAGGGTATAAATATAAATAATTTTATATTGGGTAGAACTATAAGCTATTTATATTCTCAACACTCTCCCTTGAGTGCAGGAATGGATGCTCTTCATTTGAAGCTTAGAGATATGCTCCAAAAAAACCTTAGCTGGAAGTCCTTTTGTGAATATCTGCATATTGCTATGTAGATGGAACATGAGTGATGCATATAACCTTCTCCTCCAACTTCTCTTTGATATAAAAGCAATCTATATCAACGTGTTTAATCTTGTCATGATAGACTAGGTCATGGGATATGATGATTGCTGAATTATTATTGCATAAGACTTGGATTGGCTCGTCATAAGGAATTTTTAGATCTTTTAGAATACTTCATATCCACATTACTTGATCAATTCTACTTAACAAAGCTTTGAACTCAGCCTCTATGCTTGATTTAGAAATAATGGTTTTGTTTCTTACTTCTCCACGTGATTAGGTTTCCTCCTAAGGGGGTACAATACCATGTAGTTGATCTACGATGAATTAAAGAGCTTTGCATAGTCCAAGTTTGTATAAACCACCAAATCCTACTTAAAGGCTAGGTCATGTCCTATTGTTCCTTTGAGGTACCTCAACACTTGGAGAGATGCCTGAAAATGAAATCTACATGGACTATGAATAAATTGACTCAATACACTGACTGAGTAAGAGATATCAATACATGTATGAGCTAAATAGAGTAGCTTACCGATTAGTTTTTTAGAAGAACCTATCTCTATTCTAGGATCATCCTTGTTGATTTTCAGTTTGTGGTTAACTTCAATAGGTGTATCATTGATATGACTATGTAATAGTTTGGTTTCTTATAAAAGATCTAGAATATATTTTTGTTGAGTCATAAGTAGACTTGAAGTTGTTGGAACTTTGCCTAAAGTTGCATGTTGGCAGAATAAAGTATGGTCCCCATTACACTATTTGTATCCAAGTATTTTCATTGTTTGAGTGAACTTTCAAAAACATGTTCTCGTGGACTACTTTAACCCATATAATGCCTTCTTTAGTTTACATATCGCTAGTTTTTTGTACAACATGGGGGAACTTCCATATAGATCTCCTCATCTAGATCTCCACTTAGGAAGGCATTTTTAATGTCATATTGCTGCATATCCCACGCTAGGTTCAGTGCTAATGAGATGGCAGGCGATTAATAAGATGTGATGCAGTCATCACTGCAAAACTCCATAAATTCTTTGGTGGGGCTAGCTGAATTATTAAGGTTCAACCTTTATTCATGATGTCCCCAATTTTCCTTTCGGCCAATCCATTCTGTTGAGGGGTATATGAACATGAGGTTTCATGTCTAATTCCTTCCTTGTCGAAGAATTCCTTTACTTCATGATTACAAAATTCTCTAGCATTATCTGTCCAAAATCCCTCAATATCTATCCAAACTGTCTCTTTACTAAGTGGCATAAATTTTTTAGGATGTTAGTCACTTCTTCTTCTTTTTTCCTAAGTAAGAATAACAACAAAATCTACTGTGATCATTGGCACAAACTAGGAACCATTTGAATTCATTCATGTTTATAAGTGGAGATGGTTCCCATATTTCACAATGAATGAGCTGAAATGGTGATGTGCATCAATTATTTTCTAGAAGATAAGTATTCCGCTTTAGTTGAGCAAGTTGGCATGCCTCACAGATAAAATTTTCTAATGACAACTTTCCAAAAAGGTTAGGGTACATATTCTTCAAAGTAGAAAAAGTAGGGTGTCCTAGTCTCCTTTTTAGCAAGTGGATCTTCTCTGCTGTCGAGTTTGTTGATACTAATGTCACCTTAGTTTCCAACGCCTTTACTGTGTCTATATGTGTATCATGGAGATAATAAAGTCCATCATAGACTTTAGAAAGTCTAGTCCTCCAGCCTTGAACCTTATTGTATAGAAAAACATCAAGATCATCAAATATTATTCTATATTCATCTAATTTAGCTATCCTTTGTATTAATACAAGATTCACGAATAATCTGGGAACATGAAGGAAATAATATAGAATGAGCTTGTGGGGGACGTCCATGTAATTTCCAACATGTTTCTTTCATGGGTCCTCTTCGGTTGCAATAGTTACGCCATAAATTCTCCTTAGACCTTACTATTCCCCATTTCACATTTTCTTTTGAAGTGTCTTGATGACGAGTAGGGAGCACATAAGCAATACTATCTATTTTGCCCTTCATTTCTTGTAGGCGACTTTCTTCAGTGCGTAATTGAGAAATTGTTTCATCAAATGAGAGTGGGTTCTCTCTGTTGAAAAAGTTGACTGCGAAGTACTTCAAATTCTGGTTGCAACCCTTATAGTACCTTATAGACGGGATCCATAAGGATATATTCCTTGTCTTCTAGCTCGTGGTCAAGAGGGTGGTAATGGTCGAGCTCACTAAAGATATCACTTAGCTCATTCGCATATGTGAGTACTAATTTTTCTCCTTGTTGTAAGGATGATGCTCGAGTTACTAACTGGACAATTTTTGCTCTGTCATTCTTTTTAGAGTGAAATTTGTGGACAACATCCCAAATTTCCTTGATTGATGAGTATTTGATGAATCTATTAGCTAACTCACTAATCATGGAATCAAATATCCATGTATAGAATACTTCTTCTTCAACAACCCACCTTTTATAGAGAGGGCCTGTCTTTGATGGCGCATTCTCTGTCAGGTGATCCAGAAGGTTTCTTGGCCGCAAAATCGCCTGGACATGGTGCTCCCAGAGACAAATGTGATGGCCCATAATTGACTCCTCTGAGCCATGACGGGTAACTGTGAGAACCAATTTTTGCAAGGGGAATATAGCTCCCCATGTGCTAGATCCTATGGTAGGAGAATCCTGCATAGAAAGCACAGAAAAATGTGGGATAGCTGTTGTACCTGAGGCGTTAGGCTTCTCTTCTTGTGCCATAGGGTCAAAGGGTAGAATGTTAAGTGAGTACTCCCTTCCTACTAAGATCATTAAGAGATCTCAGTGCTTCAGTGATCAATGGCCTTTGAATAGGAATTGTAATTACAACTTCTTCTTGATCTTAGTGCTCAAAGTTCTGATACCATGTTGAGAAAGGATTTTGGATGTAGAATAGAAGAGAGGTTTCATATAGAAAAGAAAATACACATCCATTATACTCAACTGTCAAGGTTTATGTAAGGCAAGGAGTGACCATTACACTCTAACGGTTACTTTACAACAGCTAGTAGAGATAGGGTATTTCAACAATATTACAAGGGTATAAATATAAAATACTTTTATGAGTTGGGTAGAACTATAAACTGTTGATATTCTAAACATTTATATTGAGCTAGAACCTCTAAAGTAAAACCCACTTTTAATTTCTTCTTGCCATTATCACATTCTAAAATTGTAATATTAATGTTATTTTGAGCTAAAAGAAGAAGCTTACAAGATCTAGTACTTGATTTATGAGTAGAGTGATTGTCACATTCGGAAAAGGAAGGTTAACGCCCAACATTATATCAGCTTTTGATGACCTTCAAGTCTTCGGATAGCAAAGATGTCACCCATGCTAATGAAATTGGTTCAGAAGTGGAAGAAATCAGACATGAAATGACAATTTCTTCATGCTTTCTTGATTATTCTGTCAAGAATCTAAAGCTTTGACTAATTTTGAACGTTGAAATTTAACTCTTTAAGACTTTTATATTGATGTGTTGTATACATGTTATCAAGAAGTGATGATCACTCATCTTTCATTTTGCAAAACATGTTTTGAATATAAATGCTTCGGCGTCACAAATACCTCAATTCCAATGATCCGGC
Organism: Lemna minuta; assembly: GCA_024174645.1. Classification (NCBI taxonomy): domain Eukaryota; kingdom Viridiplantae; phylum Streptophyta; class Magnoliopsida; order Alismatales; family Araceae; genus Lemna; species Lemna minuta. The sequence continues at coordinate 1,590,872 of CM044103.1, read as the reverse complement.
ACCAAAATCATACAAGTCAACCGTATCAGAACAACACATTGAGCTTATGAAATAGATATACAAAGAGATGCAGAGGGAGAGATATTGAACAGATCGAGGGGGGTGATGAATGGAACCAAAGGGGAGAGAGAAGGAACGAAATAAATAGAGAAAGACTATATAGAGAGAGGAGATAAAAAGAGACTATCAGAAGGAGATAGATTGGATCTTGCAGGCAGCAATGGAGTCCAAAATCCAGGTGTGCGGTACAAGCTGAGCACCGATTCTGGTTGCTAACTCGTTGGCCTCCAGCAGTCTCCTGTCCATGACATCTTGAGTATATGCTGAGTCGACTTCCAGAGGAGGGTCAACGCTGTAGACCACATAACCTGTTGACTTTAGCATCTTCGTGTTCTCTTCCATCAAGTCCCCTCCGGCAGCAAAGACAAGATCTCTTAGATACCCTTTGTATGTGGGCATGAAATCCCCAGTTAAATAAAAGCTCAAACCGCTGAAAAGCTTCGGTGCCTGAAAAAAACTTGCCGCATATTAGATTAAACCGAAAGTAAACTAATTAGAAACCAGTAAGAGAGAGATAAATCATTAGACATCAGTAAGAGAGAGAAGAGAGTAAGAGATAGCACATCTGCATAATCTTCAAATAATAAATTGGCACGAAAAATTTAGAATTCTGATTATTTCATTGTCAAGACGTCAACTTTAGTTACAGAGAGAGAGAGAGAGAGACCTGCTCTAAGAGTCTGACCCTTCCATTCTTAGGGCCATCAAAACAACCATGGATATCATGGGATACTTCGAAGCTGCACTCTTCAACAGGGCGCCTAGCATAAAGGCATGCCTTTATCCCTGCAAGCTTCAACTATCATCAATAAGCTTCAACTAATATGGACAATAAAACTATTATCGAAGAAAAATAAAGAGGGTTAATAAGATGTGGGATGGACATACACTCAATGGTGACGATCCATTTTCCCGCTTAAAATGGCCATGAGGAATTTTAGGGTTCTGCTGCAAGCCCCATAGGAATCAGTTGAAGCAACGACGTGGGTAACACTAGGTCTCCAGTCCTTAGTCAACATTGCACCAGTCAAACTCGCAAATTTTGCTACAATATCCTGAAAATCAGATTAAATATATGATTTCAACTTGTCTATTTTAAAGGTGAAAAAAATCCCTACCCACACCTTATCTCCTGGAGAGAGGGCAGAGCCGCATAAAACCCACTCTCGCGTAGCTTCAGGAGGAGCCGACCAAAGTTCCGAATCCACTTCCCCCATTTTTGAAACATTACTCGGTGACTGATTATGGTCTCTGAAGAAATTAAAACATGGGCCATCAAAAAATTGTTACAATTTCAATTAAACATTGCTATATGAGGAGTATGCATACATAACTACACTCTACCTCTTCTTGGGTTTATCGTTGGGCAGCTTTCGACTGGCATGAGAAGGACATAGAACAAGAAAATTATCCTGTCAGAGGCATTAAAAATCAGTTAATAATTTTAAAAACCAGTCAGGCATTAAGACCCAAGGATAAATAATTATAAGCAATAACTAACTGGCACTTACAGAATCCCATCGGCAGCCGGGGACTTCAACAGCGCAAGGAACATGAAAACTCTTCCTGCAGCTCTTATAATAACAACCAAGGGCTGCCCCTTTCTTACCACATTTGCTGCATTTTATCTTTGATGCTCTAGAAATCTCTGCTTCGAGATTTTTAGCATTTTCCTCCACAAAGTACACTTGCGGTGCCCTGATTTGCCAAAATCAGCAATGCTTTATAAGACGCATGAGATGAAATTTGGGAGGTTTTTAAATTACCATTCGATGCATTTCTGATGGGCATGCAACGCATGAGCACTTGAAGCATGTTTCACATCTACTTGTGCTCCATTGATGTAGTGAAACATAGGACCTGATGCCTGATGAAAGATGAAAATTCAGTAGTTAATACAGTAACACTACTAGTTATTTGATTCAACGGATTTAGATCTTCATTCTGATTGTGGGAAAGTGATATAAATATAAATTGAAATTTAAAAAATTTTAAATCGTAAAATTTTCTTTCTCTGCTGCATATTTACCTCTGACTCCTTGGATGACTGACAGAAAGCACAAGGCATAGCACTAATTACAACCTGATCATCTGATTCCGAATAGAATGCACTGACGAAGTTTGTAGGCTTTTCAATCCCACAAGTCTTCGAAAGATCTTCTCTGGTCAATTTAAGTCGTTTTGGCTCTCTACATTGACCCTCTTTGAATTCTGTTGTTTGACCAGGAAAGTTGGGGTTGATTTGGCTATCCGATCCCTGAGAAAATCCAAGAATGAGTGGTTCATTAGTTTGCATGACTTCCTTGGGGATGAACGTCATAGAATACCCGTGGTTGTCACATGACAACCACATAGATAATTAGGCTCTCTCAAACCCTTAAAGCAATCTCTGTTTCTCTCACTGTCTCCTTCATTACCTCCTACCTCGTCTCCACTGTTTGTACTTTTATATAGGCTTCCTAACAGGTATGTATTTAGGTTGATATGGGGAAGAAATATGGTGAGGCGGCAAGATTGCTACTGAAGGAGAACAGAATCATTTTAGCATAGGAGAGAGAGAGAGAGAGAGAGAGAGCGAGAGAGGATGAGAGAGTACAAACGGAGCAATCAGAGGAGAAGCTCCAGAATGCGATAAGTAAAAAACAAACAGATAGAGGAGAACAGATGGAGAACAAGAACACATGGGGAAAGGGCTGCTGAGAGGCATTGGACGAGGTATGAGAAAGCGATTGAGTGAGTGAGAGTCTGGGAGGAGAAGAGAATAAGCATGAGAGAGGGAGGAAATTACTAAATTTTCATCATAGTACTTTCATTCACAAAATTCTCCAAATCCAACCCTATTTCGTATCTTCATTCAAGCCAATGGGTAATTAGAGTCTAAATTAACTTACTTGATAGAATTTCTGATTAGATCTAATCTCCCAACTTCCCTCCTATTCATCATGTCTCTCACTTAGGACGCAAATCCAATTATCTACCCGCCCATCTGTCTTGGACTCAAGATTTGGTCCACAATCGAAAAGGTTAGTAGCAGAAGATGAACCTCTGGACGGCTTCATAAGAAGATGAACCAGAAAAGAATAAATGCCTGAACATACATGTACACTTCCTTGATCATTGCTATCATCTTCGGAGTACTTGGGACCGGCAAATGAAGGTGGGCTGCATTGAGCTGGATCTGTTTTAACGCCATCTCTTGGGAGATTAGGACTCTGAGATTTTTCTTCAACAATTGTTCTGCCGTAATTCTGACTCGTCTCGATCGATCTCTTGACGTCTGAAATTTTTTTTCGTAATGAGTAAATTGAAAAAAAAAACATGTAGATCTATAGGGATCTATAAAATAAAGATAACTGTACCGGAGCTGTTGATTTCAACCCTAGGCTGGCCAAAATTTGCACTGAAGGCTGCACTCATGCTTTTATATATGTTCACCATACTTTCCATATGCGATGCAAACCTCAGCTCTAAAGAGAGAAAGAGCATGGAAATTTGTTACGCGCAAAATGGTACTGAATTTGAATAAAGACGGAACAAAGGAAAATTATACCTTGAGGAAGAATAGACACCGTGCATATGAGACAGCTCGTATTACCGTCCGACGAACAAGAAATGCAAGAACTGAAAACAACAGAGAATGTAGGGTAAACCCAAGATAAAAAGAGGTATCTTTTAAAGTGACCCAAACCTGCAGAAAAGATGATCACAGGGAAGCAGCACCGGGCGTTTTAGTAAGTGGAGGCTGCAAGTCAGTAATTAAAGAGGATTATTCTAGCTTCAAAGACGCAGTTCGTGTAGTTGTTTGACCTAATCCCCAAATAAACACGTACCACATGGGACACTTGAGTTCGAGCTCCAGCTTCTTTAAGTGAAAGAAGCAGGGATTGATCAACGGCCCGTGGCTAACAGATTCCGCCATTCCCTTTCAACTTGATTCTCGAAAGAAATATGATCAGAATAGTACAAGAGGTAGATGAGACGGGAAGATCGTGTAACCAGATTGTTCGACGATTCAGCACACTAAGATAGTTTCAACTGCCTTTTGGAAGCTCCGGCAGGCGGGAAAAAACAGGCGGGCATCTTCAGAAATTAGAGTAAATAATCGAGCGGCAAATTTGCACCTTTCTTTGAGATTCGAACTGGCCCGCGCTGCACTCAGTTTCCCGCGCTGGGAATTTATATTCCCCGACGCAAGTCGGGCTACCCGAAGGCCTGCCAATTTATAAATATTTTTTAATGGTTTAAATTTTACATGTTCTATTAAATGAAAGAAATCAAATTACGCCTGATTTATATAAAAAAAATGTTTACAGAATCAATAAAATTTGAAAATATTTACAACCACGCGAAATTAAAGGAGTGAAATTTGTTTGCAATTTATTTGGATAAGCAAGTTTATATTCTTGATGTTCGCAAGGGTGAAAATTTGAATAAATCGATACAGTAATTAAAAAATCTAGTATTCCGGTAAATAGGATATATTTCATGTACTAAAGACATTAAAATGAATATTTAAAAATCAATTTGCTCATTTAAAAATAGGATATATTTGCTGATTTTTTTTAATTTTTTATACTGGTTTTTATCATTTTTATTTTTTAAAATTTTGATATCTGATCGATTAACCGACACGCTTTCGATTTTGTCGTATCTAAATCGATCTTGCTCGCCAAAACCCTAGCCTGACTTCATTATAAATCGGCTACTCTCGCTCCCAGTTACTTTCCTAGGATTTTTCCTCCGGCGACTGTTCTTTTCTTTCGGGTAACGTGTATCTTCATTGTTCGTTTTCCCGTTTCGATTAGCCCACTTCCAGTCTCCGGAATTGTTTTTCTCGAACATGGCCCCGCAGTTCAACGGGGTTGTGACCCGCGAATCAAACGTGCAGTCCATCTTGGCAAAGCAGGCGAGCTTTTAGGTGGCCTACTTTGAATGCTAATGGACTGAGAGCGAGATCCTCTTCACGATTCTGCAGCTCGCGACCTTCAGCGGCTGCAGATCAGTCGAAGCGGAGATATCAATCGATCAACAAGGTTTATATCCTAGTTTTTTCAGAATATCGTCGGAAAAACCGACGAGATCTGTGTCAGGACTTTCCAATTCCTTGAACCTAATTTGTGCCTTCCCGGGAACTCGATACCGTCGATCTCTAATCAATTATAGTAAATGAATCGTCGAAAAGTTTTGTTGCGGGAGTGCCCATCTCAGGGTCAGAGAGGTTCTCCCGCTCCAATTGGATTATTCTTCCATCTCTTGATCAGTCTGCGCACAACAAAGATATGATAGCTCACTTTCACCTTTTGAATCTCTTCTCCCAAGCATAAGACAAATGGCTTTCTCTCCATACTTCGGATTGCCCACTTCCCCTAGTGAGAGAGAGCCATGGACATCAGATGTAGCGAATACGAACGAGAATGGGGGTTCTCGGAGGAGATGAATATGCGGTGAGAGATTAGATAAAACTTAGAGAGAGGAGGTTCTTGTGAGAAAGAGGGATCTAAGAGAGCAAATAATGAGGTAAATATCAAAAGCGTCAATTTAGGATGCTACGTTTGGGTCGTGAAGGGTCATTTTTTACAGAGAGAAAGAGGAATAATTAAATAAAGGGTTAACATCTTATAGTGGCACGACCTTTAGGGTAATCATCAAATAGTGGCACGACCTTTTTCTCAGCATTACGCCGCTTCGTCTCTTCCCTTGGGTATGTGGAGGAGCTCATGTTTCTCCGTCCAAATCGGCGAACAGAGGGAGCTAGTCGACAGCTCACGTGTTTATTCCTGTCTACCTCGTCGCGCGACAGCTTCCATAGCTTTTCCGACGACGACAAAGAAAGCCTCGTCTACAAGAGGTATCTTCAATGCCGCCAGCTGCCGTCGATACTGCAGCCCAACACTTGCAGCCTCATCGGTACTGTCGTTATGCCTCCGCGGTCTATCACTTCGAAGACGGGCTGGGTCTGCGCTTACACCATTCTCGAAGTACAGAAGCCTCCGTCGCACGCTTTCTCGCCGTTTCAGTAATTTTCATGATCTGAGCTTCTCAGAGAGTCTAAGTTGGCTCGATGATTGCGATGAAATTCTTATTTAGAGCTTCATATTGCGTTTTCTGAGGAGATGGGATCGCATCTGTGCAGGATAATGATCTGGATGTGGAACGATCTCGCGCGAGTGGCATTGCGGCATTTGAAACCGAATGACTTTATTTATGTCTCCGGGCGCGTGTCTTTCTACGAGAAGGCTGGTGCCAATGGAAAGAGAGAAATCATTCAGAAGGTTCGTGCAATTGATTTTCTGATTGCTTATGATTAATCCCGTGGAATAAAACAATAAAGCGTATGAACTGTTCAAAATTCCCTTGAAAGTAAAAAGGAAAGCATATTTATCTGTCCAGTGATTTCTTATGATGATCGGGAATGAGGTTTTTGGGATTATGACGCAGTGCCGTCGGCCTTAAAATTGATCTTCATTTAGCTTCTTCTTTGCCGTGATTTCTTCGAATCTCTGCAGGTCCTTGTCAGAGAAATGAACTTCGTGGAGCGTCAATCTGGTACGAAGGTAGAGGATGCTTGTACTCTTGGCAGAAACTTTGGTGAGTTAGAGAGAGAGAGAGATGATTGGTCAATGCACAATAAACCGTAATTCTATTTGTCAATCGTCCGAGAACCTGATCAATATCGACTGACAGGCGACGAAGATCAGGAGGAAAAGAAACGAGAATGTCTGCGCCTGTGGCAAATCTTCTTCGCGAACCCGCATGAATGGTGGGACAACCGTCGCAATAAACGTAACCGGCGGTCCCCGGACTTCAAGCACAAGCACACCGGTGAATGCAACCGCGGAGACTCCGGAAGACGGCCGCATCGGTCTCCGAAGCGGAAAGGGCGATCTGTACGGAGTACGAGGATGGCAAATCAATGCGGCCGGGTTCCCTCCATCTTGCTCTTGCGCTCTGCCCACTTCCGATTCCTCTGCCATTTCCTTCCATATTTGGAAACCCAGCAGAAGTGAGCTCCGTTCCCATGGCTGCGAGGTTGAGATCCTCCTCCGCCATCCTCCCCTTCGTGCGGCGGCGCTGTGATGACCTCCGTCGCCTTGGGCTCGCCCGCGGTGCTACGGGAGCCCGCCACCTCAGCTATCAATCGTAGATCCATCCACGATTTGTTACCTGACTAATTGCCACGAAGTCGAATCATGACATCCACATGCGTCGCTCTTTTCGGGTTCATGAGAGAGTAATCACCGAAAGTTATTCATCATAATGATGAAATTAAATGATATGGATGGCGGACGGAGCGAAACACAAAAGAGGAAGATATCGATATCCATTTCCATTAAAACCCAACTGTTCGTCAGCTATCGACACGCTTCTTGTCGCTCTGAACTCCGAGCTCGCGGAATGTGCACGGCGGTGTGCAGCCGATTCATTGAATATTTCATCAATGTACCTTTTAGAAATAAAAAGCTTAAAATCTTGTTTGATTTGCAGGTGTAATTTTTTTGGGGTGTAATTATAAGAGTAAGCGAGCAACTTCATAGCACACGCGTCACTTATCTATGAAGATTCTTAATCCATGAATCTATCTTTAAAAATCTAGGGCATAATCTATCTTTCAAAGTTCTTCGTGAGATGGGGGCATCAAGGGTTTTAACCTGAACTGCTAAATCTGGACCTAGACCTCATACAGCGATGAAAGGAGAGGAGATTAATGAGATTTAGCAGTGTAGGATACTTGATGATGTGGACCATACCTAGAACGCATCAGCTGGTCAATAAATACGGAGACTGGAATGCCATAAATGAAAGGCCCAACGATGTGTTCTTGCTATGGTAGAGCTGTTGGCCTTCAAGAACGTGGATAAGATTGGACCACAGGAGAGTAGGTACATTGTGCTTCATGTTTGGACGAACTTTAGTTTTATATAATTTTCCTGGTCGAAGAATTAAAACTTTTGAGAAGATTGATCATGAATTTCAAAGAATATGGGTCTCAAGTTGCATGAATCATTACTGCTCAAATGTTTGGTCAACTAATTCATGTTCTGGTCCACACTAGAATAGCGCTGTCTTCAATTATTATTATTATTTCTTCTGTCTTCTGAAAATTTCCAGGTTTTAGACGTATTCGTTCGGTATCCCATTCCGGCGTAGGGACAACCGGGAGAATGGATGACATTTAACTTGAAGATTTTTGTTGCAGATATTTAATGTTTGAATCCTGTCGTGCAAATGCTTCGTTGTTTTCGTTAGAGAGAGAGGTAGAGATAGAGAGTCAGACAGAGAGACGCCGGGAGAGGAGCCAGACAGAGAGATCCCGAGAGAGAGAGTCAGAGAGAATGACTGAGCGAGAGAGAGAGAGTTATCAATTATCATCAAAAGTCGTGTACTAGAATCGTGAAGTTAAACGACATGAAAACCTCGTCGTTATTTATCATTCATGTTTATTTCAGTAATGCTGAACCCGATACACATCTTGCGTAGTTGTCTGCCTGAATGCTGCATGGCGGTGACCAGCATGATTCATGTGATCAAAGACTGAAAACTTCAATGTATAGGCGCTCCACAGAACCAAACCACAGCGTCCCATTCCTCTCTTCCACTTCACTGACGGCGCCCGGCGTAAAGCAAAATTACTACGTCCCATTCCTCTCTTCCACTAGACTCTCTGAGAAGCTCAGATAATGAAAATTACTGAAACGGCGAGAAAGCGTGCGACGGAGGCTTCTGTACTTCGAGAATGGTGTAAGCGCAGACCCAGCCCGTCTTCGAAGTGATAGACCGCGGAGGCATAACGACAGTTCCGATGAGGCTGCAAGTGTTGGGCTGCAATATCGACGGCAGCTGGCGGCATTGAAGATACCTCTTGTAGACGAGGCTTTCTTTGTCGTCGTCGGAAAAGCTATGGAAGCTGTCGCGCGACGAGGTAGACAGGAATAAACACGGGAGCTGTCGACTAGCTCCCTCTGTTCGCCGATTTGGACGGAGAAACATGAGCTCCTCCACATACCCAAGGGAAGAGACGAAGCGGCGTAATGCTGAGCAGGAAGAACCTCCGCCGTGGGGACAGACAATGAAAGCCCTCCGCCGAGCGCGCCGGACTGGAGGAAGCCAAGCTGCCGCTGCGCGGAAGAGACGCCGGCGACCACGAGAGTTCGCGCCGGGGATGAAGAGAGAGAGACAATGAAGAGAGAGGAAGATAATGAAGAGAGAGAGAGAGAATAAGGAGGACCATGTGGCACCCAGGTGGGGGAGGGAAGAAGAAAAAATGCCACCTCAGCGGGAATGCTGAGCTGGTGCCAGTATCTGAGCCACCGAAAAAGGTGGTGCCAGTATTTGAGTGTAGAAAAAGGTCGTGCCACTATTTGATGATTACCCTAAAGGTCGTGCCACTATAAGATGTTAACCCTTAAATAAACGATACTCCTTGATTCTCTCTGAATCTAGTGAATAATTAAATAAACGCAAAGAACTCTTCGGCCATCATGCGGTCTAATTGATATTTTCTTGTCATTTCAGAGTCAAAAAGGAATAAGAAGAGTCCCTTTTTAACCAATTCTGTTCATTTCGTTGATGAACAGAGCACGGTGAAGGAAAAAGAGAGAAAGTTTCAGGGAAACTGATTTATTGATGGAGGAAAATAGGGTTATAGGAGATAAGAAAAAGGGAGAGTATAAAGAGCAAAGATTATGTCGAGGAATCCAATAATTTATTGGTAATTTATTATTTCTCACTCACACGACCCCTGAATGCTTCCCCGATAATCACTCACACTATCATTTTAAAAAGTAAAATTTAATAAATATCATGAGAATAAATTTCTATTTAAAAAATAAACTCATTTCTTTTATATTTTAAAACTTTAAAAAATAAATAATTGTATATAAAATGATTTTTCTTATTATTTAACCTTGAAAACTAATTATAATCTCAAGTAACGATGGGTTATGAAAATATTATCCTTAATTTATCATAATTAACCCTAAATTAATACATTTTGATATTATAATAACTTTTCATAGAATGATAGATAAATACTAAAAAATATGATAACATGCATAAGAATTGAATGTTTTATGCCTTAAATTACATTAATAATCATATATTTTCATGTTTTATTAGCATTTTATCGCCTCACACATAAACAGACCCTCTAACTCTCGTGTTTTGACATCCCTCACATCTCAATGTCCATAGTCATGGAAATAAGGGACGAGTTAATGACCCTCATTCAAACCACTTAGAAAAACCTAGTGATATTTTTAAAATTTTAATTTATAACATTAAATGGTATAATAAAAATAGAAGACTGAATTCGTGATCTAATGAAATAAATTGATGGTCAAATGATGTATACATTAGAATATACAAATTTTCCAATGTTTGACAATTTTTTATTTTATTTTCTAGGAATATATTTAAAAATTAAGAAGGATGAAAAATAAGGGGCTCACCCTATAGCTAATAGGATAGGCATGCCAGGTGACATGCATTCAACAATGCAAAGGGCCCATGTGAGCATGATACAACGCTGGCATGGAACATGCACGTTGCTTATTTATACGAATGGATAGTGTGGATGCCAATACAGATTAATGCATCATTTTCCCCAAAGGACCTTTTGAATCATCGTAATTGTCCTAGAATATATGATAACAATATTCAAATCTTTTTTCGATGTGAGACTATCTTTGTGAGGAGATGTGGCAAGTCGGAAGGCTTCCATCAATCGATGTGGATAACAATCATCGGATCTAGTGAATCAAGGTCCATAACTATTAGACATTATTTTTTAATATTCATCATCCACCATCATCCATCCACATCCCAATTTTGATGACATTCATTATCTAGTTCATCATACATCATCCATCTAATATCCAACATCGAATACCATAACTAATCCTACTTTATCTTATTCACTTTTATGGCATCATGAACTTGGTCATCCTTATTTTTCTAAAAATTAAAAAATATTTACCTTGGTTAACTCTATATAAATTTAAGTGCCAGTTTGATCAGCTGGAAACATATCGCCGCTCCACTTATCCTCCATGTGACTCAACTTCACCATCTTGCCCATTTGATCTTTTACATTATGACACATGGGGGCCTTCCTGCATAGCCTCTACATCATGCTATCTTTACTACATTTTATTTGTCAATGAATACACACATGTCAACTAGGTGTATATTCTCTCCTCAAAGCCCATACCCAAATACTTGTCATAGTCTGCAATTCATTGATGAACTGATATCCCAACATACCCCTACCCCCATAATACTTCCCACATATAATGCCCTTTAATTTGTCAAATAGACCTTGCTCATTTTGGGAGCTGAACTTGAACCTCCTAAGCTCAAATATTGCCTCCAAGTTTGAAACCCTAAATGAGGATTGAAAATTATTTATGGTGCTCTATCTCTCTCCCAATCTCTTATCCTCTCCGTCCTTCATTATCGTTGTATTCTTTATATCATTATACGCAAATGATTTCTATATATCATAAGACCTCGAAGGATTTGGATTATTATGGGTCACGTACTTCTAATTCTTTGAATGATGAAACAAAACTGCGTGCTTGTTGAGACACGCGATTAAGGATTTAAAGTCCTAAATTAAATTAATGATTAGTAAAGCATGATTTGGAGTAAAGAGTCAAAGCTATGGAGAATTATGTTTGAGTTTAAGATTTATAATAAATTTTTTGAATTGAATGATATATATATTATATTTAGAGAGGAGACAAGGAAATATTTACTATAAACTAAATTAGGACGTAAATCAACGGTAAATCAAGCAGACAAGTTACAAAGAGGATTATAGGAGAGAAAATGGGAGGGGGATCATAAAATTCAACTAATATTTGTCTCAAAATCCTATCATAGTTCCAAATTACAATAGAATAGAGGATACATCATCCAAATAACCTAAAACCTTCAAGAAATCTACCCAATTAAGCACTAGGTCGAAATATTTTTCATTCGATCACCTCTTGAAAAAGTGCACCATTTAAGAAATGGATTATTTTCCCTGTTACGTCTGGATCATTTCTCGTGCTCAACAAGGAGTGCATGAATCATACAAGATGTTTGATTAACTCAATAAAGATCAAAGTTCCATACTTCTACCATTTATAAGCAATGCAAGTAGTGCAGTGCATGTCGCTAGCCCAATAAGGGAGTTAGAGCAATAATACCTAAGATTTTGGCATTACTTTTAACTAGTACAATTTGACAAGTGTAATGGATCCCTACTATCGAATACTCCTTCCCTCAATGAGAATGTCTTTTCCATTTTATGCGGCAATATGATCCTCGTATTTTATGAGCATTTTAGTGAAAATAATATAATGGAAAAAACATAAGAAAACAAGAAAATCATCGATAGCGAGTTAATAGTCTATATGATCTGCGGGGAAAGGCGAGGATTTGAGAAAATATCGGTGATCAATAAATGAAAAGTGCGGACGAACAATGCTAGGTGCAAACGAGGTCGTGTGACCATCATAAAGTCATCTAGCTAAATGACCTTTAGATGTGAGTATGTAATTATGAAAAGTTAGGGGAGGGGTTCAATGTAAAATTGGTTGAAAATTGGAAGAAATAAAAGAAAGAGCAGCGACCATGGATGTCACATTGGTTGAGATGAAGAGGATGCCTATAGATTTTCCAAATTCTAGCCCACAAGCAGAGAGAAAAGCCCTCCGTTTAGTCCTTAATGGGCTACCACGTATTTGGGCTCCACGTAACATATCGCTCCGTCTACACGTGGGCCAATCAGAGATCGTGATGGAAACATCAACCTCACTGGGAAAAGTAGTTACTGCCAGTCTTGATCACCCGCTTGCTTGTCATTCCTTCCCGGCAAGACGCCAGAAATCCGCACTACACTTGAGGATCGTCTGATTGGAGGCTCGTCGTTCTGTTCTTCGTTTTGAAGGTTTAATGCCTTTTATTCCCCTAGACTGGAGCATTCTTCCTTTATCATAACCGATTTTCAAGATTCTGTTAGAGCTGTAGCTTAAAATTCGACTTCCGTCGAGCGAAATTCGGCATCCGATATCCAATGACAGTTGTTTAATAAACTATGTGATACGTTCTCGTTTTTTATATTTACAATAATTTCATAGAATTTTGAATTCTACGGCATCTGAAGTTCAAAATTTAGAAATCTGAATATATTAATATTTCCTTGTAGAAATAGTACAGTTCGTTTATATTAATGTGATTTCCACTGCCGTGACTTTTCTTTTTCCCGAAATTTCCTTGTTCTTTCGACATTTTCCGCTTAAGTTCGAAATAAATTTCTGGTCTATTTGATCACTACGATTCAGGAATAGGGAGGAAGAATTCTAAACATATAAGATGCAGAGATATCCGATGTTGTCCGGAACTGGTAATAAGCTAATCAGAATTTCTCTCTAAAAGGCTGGGACCTAATATTCGAGCGAACTATTTTTTTATCAGTTTTTCATTTCATCCGGATTCTTCCTTCCGAACGACGAATGATAGGATTCAGTGCTGCGATTTTTCTCCGGACGGGAAATTGCTCGCCTTTTGCGGGTACTCAAAAATGGTAATCTCTGAAAACAAAATTCATCATCGGAATTTCAAAATTAGACAATTTAAAATTGTGATTATCTTCAGGTTCAAATTTGTAGCATGGACGATTACACTTGTAAGACGTCGGGTCAAAATCACGGCCGTAGAATTACAGATGTTCGGTTTAGCTCAGATTCAAAGATGTTGGCAACTTCTTTGGTCGATACAACGGTCCAGCTATGGAATGCTGCCGAGGTGAGAAATCTGTTTGACTGTGACAGAAAATTATTAAAGTGAAGCACCTTTTTATCTATTGACGTTCAACAACGACGAAGGAAAAATCTCATTGCTGAGAAAATTGACCATGGAATTTCTGTGTTTGACTCTCTCAGCCAAGATCTCCCTGGTTGTCATATATGGAACACAAATCCGCCGTTAGGTCCGTTGACTTTCATCCACAGAATACCGAGATAATCTGCTCTTGCGACAGTCATAAAATGAGGCTCTGGAGAAGCGATCAGACTAGCTTACGCGTCACCGAGGTGATCATGGTCAACTAAAGTCAACCCCCAAAACCCTCATATTAGCTTTTAATTTGTCGCAGGGCGCCGCCATGTCACGGGTGAGGTTCCAACCCGGAGATGGACGACACGTGGCAACTGCCTCCGACGACTTGATCTCCATATCTGACGTGGAAGCTGGGAAGCAAATAATGACATTTAAAGTAAGACTTCGTTGAGAATTTCTCCAAGGTAAATGATCGTTGCGGGATTTGAGAAAGACGAAAGCTTTGATCTAGGGTCGCGGGGATGCGGTTAAATGTCTCTTATGGGATGAGGAGGGGAAGTGCGTGGTAGCTGCCACGTGGGATTCCGTGACGGTATGGTCAACGTCCTCAGGAGATCGCACCCATCAAAGGGAAACCAAAGAAAGATTCAATTCCTGCATCTTCCATCCCGCTCGTCGTTGGGTGCTGATCGCTGGAGGGGACAAGGTGATTGATCGATCATTTCTACATGTCTGCATGTTTGTTCGTGGGATTGATGATAGCGTGATGCTTGCAGACTCTGGATATCTGGGACTTGACGACTGAAGACAAGATAACCATCGATTCACCCGCGAGCCTGATTACAGCATTGGCGGGGACACGGATGCAGGTGGGTGCGAGTGCAACGGCAAAAGTGGCCGTCGGCACTGAAGATAGAGGGATCAAAATGGTGGTTGTCGGTTGATGATTGGGGGATGACGAACGGTTTCTTCTCCATTTTTTCCATCGCAATAATCATTTCAACGAAGGCTTCGTTGCCTTAGATTTCTCCCTCTTCTCGCTCTCACAAGAACTTGCCCTAATTCTTTTGTTTACGTGCGTGCATGATTCAAGCGCTCAAATTCAAATATTCGTTAACTTCAAAATTAAACTAATCATCCTCGAATTATTTTTATATTAAAGTTGAAAACATAGAGAAGGAGATCATCGACTATGCTCTTGAAAGATGAGTTTACTTAAAATAAGTTGACTTTGAATTTAAATTGAATTTGACTTTTAAAAGTTGACTTAAAATTTGCTGAACCTCATGAAATCTCATATCTAGGCTCTACTCTTCAAAACCATAATGCATCAAAAATAGTGAAGCTAAAGGGACAAGAAATACAAATAACAACTTGAAAGAGTTGACTTTTAACTTTTGGTTGATTTTTGGATATCTTGTTTAATTCATAATTGGAGTAAAACACTTTTGTCAGAGCTTTAAAATGCTTAAGTGCTCACAAAATTTAATCCCATGCTTGGAAATCTAGTAACAAAAGTTAAAAAATCAGACAAATAAACCTTTTAAAATCAGACAAGGTCATTGTTAGCAGAAGATAAGAAACCCTTTTATAAATTCTGAATTCATGATTTGGTTAATCATAGAAATCATTAAAAAAAATCATGAAATGCATGTATATTTCAACATACCCAAAGATCACTCTATATTTATGCATTCCCCCTCATTATTTTTTCAAACATCATAGAGCTAAAAAATCAATAATTTTCATTAATCACTAAACATTTGGTACGTGCAACTTGAAACTAGGAAAAAATAAAGAGCTACTCTCAAGTACGAAAATAGCAAACTTCAACATAATTCTATAAGTAAGTTACTCTCAATTCTACAAGTAAACTTCAGCCTAATTCTATAAGTAAGTTCATCCCAAAACATTTATCAAATCTAGGAGCAAGCGAAATCTAGAGCTTATCAAAGGACTTCAAGAAACATGCTTGATAATTATATCACTAAATTATCAAAAAAACATTTTTAGGAACAAAAAAACTATAGGCTTGTTAGGTAAGAAATTAAAAAAATGTTATATAATTACGAGAAAAATACAATTTTTGGGGTATGTTCCCGATGGATATAATGTGGTTTATAGGCTAATCACACTTCTATGTATCTTATTTATGTTCATTGAAATGAAAATTTATTCATTGTCATTCTTGTGTGATGTTTATAATAAAGTCCATGAGCATATGCAATGACTAAGTGAATTATTATGATATCATAATAACATGATCACAAATCTTTAAACATATGCTTTAAACATTTCTGTTAGTGAGATATTTGAGAAGAACATCGAATTATCTGGAAAGAATAACACTATCTGATTTGACTCATATGATGAGTATGGCTAATCCTTTAGCCATCGGTGTAGAGATACTAAGGATAGATAGTGGGTGCTATTTGGAGAAAGACTTCACTTAATTGATTCGTATGAATCTGTGAATGATACTATACCAAATTGTCAATCATGTTGATTCATGTCATGGTTGTGTATGTGGATGGATGATCTTGTTTTGATTATGACTTAAGAATCCCTAGCCACGTGATCTCTAAAATGTCATATATTAGATATAACGTGAAGTCCTCAAAAGACGATTGTGTGATCAAGATGAGATCATTTGTCCTCGGTATTTGAGGAGATTGACTCAAGGAATGGATGCGATGAAATCCTTGGCCAAGGTAGTGAAAAATAGTAGAGGAAGAGTTCTCGATGATTTCCTACATGCATTAGTACTAACTTGAGTGACTGATTAGGGTTTGGCAATTGACCATACCCTAAGTTATTTATGAGTCTCGTGCGGATGAAGGATTATACATACATGATTATCGATGATGGAAAGGCTCCATAAATGAGTTCTTATTGATGATCTCGATTACGTGTATTTTCCGTCGTTGTTGTGTATCGATTTCATACAATAAAATTTATATTTCCTTACTTAGTACAGTGTAAACAAGGGTAGAATCCACAGGGAGTTGAGGTAATGAGATTAGATATTCAAATCAAAGGTGAGAGAGCGTAGAAGAAGTGAGAGCTTGGAAAGAAGTGCAAACGTAAATGCGGCATGTAGAAGATGAGTATGAGTGATAGTTTTTAGGTTTCTTTTTTAATTAGGTGAGAAATATGAATTCCAATGGAAAAATAATGTAGAAAGAAATTCGATGGGGATGAGATGATGACAAGGTGAGAAGAGTGGTCGGCGGTAGCGATGGATCGATGAATCGATGTGCAATGATAGGGAGAGAGAGAGTTGCAAGTCTCGATGATGTCAATGCCACTACATTAAAAGAAAATATGAAAGAAAAAAAGAAAAAGAAAAGAAAAATACAAGTTTACTGTTTATGGAGATGATGAACACAAGCAAAGAACTCAATGTGAATTGTTGCACAAACCCCGTCGGTGTGCCCGTCCTAGGCAGGGTGATGTTTGATCCGCTTCGATCACGATCTTTGCTTGCTCCCTTCTCCACTATAAGGTTGAGCATCAAATAATGATCCTCCTTGGGACCTTAACCTCCTCTCCCTTTCCTTCTGGTAGCATGATGCTAAGAGAGAGCCAAAAAATGCAAGGAGAGATAAAATAAAGGCTTTTATAGTGAGTTCTTAGGGTTTGAGTGTAAAGAGGGGTAACAGAGTCCAATTATTAAAATCATTTTTTTTTCAAGCTTTATTGTTTGATCCAATGGTATAGATGGATAGAGGGTTAAAACATGAATCTAGAAATAAAATTTCAGCTCAAAACTTTATCTAGATCATGAGATATAATGATTTTAATTTAGAGAAATCATAGTCTTTGATTGAGATAGTGTAGAGTGACATTTCTGTAAATTACTAACTTCAAAAATTCATGTAAATCAGAGGGGCATTTATGTAATTTTTTTCACATTAAAAATCGGAGTGACATATTTTTGTAAATTTCTAACTTTGAAAAATTGGAGGGTATTTTTGTAAATTTTTACTTTAAAAATTGGAGTGGCATTTTTGTAAATATGCTCAAAATCTGAAAAGTCCCTAAAAAATTCAGAAAAATTCTAGAAAAATTCCCGAAAAATCCCTAAACTTAGAAATTGAATATCTCACAAAATACAACTCCTTTTTTCACGAAATTTTCTCCAATAGATCAAGAATTTAATCCTCTATCCTTTTATCCTAAAATATCTAAAATCATGAGAAAAAATTAAGGTCTCATTTAATAAAAATTAAGCTTGGTCCAACCTCCTTAAAAATAAGGAGATTGGCCCAATATTTACTCTAAATCAATTTTGGATTAACCTAAAAATCTTATGATGATACCTTTACCAAATCCAAACCTCATTTACTATATTTCATAAAGATATGGTTGCCTTGGTGTTAAGATTTAGTAGAGAGTTTTTTTCTCTTTCCTCTTATCGTCATCCATATCCATGCTTTCCTACTTGCATACCTATGTCCCTACATCCACTTAACTCATAGAAAATATGATAATTCAATCACTTGACTTCGAAAGAGTCAAGTGAGGTTAGTCTCATAGCATAAGTAATTGAAAAGAATAGTGCATGATAGGACATATCTATTTTTTTACTAAATTAGCACTAAATAGATGCAAGATGAGTATATGAGTGGAATGTAGTGATGAATGCAAAAATATCATAAAAAGATGATAACGTGCATTTTATGACTAAAAATTATGTGTTAAAACCCATTTATAATGATGAAAATGAATGCATCAATGACACGTTATCACTTATATACTCCATATATCCTAGAGTACGTTGTGTAGCCTGGCATCTCAACCTGTTGACTAGGTTCAATAGATCTCTGATTAATTAATCTTTATATTGATATCGATTATTAATTAAGATTGACCAATAAGGTGTTATTCAGTGTATAGAGCTATTAACTAGTGAGATATATAGACCTCGAGTGTCACACACATAAGGTCTATGGATGTTGATGGATATAGACATAATTATGAGGGTTTTTATAAAAAATTCACATACTATATGTTTACAAATAAGAGAAGAACAAACACAACTAAAGGTGCTCATGCAAGTCTTGTGCGAATTCTCTCCTTTCTTCTCATTCTCTCCTAACGAAGAGCTTTGAAGAGGAGATCCAACTATCTGGAGACCACGTGGATACTTGTTTGAGGAAACCCTGTGAGTATATTTTCTCATACATACTAGATGATAGGATCATCTCTTCTTAGTGCTTAACATTTTAAATATATGATTTAGTGTATCCCATTACATTCAATGTTTTGATTGAAAATTTGGAAGGCTTATTGACCTTGGAATCCAATAGTTCCTTCCTCTTACCTTGACATCACTATAGAGTTTACCTGAGTGAGAGAGATGAAGAACTCAATGGATGCCTATCAAAAGGATAAGTATAATCATGGACTATGAGATTGGAGAACTCAAATTTAATTTTATGTAGAGGTTTTACCATCTTTCTCTTTTATGTCCATTTTGAGTCTCACATCTTGAGATTGAGTGAGTATGAGGCGAAGGGGTGCTAGAAATATCTCAAATAATTGTTGCTCAATTCCCATTACAAACATGTGCTTCTTCAAGGTTAAACGTCTTAAGTTATGTCCATAATTTTCTTTTCAAACTTAGAAAAAAAAGAATTATGGGAGTTGAAAAAAAAGTGAAAAAGCTTTTTCAAAGAATTTTTTTACCTAATTTGACTTCAAACAAATAACTAGAGGCTTTAAGGAATAAAACTTAACTTTTGTTTTTTTTATTATTATTTTAAGTGGTATAAGAGTTTTACTAAAAAAAATTGAGCTAATGAAGAAATTTTTAGTAAGAAAGAAGATAACTTTCTTAGGTTTAAGATTTTTTTTAGATTTTTTGGGGATATTTAAATTATTTTAATGTTTAAAGAGAAAAGGGGATAGCACCATGGTGACAGCTATTGTGGTGATGGGCATGTGGCATGCATGAGCACGAGTGGCACCTGCCCATTGCACACGTGAGAAGTTGTATGGTGGGTATTTCAAGGTGCCTCCATGGCACAAACATGGTGCCATGTGACACCATGTGAAATTGATTCTTCGTGCACTCAAGTTGATGTTATCATTAGGCTAATGAGATTATATGGATTATGTACATAAATTCCATCCCTTATGATCATCTTAATTCACCCACTATCTTTAAGAAAATCTTTCTATTTGATTCTTTTACACCCATATGTTCAAGAATTCATTGGAAAAAATAATAATGTAAGGATAAGAGGACTTTATCCCAGTCGAACAAATCTTATTCCTAAAACCAGTTCAAAGAAATGGTTATGACTTTGCATTCGTTGACTTGTGGATTCAAGTCACTACTTTGCATTGTTCCTATGCTTAAGTTGCATCAGTCACGACAATGAAATAACTCTCTTGTGGCACTAGTGAAAAATCGAGACCGCGAGGTCGTTGAAAACACATAGTCAAGAGTCAAAATAAAGTCCAAACTTATTAATTTTAAGATTAAATCACGAATTGAAGGGTATAATGGTAAATAAGGGTTAAATCCACAGGAAATTAGGGAAATTCTTGATGATCTCTTCAAATTTGATCAAATCAGACGATGAAATGATGATAAAAATTAGGAATTTGATATTTTATAAAAGAGGACTCGAAGATGAATCCACAGAATCAAAAAAATCACTGAATTTGGATTTGATTTCCCGGAGAAATCATCGAATGAACATAGGTGAAATTTCTGAAAATAAAAATCATGAAAATCTGAAATTAAGACTGAAATTAAATCAAATTACGATTCTAAAATGAAATTAAAAGCTATACGAAGAAAGATTAGGATGAAACACGATCATTAACCCACAATTGCGATTGAATTGATCCAATTAATCGCCGAAATCAAGGCTATTCATCAAAATTCAGAAAATCGTGATCGTGGAGTTCAAGCGTTGATTTCTTCCTCGTTGATCGTCAAAATCTTGATCTCAAGCACTCTGTGGACGCAAAAATGAGTCTAGAAGTGATTGGGAACAAGAGATTCAAGAGATTTGGTGTCTAAACAATTCGATTTCCTTGAATTGCTCTTGAATGTTTAACATCATCGAAGAACATCTCAATTTATAGGCTAATTTGGGCGTAACCGTCCGATCGTCGATTCATCTTCAATCAACGGCTCTGATAAAGCGCATCGGATGCGAATCGTTGCGATTAAGTCGTGGCCGTTGGATCACAAATGGACCGCTGGGATGATACCACGTCGAGTACGTTGTAAAAACGTATCAAATGCTCGCCTTTGGATCCTGATTAGACAATTTAGATGCGCTCCGTCGGTTCTAATCTCAGCCGTTATAACTCCTTTGATCAACGGCTGAGATTAAATCATTTAGAAAATGATTTGCCGACGAATCAGGATGTGCCTTAAGTGATCATCAACGGTTACGATTCTTTGCGTGATCAGACGCTCCATATGCAACCACGTCACCTCGCGATCATAACCGTTAATCGCAACGCAATCTGACGATCCAGATCACACCACGTCACCTACGCACTTTAAAATATATGAAAAATTGATTTTTAATTCCAGAAAATCCTTAAAAATTCAAGAAAAATTCATAAAAATTAAAAAAATCCCTAAAAATGAGAAAAATCTAACACTTTCAAAATATAACTCCAAATTAATCCAAATTTCTTTCATTTGATCAAGAATTTAATTATCTATCATTCTAAAAAGTCAAATTAATAAATAACAAGAGATTTAATTTCTATTTTAAAAATATATTCATTTCTTTAAGATTTTAAAACTTAGAAACTTAAATGAATGATTATAAACTGATTTATCTTATTATTTAACTTTAAAAACTAATTATAATCTCAAGTAAAGATGAGTTATGAAATTATTTATCTTTAATTCATTATAATTAACCCTAAATTTAAGTATTTTGAGATTATAATGAAATTTTTCATAGAATGATAGATAAATACTCATAAATATGATAACATGCATAGGAATGAAATCTTTTATGCCTTAATATGCATAAATAATCTTGTATTATCACGTCTAATTAGCATGTTATCAACTAGCAAGTTGGCTAGTGATAGTTCAAATTTCAGTTTTTAATATGTGATTTTGGAAAATTAAACTTCTTTAATTATTTTTATCATATTTCAAAAATAATCAAGTTTACAACAAATAAGTGGTTAACCATACAAATGAAGGTCAAGATCTAAATTTTAATTGATGGAAATGCAAAGATTTTGGGTGATAAAATGAATGAGATTGATGAGAAAAGTGAGATGAATGTGACAATCTTTAATGTTCAAATCCCTTTTTGAAGATAAGAATATCCACGATGAATGTGACAAAGTTTTGTGATTAGAAAATAAGATCATAGATAGAAAGAAGAAATACTAATTATCAAGGTGTGACCAAAAACTCTCCCCAATAATGCTCCTATTTCAATCATTTATTCAAGAGCTTATATTTCACCTTGGTCGGTGTCTCTCATCCAACATAAAGAATGAAAAAATTATGTAACTCACTAAAAATGATCTAAACACGAAATGACAACACATTGATGCCCTCTTTCCTACTCCTTTCTATGATCAAAGAAAATGAATAGATAGGGTGAAAAGGCATATCTACATAAGTTTTTAGCTCAAAACTCTTTTTAGATAATTGACTACCAAGCCTAAAAAATGGAATGTTTTTAGCCATTGATATCCTACTTTGTCCTTTTGTGCATCAAATTCTATGTCCTGCATCAGATCCAAAAAGCACAAAATTCCTAAATTGTTACTACCATATTCTAAAAAACCAAATCTGAAGTTAGTGTCATGGCCGTGGACCTTAAAATTCATGAAATGACGATGTCATCTACTCATCACATTTGAGAGTTACGATAGCTAGTAGGAATTTCGCCACATGTCAGTGGTATCGACAATGCCAGCTTTTCAAAAAATATTGTAGCCAATTAAATTGCATTGCATGTCCCATTGTCGAAGGCATTGAAAATTTTCCTAGTCAAAGATTACGACTTCCAAATAGAAAAAGGCTTCCATTTTTCTATTGGTCGTTGTGTCAACATTGATAACATGCAGCATATACTGATAATTACATGATTATTAATACAAATTAAGGCATAAAAAATTCTATCATTGTGCATGTTATCATACTTTGAGTGCATATCTATCATTATATATAATTTATACCTATAACTTCAAAATGTATTATTTTAGGAATAATTAAGCATAATTAAAGAATATATTTTAGAGTAGATTATTCCCATCTTTATTTGAGATTATAATTAAGTTTTAATGTTAAATCACAAGATAATTTTTTATATACTCATTTATCTTTCTAATTTTATTTTATAACATAAATAAATGTATTTTTAAATAAATATTTATTCTCTTATTATTTATTAAATTTGACTTTGTAGAATGAAGATATTTAATTTCTGATACAACAAAATAAAATTGGATTAATTTGAAGGTCTATTTTTAAAGTTATGAATTTTCTAATTTTTAGGGATTTTAATATAATTTTTCTGGATTTATGTTGAATTTATTTTTATTAAAAAATATTAAAAATCTATTTTTAATGTAAGTATTGATGTGACAACACAGTTACGTGTCAACATGTGGCGATGTATGCGCACCATATGTCGCACACGTAAGCGCATCATTAGCGCGCAATTAAGTGTTTAAGCATCTTGTTGAGGGTATATGCTAACCATTAATCGTGTATACTTTTATACGTGATATTTTCTATTATTTTTATTTTTTAGGACTGTCTTTTTTTATTTTTTTACAGTGACATGGCATACTCAGAATCGTTTGATCGGCAAAAATAAAAAGAATTTAATCTCAACCACTCATTTTACTTAAGAGAGGGGGGGGGGGAGATACGTGGCAGCATCTGAATGAACGACCATTCGTTTTATTAAAACGGATCAATCTTGACCATTCATCTAAGGAGTTATAACGGCTAGAATTTGAAGAGCCATATGAGATTTGAAATGTCGATTCACAATCAAACGAACGAGATTTTGTGATGCTCTCTCTTCACGCGATCTTGTGGCACGATCCTTATGCTCTGATGAAGATCCGATGGTCGCGTGTTAACCATAACAATTCACCTCTTTGGATTCCATCGCGACTATTGATCTCATTCGTGAGAAATCCAATGGTCACGCCCAATTTCAAAACATTATAGATTCTCTCTCCTCGACAGAAAATGTATTCTTGGATGTTTCAAGTAATCGAACTGTTTAGATATCTTAATCCTTGAATATCTTGATTTCTTCCTCTTATATAAATTATCTGATAATGTGTTAAAAAAGGGTCCAAAATTGAGAACCTCAATACAAGTGGAATGGCTGATAAGTAGATGGATTGATCGATAAATATGTAGATATACTTAGATCATCCTTTAACAGCCTCAAGTAATCATCCCTTCAATTTGGTGCCAACATTATGCCTCCATATTTTCTTGAGTGACATGATGTGCATGAACCTTTTTAATGAAAATGCAATAAATTTCAATATCTCCATCTGAATTGGCGCTATTGGATTCTCTATTTGAATTTGTTGGTCTACTTATTGCTACTCTTTAGGTGGCTCTATTGAATTAGACTTCAGGTTGAATTAGCTTCCCATGTTTAAGACTTTCATGAATTAAATCATCCCCTTTGATCCTTCTATTAAATTGAATGACATCTGAATTGGGTCCATTGAATTGAATGTATAGTCACTATATTAGAGAGGTTCTTGCATAATCAATAGATAAAATTTTGGAGTTTTCAACCACTCCCTTTCAACACTACCATTTATCCTTTCTCTGGCCTTTAAATTGGTTGCATATTAGACAACATAGAGCCCAATGCATCAAATTTTGAGGCTTTCAATGGGTCTTCACTGCAATAAATGCTTTTGGGCATTTAAATTTCTCTGATGTAATCCATTGTTTTATTTAATTAAAGAATTTACTCAATACTTGAATCAAATGACGCTCTAAGAAAATACTAGAGCATGCTACATTCCTTCATGTAATTCCTGTGGTTAGTTTTTAATATCATATAAAATCAATAACATGTAAATATTATGAACATAGGTAAAATTATGATGAAATTCATACCTATGGGATTATTCCAGGGGAAAATAGACAAAATCATAAAAATTAAACACTAAATGATACCATGATAAAGTCTAAATTCACTTAAAATTTATCACTGGTGTACTATCAGTGTGAATATTCAAGGTTTATTCATAAGGTTTTCTTGCATTATCATCATCACCATCATCTCTCTCAATTCATGAAGTTCACATTCATCCACTATATCTCTCTTCCCCTCCCTGTCAAAGTAAAGAAGAGTTCTCAAACATTTAATGCTTTTGAGCCCCCAATTATACTAGATGTTTCTTTTTTATCTTACTCCACATGCAGAGAAGGTGAAAGGACAACCTCATGGCACTCAAAAGAAGAAGATGAAGAGTTCCCTCAAAAACTGGAAATACCCTTTTCCCCAATAAATTTGGCATATTTTCTTTTGGCTATCATGAGAAAACAGAAATAGAGAGTGATGCCCTCTAGTTTAAGGGTGATTTGGCAAGGAAGAGAGTGTTATTGCTCCAAGAAATTTTGATAGCACCACTTCTCTGTTGAAGTAAATTCATCAAGTTTGAACTGAAATAAAGACTCAAGGTCACTATTTGCTCTCATCATCTTTAGTTTAGGTCTTCTACCTTTTTACCTAGTCCTCATATAAACAAAATATATTTTCAAAAAATTGCTTACACTTTACAAATATCATTTGGCTTCCATCCACATCCTTAACTCTCTATTACAATTTTTTTTCTTTTCCTTCATACCTTTTTTCTTGCCTAACGTCTCATTTATGGCTATATATTTCCTAGAGACAACTTTAATTGTTCCATGTAGAGTTTAATCTTGTAGCTAAGTCATTGAGACAAATTTAAGTGTTTTGCTCATAGTCAATGGCACTCACCAATTAGACCAACCCTAAACTGAATCCATCATCGAATTGGGAGGCGAGATATGATGAGGACAGTGATGATGATGATGATGATGATGATGCTGATGTGCAAAAATCTTTTAAATGTGTCTTATTAAACATTCCCAGCAATGACATTGCAATGAAGAGAGAAATACAGAGAGTGAGGGAGAGATGATGTCTATGATCATAAAATTCATAGCATTCATGTCAAGCAAATTGAAAGGGGGAGATGTATGGGAAGAGTGAGAGGGATATGATCACAATTGTGAATGGGCATGTAATAATTCAAGTCAACCACATGGAGAGGGAGAGAGAGAGAGAGAAGTGGCAATTATGATGATGATAACACTCATGAACAATGCATGAAATGGAATTGCAACAATTCACATGATTCATGTCAACCATATTGAAACACCACATGAATGGATGAATCTAAGGCTAAAAGATCGAGTGGGATGATTAAATCATTAAACAGGTGAGGGCGAATCACCCAACAGTAAATCACTATGATGATAAAATATAAATACAAAGACACTTAAATATCATAAGAAAAAAAATGAGGAAAGCAATTATGCTTAGCAGTGGACATTCTGGCTATGTAGCAGCTCACTGGTGGCTGCAACTACACCCTTACCTTCTGCAGGGATATCAAGCCCTGGCTCCTCTATCTTCCTCTGCAGGAGCTTGTCTAGCTCACCTCTCAAATTCTATAATGTGTAGATAAAGAAGAGAATGAATATAGAAAATCTATATGAAAGTTTGGCCAGAAGAGCTGTACAAGCAGGGAACAAACCTTGATTAGCTGTAAAACACTCTTTGAGGCAGAGAAGTGGAGATACCCATCAAGCATCTCGATTCCCTCTCTGGAGCTGCTAGGCCTTAGGCTCCCGCCAAAGAGGAGCAGAGCATAGTCTGATATGTTAGTCGAGTCCCTGAGATAGATACTCGTTGTCTTCACCTTCTCACTGTAAACCATGTAGGGGAGAGGGAAAAGGTGGACCCCAGCATTGACTGAGGATGGATGAATGTCAACTTTCCCAACGTCTTTACTATACAATGCAGTTCTTTTTCCTCTTCTCTTGCACTGGACCACATTGGGGTAGAGCCCGGCACATAGAACTGCACACACCATCTCTAGATCACTGGAATAGAGATTGTAGGCCTGATGACATCACAAGAAATGATCTTAATTTTTATTTGTGTGCATTGAACTTTAGAAATTAGGGAGGAAGTAACCTTGGGTCCATGATGCTTGTTCACAAAACCGATATCTGACAAGAGATCAACAAATTGAATCCTCATGTCTGACGTCATCTGCAAGGTCATAGGGGATAAGAAATTTTCCCAGCAGAAAGCACGTTCCCGTCCATTTCTTTTGGCATTCTTCCATGCATCAAATGCTTTTAGAAGTGCAATATGGTCACTGCAGGGCAAAAATTGAAGTTCTAAAAATGACTGAGTGACAAAAACATGAGTTCGAAATGACCTGTAAGAATCTCCGGCAAAGGATCTTTTTGCAGCATCAGCTTCTTCTTTTCTATTTATGGGAAGGACAAAAGGGTCCCGGTGCGCCAGGGCAGCAGCGATTGTTAAAATTGGATCTAAACACTGGAAGATAGAACCCATAAGCAGCATCTTCCCTATATTTGGATCCAATGGCAGAGTACACAGGTGACGACCTGTCAATGAAAATAAGATTAGTTAACACCTCCTCCTTGCTCTCTCTCTCTCTCTCTATATATATATATATTTATCTCTCCGTCTCTCTATTTCAAGAAGACTAATATAAACATGTATATGCCCACATACTGCATGAAAAAAATGTCAATTAAGAGAAGAATGCTATAACTACAAAGTTGGATTCCCTCCCTTCCTTGCTATAAACTATGTAGAACAGGTAAATTAAAAGGACAGTGATATTCTTAGAAATTTCACAGAGTTGAAAGAACTATATAGAGAACTACTTATGTTGAAAGAATACCAAGTGAAGTGAGCTCCTCCCTGTCATCAAGAGCCCCAATTGTCTTCAAAAGATCAATGGCATTCTGAACGGCAAGAGGGTCAGGGGGTTGGAGTGCCTTTGATAAGAAAGAAGAGATAAACCCAAGTTGAAGGTTCTTGATATTGAGGCAGAGTTCTTGTAGGGGGGTCCTTAGAATTTCAGGCAACTGGTATTGAAGCATTGCATCATGGATCATCTTCGGGTATAGCCTGTAGCAGACACCGGGTTGAACACGGCCAGCTCGCCCCCGTCTCTGAAAAAAATTATATTTACTTATAAATCAATGTGGGAATTATTCTAGGGTTCATTGTCCTGGTGACCTGGTGTGCTGAAGCCTTTGATATCCATGAAGGCAAGAGACAAGCAAGCTTATTGAGAGCATCATAGCTGGTTTCCTTTGCCTTTCCACAGTCTATAACGTAAACGACATCATCAATAGTGATGCTGCTTTCCGCAATATTTGTTGCCAGAACTATTTTCCTAAATTTTTACCCAAAAAAGGACATAAGCCCATGCAAAGTATTAAAATAAGCCAAAGATTCTGAGAGAACCCATCAAGATAATGATTTAAGGATGTCAAACTTAGTATGTATACTTCCAACATCTGAATTTAATCTGATTTTGCTGCTGGTTCAAGTTAGAAGGTTGAAATCAGTTAGAACAAAATTTCATGGAGAAAATAGGAATATTTTGCTTATACCTAACACCGTTTGGCGGCCGATCAAAAATCTCACGTTGGCTAATTGTGGGCATTGAACCGTGCACTGGGAGGACAAGAAATCTGTTTGAATCTCCAAGAAGAATATTGCCCTTTAATTTTTCATGCAACTTCGATATTTCCTCCCAACCCGTAAGAAATACAAGGATTGCTCCTTCCCCTTCTTTCTGACAAATGTACTCTATTGTCGTTTCAACCTGCCCAATAGGAAGTGAAGCTTGCCATTTAATTATGAGCCAATACCTATAAGCATCACAAAATAAAATCAATCACTAACTGCATATATATGATGTCTAATATACAGATACAGCCCTGATTTAGGCCCTATCAGAATGTACACTGGGAGATGGAAGATTGACAAAATAGAGAGGGATTTCATACAGTCAAGAGGGGAATGCAAGGGAGATCGAATGGGTGGATAAGAGAGGAAGAAGATGAATGCAACATGGGGAAAGGATTGTCGACAGGAGAGAAAAAGAGAGATAGAGACAGTATGAGGGAGGAGAGGTGGGCTTAACTCCAGGAGAAGGGAGAGACACTATGCTCCTTCATAATGCTTCAATATTCAAAACACTAGTGCTCGCTCTTATTTATAGTCTCTCAAACAAAACCCTGGGTTGATAGACCAAAATGCCTTTACTTAATCCCGTACGATTTTACCATATACATACACAAAGAGATGCTAAAAGTACACAATGAAACCCATCTATTCAAAGAGATAACATGGGACAAAGAAGTCAAAATTTTCAGAATCTCACGATGCAGATCCTGTCAACATGTGCCATTAAGAGTGAGAAGCATAAAACATAATACCTGACATGGCTGTAAATACTTAAGAAGAAGGGGAAAAAAATAAAAAATAGAATCAGGAGAGTAATCATCACCCACCAGACCAAGATCTAGCTGCCCTCCGGCCCAAGCTTCCAGAGATTGCCTTGTAGATGGGCTGTAGCTTTTATAATGACCATCAATATCCACCTCCTACAAAAAACATAGAATATTTGATTATCTATTGAAAACCAAAAGTGAAAATGTAAAATCCGTCATCAAGGTGAAAGAGCCCACTTTACCTCAAACATTTCAGTCAATGGATCACTTTTTGTGGGCGGTTGTCTTCTCCTCCTCCTCGAGTTTCCTTGAAACTTATCAAACTCTGGCTTGATTTCATACTGAGTTATCTCAAGGATGTCTTCTAAGAACACTTCAACAACTGGAAAAGTCCGTCCCTTTACAATGAAGGAAAAGTATTCTGTGAAATACTGTAAGCTCTGAGTTACAAAATCTTAGTTTATTACCGGGATATGAATGATTGGAGCACCTCCAAAATACTTGGAAAATAGATCAGCATTAATTGTTGCACTCATTAATATGAGCTTCAGATTTGGACGACGAGGAAGAAGATCACGGAGAATTATTATAAGAAAATCCTCATTCATGCCTCGTTCATGAATCTCATCCACAAGTAGATGAGTGACCCCAGATAAATCTGGTTCTTGAACCTGTTAAAAGATTTCCACCTTTTTAATTTCCCAGACAAGGAGTGTATATTCAGTACAGCGAAAACACAATTTTTGCTAAAATAAAGTCAAAGGTGGCCAGAAAAATGGTGAGTCATGTAAACACTAAATGACTAAAAACTCCTTGGAGGCGGCTGACCGACCAAATGGTCTTGGCGGACAGGACCCGGGCTCCCCACAATTCCGAGCGTTGCTCGCTCAAACAGGGCTTCAAGAGATGGGGCCATCAGATCAGCGGTTCACGTGGAGGGCCTCGACGGATTCCATGGCATGTTCGAGACTGGACCGGTTCCTCTGCTCTGTGGAGCTGCTAGACCTCTTCCCGGCGGCTGAGGTGATTGCTCTCCAGAGACCTTTATCTGACCACACGCCTATCCTCTGGAAACCGCAGGGGGAACCGCACAAGCCGCCATATTTCAAGATGGATCGCTCGTGGTTCCGGGAGGACGGTTTTATGGAGGAGCTAGCCAACTGGTGGGAGGCCCACCCTGCTCGGGGCTCCGTGTCAACGAGGCTCGTGGCAAAGCTGAACGGGCTACGTCGCCACCTCATTGGGCGATGACGTAGGGGGATCCGCGAGGAAAGGACGCGAATCCGGGATGAAGCGTTAAATGCAATTCACGAGCTGGACGTGCTGGAGGACACTAGGCCTCTCTCGATGATGAACACGCGGCGCAAAAGAAGCTCCGGGAGGGGGTGGCTGAAGCCGATCTAAAAACCGAGATGGACTAGCGACAACGATCTATGCAACTTTGGCTGGCGGCCGGTGACGCCAATACCCGGTTCTTCCACCACGTGGCCAGCGGCAGGAGAAGGCTCAACCGAGTTCATTCCATCCGGGTGGGGGACAGCACTTATCGTGGACACGCTGCAGTGGGGACCGGTTTGGCTACCCATTTTCGGGCTTTCTACTGGAAAGGGCCACGGAATAAATGGGAATGGACCGGGGAGGGGGCGGCTTCTCTCTCGGTGGGGCAACAAGAACGAATAATCCGCCCGTTCACAGAGGAGGAAGTTAAAGCGGCAATTCAGGGTCTCAACGAGGAAGGCGTCCCGGGCCGGATGGAATTCCCGTTTTCTTTTATCAACAGTGCTGGGATTTGGTTGGCCCATGAGGTGATGGCGACGATAGAGGATTTCTGCATTGGAATGTGCAACATGGACCGCTTAAACAAGGCTCTCCTGGTGCTTATACCAAAATGCCAGGCCGCGGAGCAGGTGGGGGACTTCCGGCCGATTTCCCTATCTAATTCCCTATATCTGATCATTGGCAAGGCCTTGGCAAATCGGCTCCGAGAGGTGATTAACTCTTTGGTGAGACTGGATCAGACAACTTTCATCCCGGGGAGACAGATGGTAGACCGTGTGGTGATCGCTGAAGAGATAGTGGTAGCCTGGCAACGCAAGGGCACCAAGGGATTCATGTGGAAGTTGGATTTTGCGAAAGCGTATGATTCGCTTGACTGGCGGTTCCTTTGGCGGGTCCTGAAACGACGAAACTTCCCGGAGACATGGGTGAGATGGGTGAAGCAATGCGTGTGCACAAACACTTTCGCGGTCCTAATTAATGGCAGGCCGCAAGGCGGATGGATACACCCCCAGAGAGGCATCAGGCAAGGCTGCCCGCTAGCTCCGCTCTTCTTCATCCTGGCAGTCGATGCGTTGGCGGTGTGCACTGAGAGACCGTGTGCTCGGGGGCTGCTGTCCGGTTCCCAAACCGCCAGCTGGCCAGGTGGGGTACCCCTCTTACAATACGCTGATGACAAGATCTTTTTCATTGAAGGCTCGAGGGAGGCTGCAGAGAGGACCTCAGCCTTGCTGGAGATGTTCTCCGATTTCTCCAGACTTAGCCTCAACAGGACCAAATCCACTTTATCGCTTTCGGGATGTCCTCAGAAGAGACGAGCCAATGCGCACGTATTTTGTCCACGCCCGTATGCTCCTTACCTATTCAGTATCTGGGACTTCCCCTAGTGGGGGGAAGATTGAGTTCTCGAGAATGGCAGCCAGTGGTGGCGACAATGGAGCGCCGTTTAGGGGGGTGGCGGGCCCGGCTTTTATCCCGTGGGGGGCGTCTTGTACTACTAAAGGCAGTGCTCTCTGGTATTCTCACATACTATATGTCACTATTTAGAGTTCCAGTGGGGGTCTGTAAACGCATGAAGGCCATAATGAGGAATTTCTTTTGGCATGGAGCAGAAACAGATGGGACCCATGGAGAAGCACTAGTCAAAAGGAGTACGGTCTGCCGGCCCACGGCGGAGGGAGGCCTAGGGGTCAAGAATCTCAGACACACCAATACGGTAATGCTTATGAAGTGGGTACACAGACTGATGCAAGCTCCATCGGACGTGGCCACCCAAGTGTTGATGGACAACTACGGGAGAGTTTTGGACTGGGGCCATCGATCCGAGCACCGGCAGGGCCAGTCAGCTTTTTATAAGGGCCTAAGACCGGTGTTTTCTCAGGCCTAGAGGATGTTTCACGCAAAGCTCAGGGATGGGGCGCACTTCAGATTCTGGAGAGATGACTGGTCCAATTTGGGACCTTTGAGGGATGCTTTTCCCCGGCTTGTTGGGCTCTCCGTAGCACCGGAGGCTACTGTGCAGCAGGCTTGGCGCAACGCGTGGTGCCCATCACTCCCTGATGCCATGTCGGATTAGCGGCTCGAGGATCTACTCAGGATGCAGACGACGCTGGCTCATCTTCGGCTTGTTGAAGCGGTGGGGGACGCATGGGAGTGGAGGGGATCCAGATTCTTCGCCCGAGGGGTCTATAAATTGCTTTTAGACGCAGAGCCTACGGAGGACTTGGACGTGGTGCGGCGGTGCCGTTTGCTCTGGAGGCGTCGAATTCTGCTGAAGATCAAGATATTCAGATGGCTTCTCATCCGGGGCAGCCTGATGACGCAAGCCTTGCGGCAGAGATATGTGCCGGAAGCAGATGTCGGCTGCGTCATGTGCTCCGCCACGACTGAAGATTGCACTCATCTATTTTTTGAGTGCCCATTGGTTCAGCCTGTGTGGGCTGCGGCGGCTTTGGAAGGATTCGATACCACGTCGGCGGATGCTTTTTGGTGATCGCTCTGTCAAGGCCCTTTCCGACAGGAGGCGGAGTGGAGGACCATTTTTGCCACCTTATGGGCGATATGGCTCCACCGGAAAGAGATCATCTTCAGGGGTCGTCTCCCCTCCACCGACGCGGTACATCATGAGGCGAGGTGGATTGCACAATCTTGGCATCTCGTTGGCATTAATTATGCTGTAACTGACCCACAATACAGGTCATTTCTTCAATGACAAAGGGGGGCCACTGTTTTCGAGTGGTTCTCTATCTTTTTTCAAAAAACACTAAAATAATCTGACACTAATAAAGTTCCACAATTTCTCAACAAGACCATTCATAACAGGCCACAAGTAGAAAATTCACTTCTATCAATGACATCAAGATTATGTTTCATTTACTCCCCACAGTGATATCTTTTTCATAAACAATCTATGTTTTTTTGTATTAATCATAAACTTTTAAAAAATATGCAGTTCCATTATGCAGTTCTAATGCGCAGGTTTGATTATCAAGCAGCATTAATCATATTTAAAAAATATGAAGAAAACTGTTAACCCCTGAAAGAATTTTTCTGGTAAGGTTTGAACTTGATGCAGCGAAGGGATGAAGCAGAGGAAGGCAGAGCAATATGAAACCAGAAGTTAGGGCAGACATGTATATGATTGATTCAAGATAGTATGCATTGAATAGGTTTAAAATAGGCGATTACAAAATTATTGACAAGTCCTCAAATACACCATTTTTGAAAATTAGAGGATGATAACCCGAAATTGGTGATCACCCAGTAGTCCTCAAATAAAGTAGTATACCAAGAACTCCCTTGTTGGACAAACAGAAAAGAAAATGCATAAAAAAATGTACAAGTGAAAGATGTATTTTCTGCTACCAAACGGCGAAGAAGAACGCCAGTCGTACAAAATAAAAGCCTTGTTTGTGCAGATCTCTTAGATTCCAAACGAATTTGATACCCAATGGTTTCTCCAAGGTTTTCGCCCCTCTCTGAGGCAATTCTATCAGCAACAGATATAGCAGATATACGGCGAGGTTGAGTGCAGATCACACTGCAATCTGCTCCACGGAGGGATGATATTTCCTCTTCAATAATGAACTGTGGCAATTGGGTAGTTTTGCCACATCCAGTCTCTCCAGAGACCACCAGAACCTGTGCATTAGAATCACAAAAATATATCATTTCAAGTACTGAGAAAAACTTTACGAATGAAATGTCCAAATTAGTGAAATTTACACAATCCTTGTTGAACACTTTTTGTTCGTTGGTTTGATTCAGAACAAACGAGTTTAGAGGACAAGCTTTCACTTGAAATATCAATGCTTGGAAGACAGATGTATAGAAATATCATATGATCCTCCATGATACAATCCTGTTCAGGTTGCATAAAAATATTGAGGAAAAATACAATGAACAGTGAGGGGCAGGATGAAGGAATTAAAGAGAAGGGAAGGAAATGGCTGACTAGGTAAGGGGCTGCCTAGAGAAGCAGAAAGAGCTAGAGAGAATAAGATAAGGAGAAAACCCTACGCTAGAGGGTGGGAGATAAATGAATTTCTTCACAATGCTTTCATGCTTTCATCCTCTCATTGTGTCTTTATTACCTTGCATTATCTATTCAACTTTCATGGTCAGGGTCTCCTCTGCTTCATTGGCCATAGTTTCTTTGGTTCCCTTGGCCTGGCCATCTTCCACGCCCATGGGCTCCTTACCTTCCTTGATTGGGATCTCTTCAACTTCTGCGGTTAGATTTTCCCCTTGTGCGGCCTCATCCTCTTCCAGCACTCTCAAACATGCAATGGTCTTATTGACTCTAACAGCATACGTTGGCAAGTGGAAAAGAACCCCAATACATAGGAACAAGGATGCAAGGTACCGAGGAGACAAATCAAATGGCACTCAGGCATGAGCCTCTGGAACAAAATGTAACCGTCAGGACCCTCTGTTTATGGGCAAGATTTTGAATCACCAGACTTATATGTAGGACCAAAATCATGAGGCATGAAGGAATCAGGCTGCATTGTCCAGGAGCTCAAGGCATAGGTCCTCTCCACCTCTCTCTATTATGATTGAAAATTCAGAAGATTATTAGAGCATTGTGTCTGTTTTTAATATTGGATCAGGTCATTATGGAAATCCTTTCATATAATCTGGTCTACCGATACTCTCTTGAACCAAAAGAGGGGGGAGTACTTCAAGATCGTCTATTCAAGAAAGGAGAGAAAACAGAACGAGATAGGATCAACAGGCTCTCCTCGCCTAAAAAACAGAAAGAACACTTTGAGAGCTTCTTTCCAAACCTATTATTCAAGATCAGACCTCCTGATGCCCTAAAATGCCAGCAGGCAGGAAACGAGGAGGCATGGTTCACGTTCTCATACAGAGGAAGGATCCAACGCAAAAAATTAGGCATCTTGGGAGCCTGCAGCCCCTTCAGGAAGAAATATATGGGTTCTCTCCCTGGGGATAAAGTGACTATCCATGAACCCTGCAATTATATGCTTCCTCTATTAACATGCACTACAAAGAAGAGGAAAAGAATTGCTATGTGGGAATAGTGTACTGAATATGGAGATGTCCCAAAAGAAGCATGGGACCAAGATGACAAGTCAGGGGAAGCAAAATAATTCTGGAGGCAATGCTCGGTTTCTCTCTGCTTCTACTTGCTCGCTGTTTCTCTCTAATCATTTTTTTTTTTTGAAAAGAGAAAGAAGGGCCCACAAGATAGAACCCCCCGTTGTCATTAAATTAATGACTGAAAATACAACGTAAGGATCTATAGGGGTACAAAAACCGAGAGGCCTAGGCTAACTCGGTTCCATGAAAGAACTAGGCCCCCCGCTTTGTGCACGATTGCATTAGCGGAGGGGGTTTGACCCTTGAAGACGACCTCGTTTCGGTGGTTCCATATGACCGAGAGCATGGCGAAGATGAGCTGCCACTCTGCCCCCCTCCAGTAGGTACCGTCCGCCTTGGATCTCCAGAAATCCTCCAGAGAGGATAGCCTAGGTCGAACAACTTCGGGTCGACGTCCAGACCGCTTGAGCAACATGGCACCTAGCGAAGAGATGGTCGCAGTCTTCCAATATTGCTCCGCACATCGCGCATTCAGCTGAAGAGTTGGGGACCATTCCTTGTCGAAGGGATCTAGTCATCAACCGCCGACGAAGGAGAAGCCAGAGGAAGACCCGGATCTTCAACGGAATGCGGCTTCTCCAGATCCGTCGCCAGAGTCCCAAGAACAGCGGGTCCTCTGAGCCTGCCTGTGCCCGGAGGCGGTGATAGGCTGCCCGAACAGAGAATCTCGGCTCGCACCAAGTCCACCCGTCCTGCCCCTCAGACGGTCGCTGATTTGCCAGTAGCTCCTGCAAACGAAGGAGTTTGGACGTCCGCTGGTCAGACAGCGCTGCAGGCATGGGCGGGGCCCACGCGTCGTGCCAAGCTTGACGCACGGAGCACTCTGGGTCTGGTGCGAGAGCGAACAGCCGGGGGAATGACTAGCCCAGAGGACCCATTCCCCGACCACTCGTCCATCCAGAATCAAAATGATGCCCTGGAGCCCAGCTTAGGTCAAAAATGGGGCTTCACAGCTGAGAAGATGGGGCGAAGGGAGGACATGAATGCTGAGTCGCCTCTCTGTGGGATCTGCCACTTGTGCCAGTCAAGCGAGGCTTCGTAACAGTCTTGAAGAAGCACCGACACTAGATCCCCCGGCAACGTCAGTAGACGGCATACCCACTTGGTCAGGAGTGCCAAGTTGGTATGCTACAGAGAATGTATTCCCAGTCCACTTTGAGAGATTGGGCGACATACGATCTCCCATGCCACCAGCGCCATCCCTCGAGCCTACTTTGGACAGGGTCTGTGCCAGAAAAACCCCCGCATCACTGTCTCCAGTCGCCGTCGAACTCCCATTGGCATCCGGAAAATGGACATGAAATAGATGGGAATGGTTGACAGCACCTCCTAGAGCATTACGAGGCGACCGCCTGCGATAAGAGGCGTGCTCGCCATCCTCCCAGTCGCGTCTCCACCTTTTCAAGCACCGGCTGCCAGTCCCGAAATTCGTAGTCGGCGATCCGCCAGAGGCACTCCCAGGTAACGGATCGGTAACTCACCAATTGGGGTCGTCAAAATCCGAGAGCAGTCCAAATCCGATGAAGGACGACTTTGCTCGGTTCAGTCGGAGGCCTGAAAAATCCGAGAAGATATCCATCATGACGGAGAGTGTGTGCGCAGCCGCCCAAGACCCTTGGATCAAAAAGGTCGTATCGTCTGCATACTGCTAGTAGGGGGATGCCTCCAGGAATGCCAGGGGACTGAAACCCCACGAGGTGGCCTCGGCGGCACAGTTGCAATGTGCACACCACCAAGGCGTCCGTAGCAAGGATGAATAGTAGCGGGGCCAATGGACAACCCTGCCAAATGCCGCGCTGAGGATGTATCCAGCCTCCTTGAGGACGCCCGTTTATGAGGATGGCAAAGGTGGGGGTCGACACGCACTGCTTCACCCATCGAACTGCAGAAAACCTCGCCACCGTAGTACATTCCACATGAACCGCCAATCTATGGAATCATACGCTGGGGAAAAGTCCACCTTCCATAGGAACCCTGGGGTGCTGTCACGGCGCCATGCGCCGACTATCTCCTCGGCCATCACTATGCTGTCGGACATCTGTCTACCCGACAAGAAGGCGGACTGGAAGGGGCTAATAAGCATTGGGAGGACCAAACGAAGCCGGTTGGCCAGCACCTTCGCAATGATCAGATAAATGGAGTTCAACAACGATATCGGCCTGAAGTCCCCGATGAGCTCAGCCCCCTCGACTTTCGGTAGTAGGATGATGTAAGCTTTGTTTAGCCGGTCCATGTTACAGTGACCGACCTTGAAGTCTTCTATCGTCGCCATCACTTCCGCACCAACTACGTCCTAGCATTCCAAATAGAAGAACACCGGTATGTCGTCCGGCCCAGGGGTGCCCTCAAAGTTCAGGCCACGTATAGCCACTTTGACTTTGTCCTCTAAGAATGGGGCGATCATCTCCTGCTGCTGGTAGGGCGAAAGGACCGACACCCCTATGGCCAGCCATCGCCACTGATTAGAAGGGCCTCGACGGTAGAACTCCCGAAAGTGATCCGCAACAGCCTGGCTGATAGACGATTGATCGTTGAAGGTGCGTTCACGAATCTGCAGTTGGCGGATACAATTCTGACGTCGCCTCCCATTCACGGTCTAGTGGAAGAATCGCGTGTTGGCGTCCCCAAATTTCTCTCTATTCATGATAGTTTAAACCCAAATTAACAAGCTACAGAGAAGGATTAGATTGTTTTCTTGACTCTTCCTAAATATTTCAAATAAGAATACCACTTATGTGCAGGAAAATAAGTACTCAAAAGAAACTGACATCGCCATACCTGATTATCGGAAACAGCCCTCAAAAATTCTTCTCTCACTTTGTATGCGGGCAACTTTTCTCTGAAAGACTGCATAGCTCTAGCTGTGGGGTTCGCCTAATAACAGATAATATATTTCATTAAGGAAATTGGAATGATGAACGCAGATTTACTTTTGTCAAAGAGACTTCATAAAGTCATTAAAATCATGAATTAGCTTCAGTGAGCAAGTACCTTTCTGGAATTTTGCAAGTTCCTGAGTTCAATACTGAAATTGCCTTTGCTGGCACCTATTTCAGCTTTAGATTGATTTCCAATTGCGCCAGTGGTTTGTAAAGATAAATCATGCGTTTGACTGGATGAACCACCATAAGCATTGGAATGTGTTAGTTCTTTTGACTTTTCCAGCAGATTTCCAACTCTCTTCTCGATATCAGATGTCATTATAATCTGAAAAGTTAACATATCTTAACACAGTTAATTCCCAGACAGAGTACTCTGGAGAGAGTAATTTAACCCAAATCAATGGACCTCTTTTTGAGTTGATCCATGCCGTTCATCAAGATCAGCTCGATAATCTGGCAAGGGGACTTTGCTCACTACAAGAGTTTTCCCCTTACTGTAAGCATGGCTTCCTCCCACATATACAAAAATTAACCAAAAAATAATTATAAGACAAGAAAAGCATAGGATCGATGAATAAACAAGATAGAAGTTTTACAATTCCTCAAAAGCTTCCATAGATAATGGGAATAAAAAAATAACTTACAAGTGAAGTCCTAATTGGCATGCGATGTCACCAAGTATTTCTTGTCCCTCCCGTCCAAAATTCTGCTTGATAATCAGCTCTTGCTGACCACTGTTCTTCATTTGGTTTATCTTTTCCCACCACTCATTACGATCCAGATTTTCAACCTGCAAAAAAAAGAAAATATGCACAATAAGATGCATTAATTAAGCACGGGAAGAGGGTAAATCTAAGCTTACTTATCTCATGTAGCCTGAAGATAAAAAATTTTCTTCTACACAGATGTAAAATTCTCATTTGCTATTTTTGAACTTTCAAGGACTATTGAATTTTTTTTTGGAATACCCCCAATTTCAGCGGTAAAAATCTTCATTGACGCTACCAGGGTACATTAAGTCTTCGTGATTTTTGTCGCCTCATAAATCTTATGAATTTCATATAGTTAATCTTCGTTCCAGATTATTACGAAATGAGAGAAGAGAGAATGAATTTACACGGCACAGCCATGACATGCACAAGGACGTGATATTCTCAAATAATTTTGAACAAATTCATCCGGAAAAAAAAAATTCAAGCAACAGAAGAAGGAACAATAGAAACACATCACGTGCAAAAGAACGTGGTACAATAAAAACCTAATCCGGGAAAATTTCATTCAAGCAACAGAAACAGAAGAAGAAACGCACACATCACGCCCGCAAGCACGTGACATACTCCAGTAATCTCGAACAAATTCATCAGGAAAAATAAGAAGCACGTACATCTCCAGCAATCTGCCGCAGACGCTCAGCCCTCCATACGGGGTCCCACCACCGCTGCTCTCCCCGTCCGCCGCTCCCTCTTCCTCCGCCTCTGCCGCCACCTCTGCCACCTCCACCTCTGCGTCCGCCGCGGAAATTGGGGCCACGTGACGCCATGGCGTGGCGCACGTGCCGGGAAAACGTTAATCGGAA
The DNA here is from genome assembly GCA_024174645.1 of Lemna minuta. NCBI lineage: Eukaryota > Viridiplantae > Streptophyta > Magnoliopsida > Alismatales > Araceae > Lemna > Lemna minuta. The sequence goes on along the minus strand of CM044103.1, from coordinate 1,550,581 downwards.
CCCGAGCGCCGATGATCGATGGCCCGAAGTGAGGAAAAAGCAGCCGGACATTCACTCTGAAGTCCAAAACGGCCAAACCTATTGAAAAGAGCTGCCCAGTCCCCACGGACTACGGCGCCAGATTTCTGCCGTTTAAAACCCTGGCAAATTTAAATTTTACCCAGAGAAAATCTTGGAATTTCCGGAGGCATTCTTTGTTTAGCATTAACGGTTAAAGAGAAAAATAAAAAAATCAAATAATCGCCTGGATTATCAGAGAGAGGAAGATTAAAAACAATTTGATCGGCGATCGTATCAAGGGTCAGATTTTCAATCAAGGCGGCGATCATCAGTACATCCACACGATTGAAAATATGACCTTGATTCTTATCCGATATATAAAATACCGGTCAAAAGGAAATTATATATTTTAACAGGGGTTTAAAAATAACGACCGAAGATTCATTATTCATGGAATAAATCTTAGGGGCTAGGGCAATGTTTCTGATTCAGCTTCTTCCTTTTCCCATCGACACGCTGCGAGCTAGTTCGCTTGCGCTTTGGATAAACAGCCGGCTGCATTCTCCAGCTCAGCAGGCGAACTGTAACTCTTCCTCTCATTGTAACTCCTTTTCTCAGCCCTCTCATATCTCTGTTTCCTGCTCTATTGCGATCATTGAGTTTGGGATACGCGAGAATATCTTGAAAAGAAAAGAAGGTAGGGAGAAGCGTTATTAGGCAAACGAACAGTTCCTTGTTTGTAATTGTCACCGAAATGTTTCCTCATCATGATTCCTACCACGATAGTCTCGTTTATGATTTTCTTCTCTCGAGACATCGCTCTGACCGTCGAAATGTTTGTGCTTCTAGTTCTTTTTCTTTTCCCGTCATTTCCTTTGAAATTCTCTAAGCTGCAGTTTCATAGTCGGAATCGAATTATATTTTCCCCATTTTTTAAGGTTTTCTCGAGTTTTATTTGCAGCATTCACTTTTTTTTAAAAAAATTCATGTTCTTCTTATTATCTTTCTAATCATCAGAGATGCCTTCGCGATCTACTGGCTTTGAGTTTGCTTCTTTTTCCGTCACCCTTATGATTTTCCATTGTGCGTACCGCTCCTATTCCTAGTTAAAATAAAAAAAATCCAAAAAGCCTTTCCATTCTCTAATCTGTTCTCTTCTTCTTTTTCTTTTTCAGATTCCACACATTAGGTCCATACTATTCATTTTATGGTCAGTGTCGTGGCTTGTGAGACTTTCACTGGAACGCAGACTTCTCGGATAGTTATTTTTCTTTGAAGTAAGAAGAATAATGCTTGAATTTCTGTCTTTAGCGGGGTTGAGTTAGCTTTTCACCAATATATTCAGTAGATATGAGCATCATCCGTCAGAAGGAAGAAAAATATGAAAATGGCGATAATTATCATCAAACCAGCGATACTGCAGGCACTTCTGCTCGGACAAGACCATTTAGCTATGCGCAAATTATGTCTAAAAGAACAAAGAAGAAAATTCCTGAAAATGCTAAAGACGAAACATGTGTTCTGGAGTCAGTGTCAGAGATGGGTGAGTCTCATAATCACCCAAAGGGATTGAAAGATTCAACTGGAAGCGATGTAACCAAAGAGGTTTTAGTCATCAAGAAAACTAGTCCAAAGCAAGCAGGTCATGAGGATTCGAAATCTTTCTCAAAGGACAAAGTAAAGGTTAAGTCCAGTCATGACGACGAAGTCAATGGTGAAAACCGGAGACGCCATTTGAACAGGAGAGTTGACCAGTCAAAGGCCGAGGTAGAGAAAGTGCCTGAAAAGAGACTCTTCAAAGCTACTCGGCAAAAAGGTAGCAAAAAGGAAACAGAATTTGGTGAACACCAACGAGCAGATGAGAAGAAAAAGATTTCTGACAGTAGGGAAAGATCTAGAAGGCCAACTGAAATTGTCTTCTCAAAAAAGTACGACAGTGGTCGTAAGGTGGAAAGGGAACCTCTGGATAAAAGAAAAGTTCACAGATACGACAACCAAACGTCTAAAAGAAAAAGATCAAGAAGTCGTGAGTTGCATCGAGCCAGGGAGAGGTCACTTTCACGATCACCAAAAGGTCACAAACGCTCTACTCGTGAAAGAGATCATGGAAATGAGCCGAATCATGTTAGCAAGTATTCTTCAGGAAGGCAGAACTCAAAGTCTAGAAATTATAGGACTTCGGGAAGTAGTCGCCAGGAGAGTCCCCATTATCGGAGGCAGGAAAGCAGTCTTGGGGGTTATTCACCGAGGAAGAGAAAACCAGAAGCAGCTGCATCCAAGATTCCATCACCACCTCCTGCTAAATTGCCGGAGAAAGAGGCCAAATGGGATTTGCCTCCTTCTGGTGTAAATAATACTAGTTTATCCTTATTGGGAAATAACACCAGTTTATCCCTGTCAGGAACTATCCAACAATCTGCGGCTGCAGACACTTCTGCTGCCGTACCAGCAGTTTCGCTTACATCCATTGATTCTGTTCATCTAACTCAGGCGACTCGGTCATTGAGAAGTCTTTACATGGAGAATTTGCCTCCTTTGTCTACTGAGAAATCATTACTGTTGTCTCTCAATGGTTTTTTGCTGGAAGCGGGAGCTAGTCACATTCCAGGGTCGCAACCATGTATTGGATGTATTGTAAGTATAATGTCTCTTCAAGAATTTTTGAAATGCAACATTCTTTACGCTGTTCGAAGTAATTTTTATGCAGATTAATAAAGAGAAGAATCAGGCGGTTGTGGAATTTCTTACGCCTGAAGATGCAACGGCGGCTCTTGCTTTTAATGGAAAGTCCATATCTGGCTCTATTTTACAGTTCAGGCGTCCCAGAGACTATGTCGATGCAACTGCAACAGTAAGATTCTCTTTTTATTTACCAAGCGTCCTACAAAAATGTATCAAAGTTTAATAGTATGAGTAAGCTTGCATTTATTAATTCTTAATTTTTTTTTTTCAAATTTCATTTTCACTAGAGTCAGGGCGTTGTGACGCATTCTATAGAGGAAAAACAGACCCTGATCTGCTCAGTTTCGATAGAATCTTTGTTAGCAAGATAGATACTCAGAACCAAGAAAAAGATGAGTAACTTCCGGCATGCAACCTCACCACATCTAGCTCCTGCTTCAGGCTAACCTCCCTCTGGTTCCACTGATCCTTCTTCCTGTCCCATCTGTCCACTTTCCTGTGCTTTATTTATAGTCCATTTAACTTCCTTAAATAACTGTCCAGCCTGAAAGTTATGCTCTTTCTTTAAAAGATCTCATGACAGGGTCATGTGGTTGCACAAGTGACTGTGCTTTTCGTGCCAAGAGCCTCTTCTTTAGATCTTTATTTCGATTCCTCCTTCTCATTTAAGTTAGGAGAGTAACTGTATAATATTCTGAGAAACCGAGCGGAACATTGAAACTCCTTTAATTCAACTACTTCTGGAAAAGCATGCCCAATCCTTTTTTTGTCCAGAAAACAAAACAAAAATCATCTTTCCGGTGAATGGAGATTACTTTGTTCCAATTTACATAATGTTTCTTGGAAAAAATAGTTTCTTGATTTATAGCCATGAATATAGTGATCCAAACATATCTGGGTTCAAATGTGGAAGGACTCCTGGTAGAAGAATGAAAATGCTTTCGCGAATTTCTCAAAGAAGAAAAACAGTATACAGCAGAAGACGATGAGGGGAACAATTAACTGTCTAGAAGACAGCACTTGGGAGCAGGGTGATTTGAGGGTCCTTGCTCACAGCTCTCCTAGCAAAAGATCCAGTTTCTTGGCTGCCTTGCTACGTGCCTGGGTTCCCTTATTTATAAGTGGGTGCAAGCTCAATCTTGACTGGGACTGACTGTCCTTTCATGCCCAAACTCAGGGACAGACGATTAAGTGTTGGCCTAACTTTCCTCCTCCTCTTCCTACTATAGGTAAGTACGGGCCTCTTGCCATCACTCCCTGCCACACATTCCAGCTTGTCCTCGAGTAGGAGATCTGGGAACCTGCCTTTTATAATTCGAGGTTCGTCCCATGTAGCCTCAAAATCTGGTGGGCCCTTCCACCTGACAATGACCTCAGTCTCCCCTCTAGACTGCTGGACTACCAAGATCTGTTTGTGGCTCAACAACCAGCTCAAGCTCTTTAGTAATATCATGAGGAATTAGTTGTGGACAGTCATTGGCCCCAAATGCCTTTCAAATCTTGGAGACACGAAAAACATGGTGCAGCTTACAATTCACTCTCAGATCGTTCAAATAAGTTACTTCCCCTATACGCTCCAACACTTGCATGTTCCAGAAATTTTGAGATCAAACTTCTCATTGGATCTTTGGACCAATGATTTCATGTGGTATGGGTCTGAACTTTAAGTAGACCAAATCATTCACCTCTAGATAAACAACATGTCTTCTTTTGTCCTTCAACACCCTCATTGTTGATTGAGCATTGTTCAGATGTTCCTTAGACATGAGAGGAAAGAATCTCTGTTTTGTCTTCCAATCCATGTCATATAGAGGGGGGGGGGATGCATAAATTGTAGGGCACGAAACTCAACATGAACTCTTCTTATTGTCACATTCTTGGAGGACGAAAATTAAGTTGAGAATGAGAAGTAGAGAGATCTAGGGTTTCTGCAGCTCCATTACTTCTTGATCCAAATCTTGATTCGTTGCAAGAAAATTTTGTTGCATTTTGACTTCTTTAACTTTCCTCTTCCACCTATTATAGATTAGTAAGGGCCTACTTTCCCCAAAAAAGTTTAAGGGCCCCTCACCAGAATGTCTTACGGTTCTCTTTTGCCATTCATTCATGTGGATAGCAAAAGTGCTCAATGTATTTTTTAACATATTCGTTTGATCCTGATCATGCTTGAATCAGCCATCAACCAGGGGGCCTAGGCATATTGCACTGAATTACCTTAGATTTGGTGCTTTTGACTTAATGGGTCCTTAGGTTTGGGAGCCAGGGGACTTGATGGCCATGGTGCTTTGAGATAGCTATGGCAGATGGACAGAATTGGAGGGGGAGGCAAGGCCAGTCTGTGGAGCTTCAGCTTTTTGGCAGGGGATCAGGAAGACAATCCCTATCCTGCGACCTCTCTTTTCAGCCAGGCTGGGTGACGGGTTTGTGTTCCATTTTTGTCTGGATGATTGGTCTGGCCTGGGCCCTCTGAGGGATATATTCCCATGGTTGTTTGCCCTAGTTTGCTGCACTCCAGCTATGGTTGTCGAGTTTTGAGATGGCACATGGTGCCAAATCTTAATAGGCAATCTCTCGGACCAAAGGATGTCAGAACCGCTACACCTCCATGAAGTCTTACTTCCTTGGCCCCCAGTATAAGGAACAGAAGACAGATGGGAGTGAAATGGTCCACTGTTCTCAGTCTGAGTGGCATATAAATGCCTCAGGGAAGGAGGGAGAGTTGGAGAACATGACACTATGCAAGCATGTCGGGTAAAATGGAAACAGAAGATCCCCTTGAAGGTGAAACTTTTTTGTTAGCTGCTCTTAAAAAAATGGCTTACGATGTGAGTTGTCTTCTGGTGTTGGTACCCAGAAACCTTGGCTGAGTGCATCCTGTGCACTGGAAACGAGGACTGCTAGCACCTCTTTTTTTGAGTGCCTGAGGGCTCAGGCAGTTTGGGTCTTCCGGAATATCCTTTGTCCCATAGTCACGTCTGGCAAGGCTTTCTTGGCAGCAATATGAAGTAGCTGACCCCAAGAGGCAGCGGAAAGGGGAAGGATGTTTACAATTCTCTGGGCCATCTGGCTGCAAAGCAGTGAGGCCATTTTTTGGGGGAGGACAGCTTTGGTGAAGGGAATCGTCCTTGATACGGAGGCCATCATGAATTTTTGGTTTAGAAACATGTAATTTCAAGCCTTCTTGTACCGTTGCTTTCCTCAGATATGAATATCACCTTTTAAGGTATATCACCATATGGGTGATATGGCTCTCTTTGTTTCCAAAAAAAAAATATCGATATGGTTCTGCATTTAGTCAGACCTAAAGATTTCCATAATACTGTATGCAGAATCAGTCAGACCTAAAGATTTCTTGGTGATCATATTTTTGAATCATGTGGAGACATGAAGTGTGCCTCGAAGCTTTAGAACAAGTTTCATAAAAATAGATTTCGATGGAGGGAGATAGGGAAGTAAGGGCATTATGTTTCTTTTTATTTCAAATTCAATTTCCCCATAATTATATTTTCTTTTTATGATAGCACCCTTTCTGTTTCTAAGGTGCACTGTGGTTTAAAATCTATGTACCAGGGTTTCAGTCCATTCATATTTTCATGCAGACTGGAGTTCACGAGAAACCTGTTCCTGCTCTTAATGAGATTGATGATACTGTCTATGACTCCCCCCACAAGGTAATTTTCGCCTTAGTTTAGATATTCAACCTATTATTTAGTCATTTTATGCCAAATACTTCCGTTCAATGTTATTTCTTCTAATTTGCATTTGGATGTTATATTATTACTGTTTCATGTTGTATAAAAAAAACACTATTTTTTGTTATATCTTTTGTGCAGATTTTTGTTTTTTTGTTTTTAATAAGAAAGCAGATCACCCATAACGGTGAACCGCCATTGTGCAGATTTTTGTTGGCGGAGTTTCGGAATCTCTGTCCTCCGATGAGGTAAAAAATTCCTCCCTTGAACTTTATAGCTGTTGTCTTTAACAATATATCTTTTTCCAGCTTCTGGCCATCGTCAGTGCGTTTGGACCTGTCAAGGCATACCACTTTGAATTTAGTCCCACGCTTAGCCAATCATGTGCTTTCCTTGAGGTAAATCTTATTAATATTTCATTTTCAGCAATACCTAAACGTAATTTCTGAAATTGGCTGATGCTTTTTCTTAACCAGTACGTTGACCATTCCATCACTCAGAAAGCTTGCGCCGGGATAAACGGGCTGAAACTTGGAGGTCACATCATCACAGCCGTCAGAGTGGTCATAGGTGCTGATGTGGCAGAGGTAGAATGATAAATTTTATGATTCTTAATGCCCTTCAGTGATCTATTTAGTAATTTTCCATTTTTGCCCAGGGGAATGCTGCAACGGCATCTTATAGTGTTCCAGATCACGCCAAACCATTGCTTGAGGACCCTACTCAGGTCTTGAAGCTCAAGAATCTGGTATGAATACTTTTTTCCCCCCCAAAAAATAGAAATATCTTGTTTAGTCTGATTTTGACTCATTTACGTGAATTATTAAACAGCTGGATCAAGAAAGCGTTTCTGGGCTATCTGAGGAGGACATGGAGGAGATCCTTGAAGATGTTCGCCTGGAGTGTGCAAGGTCCAGCTAATCATTTTTTCCGTCTAAAATGTCTCCGCCTTTTATGTTGACTTCCGTTCATATCATTTGTCCAGGTTTGGCACCATAAAGTCAACTAATCTCGTGCGCCCGCACCCCAGAGTCAATGAGGAAGACAGGCAACAGCCGCTGCCACATGATGAAAGTCTAAATGGAAAACCTGATCTCATTAGTGATTCCCAAGAAGTGACGGATCTCCCGACTAGGGTCAACAGGGAGGAAGCTGACTTGTCACAGTCAGGCAACGGGGATTCGCCTAAAATGAAATCTTTAGACGAAGCAGGTGAAGAACTCGAAGTGGGTTGTATGTTGGTGGAGTTCGTAAGGAAGGAGGCGGCTTGCACAGCGGCCCATGTCCTGAATGGAAGACTTTATGACGGGAGGGTTATTTCTGTGGCCTATGTTGACCATGAAGTCTACATGAGTCACTTTCCGAGGTGATGGGATCAATTCTTAATTCTTTTGTTGCTCACGATATTTGATCTTATTTTCGTAGATTGGACAAAGGTTGAAAGCACGTGTACAAGAAACCTTAGCAAGTAATCAATGTTTTACGAGAAGCCTAACCGTCTGTGAATACAGGTTTTTTTTAATTATAAAAAAGTCTTTCTTTTTATTTTTCATAGATGTGGTATCATCTTTCATAGTCATGGGTTAACCATCATCAAGTGATTCATATTGATGGTTACGAATGACCAAGTCATTCATAGAGCAATCTTCTCTGTATTCTTCTCAAGCAGTCAGAAGATACCCAAAAGGGAAGCTTAAAAAAAGCAAGACAGCGAGTGATTAGGGGCTGGTATGAGGGCTAATTCATAAGGCCCCCAAGAAGTACCCTAAAAGTATCTATACAAGCTGAAGGGCAGCATCGATATTAGTCATAGAAGATTGACCTGTGTAGTGCACGTTGACAGTTCTAACCATCCAAAGAAAAGAATCTCCAAATGAATGGCCAGATGAATAAAGGTGCCTGTCATTTGAAGATTAAGGAGCAACCAAAACAATCTTTTTAAGTCAAAAGAAAGTCAATGCCTATTTTTCTTCATCTGATCCATGAAAGAATTCAAGCACAAGACTGGGGAAGAATGGATAAAAAGTAGATGAAGCACTGGAATTGACCCAACTTTTCTCTCATCCAAGGATGGAAAAGGAAAATGAACACTTGAAAAGTAAATAATTGGAAACCTAAACAAATAAGAATCAAATCAAAATCGACACATGGAATAAATAATTTGAAATTTAGAAGCCCTTCTTTTAAGAAAGTGTATCATATAGTTCCATGTCCCAAGCTATCTCGTCCTCCACGAGATAGCTTGAAATCGATGTCTTCCTCTTGAGGCTAGAAATTGATATCATATTTACACCTCCGAGGAGTGTATGTGCCCTTCACTACAACAGTGTGGGTTGCTTGTCCAGATGAATGACAACCCTTGACTGCAGAGATTTCATTTGAACTTCTGAGGTGCACTGTGTCATTGAGGAAGGGCAAATAATAGCCTGTGAGGGTATCCATACTTCCAACTCATCAGTACTGTGGAGTACTTGTATTTGATAGTTTTGCTGACGATTATGCCCATATTATCCAGTAATTCTCTCTCTTAGGATGCTGCAAGCATATCTAAAGTTGATTTCTGCCAAGTATTCGCTGTCATGACAAACTCCTTGTACATGACAAGTCAATCAATTTGACAAGCATAGTCTCTTCGACGGCATAGTCAACCTTGTTGTAGATCCTTTGGCCTGCATTCATATCTTTAGGATAAATGAAATAAGATTCTACTGGAACAAAGACATACTTGAGTTCATCATTTAATTTTTGAGCTCAAGAAACATGGCCCCTTGACTCAACAAACTCTTGACTCAAGAAACATGGCCCCTCTTTATAGGCAAGAGGAAGAACTCAATGCATCATCTTTAGAAAAAGAACATCGACTATGGTATGCAAAAGAACATTGAAAATAAGTTCTTATAAAAAAAAGAAGGCTTCCTCCCGCCTGACTTGCTTTTCTCAAGAAAATTACTGAATTATTGGCACATGTGCATATTGTCATCATTGCATTTTGTATGTAGTTAAGTTTATCATATGAGTTGTTCTTTGTCATTTTGTTAAGCACATGCACCCAATCATGGACACTGTGTGAAGCAAAAGATCAAACCATTACATTTAGTAACGATAGAAGGACATAAAAAATAGTGGGAGAGATCAAGTCCTTGTGTCCGAAGATCATAAAGCTATGTCTATTCAAGTCAATGCCATAAATCCTTCCTCCATAAAATTGATGATAAATTTTATGAGAATCAAAGGATTCAACAAATTGATAAGCTTTAGGATAATTATCCTTAATGAGTTATCATGAAGAGGGATAGAGTTCGTCGTCATTCAAGAATTGTCTAGTTTTTTCATCAATTTACACAACAAGGCGCATGCTTATGAGCAATTCTTTTGTGCTCTTTCCAAGTAAATTTTGTCTATTCATAAAATTAGATGGCATTACGTGCAGAATCCATGGCACACTATAAATTTTGGGTGGACTTGGAAGAGATATTGATGCAATATACATTTTTTTTAAAAAAATGTGATTTTGATTGCGACCTCAAGAATCTGATCAAGGGAATGTGCTACTTGTAAATTAGATGCATATGGGATATTCCTTCTCTGATGTGAAGGAATAAAGGTTCCTTCTTGCATCATCATGCTTTTCATACAAAAGAAAAGTCATATGATTTCTCATCTATGTTCTAAGGATAATCTCTCATCTTAGATGCCTATCGAGGTTCAAACATCTTATAATTGATACATTTAGATAGCTATGATTCACTTCTTATGCAATCACTTAAAAAAGGACACTATTTTTATGACATTTACAAAGAACTTTATCTCTATACGGTCAACTTCACACATATCTCATTCATGAGAAATTAGAATTAATGCTTGATATGCTCGTGCGAAGTGAATATCTAATTTTAGGAAGAATATCATACTTGAATAAATTCTTCTCATGCACCTCTAATGTGAATGTCCCGAGAATGCCACATATTTGCTCAATAGAGTTCAGCTAAAGCATCCACAAAGACTCTTATGAGTTTAAGGATGACAAAAGACTGACCTTTACGTATTTGCCTTGTATGGGGTTATCCCATTGAATTTGTGACCTTTTATACCCAATAAAAGGATATTTTTTACTCTAAGATTGTGAGTTGCTTCCTTGGTGGGTACTCCTAAAGGTCAACGGGGCATAAATTTTATGATCTCAATAGCCAAGTGATTTTTTCATGTAGGAAATTCTCATTTCTATGTGGACATCGAGTTTGAAGCAGTAGCTTTGAATAGGAGCCAGAAGGTACTCCTCTAATAATTTCTAATGGAAATTGAGATGATGTTTAATTCATATAAGTTCATCTAAATGAAACTCTAGTTCAAGACAATGAATTCATGTTTACCCATTACTAACAAACTCAAGAACCTCAAGAGTCAGGGCCAACAGAAACTTCTAGAGGAAGGAGAAATGCAATGCCAAGTGAAGAATATATTGTATATCTAGAGTAATGACATGAGGTTGAATTCAAGATAAAGGGAGATGATAATCTCAACTTAAGGCAATCCATGTAAGCCCTAATTCTCAAAAGTGGATAGAGAATATGAACAAACAAATATAATCCATGCATCACATTGATGTTTTGGATATTTTCCAATTACCTAAATATTGGACACCCATTAATTGTAAATGGATATTCCAAACCAAGATAGATTAAAAAGTAATATGGAAAGATATAAAGCTTCTCTTGCCACAAAGTGACTTACTCAATGTGAGGTCATTGACCATGCAGAGCTCTATCAATATCAACAAAGGAATATTTTAGAATAATAATGGCACTAGTATGTCATTTTAATCTTGAGTTGCATTAGATCAATGTAAAAATGTTGTTTCTTAATGGAGAAAGCATCGAAACAATATGTATGGAGTAACCAAAAAACTTGGTTATTGGAAATTGGAGATTCAAAGTCTATGGTTTTCAAATTAAGAAATCCATTTGTAGGCTTAAGAAATCTCCTAGTCAATTTTATCATATAATTTCATCAAGTAAAAATTTCATTTTATTTTGAAATGAACTGAGAAGATGAATGTGTATGCCATAAGTTTAGTGGGACAAACACGAATTTTCTTTCATTATACATGGATGCATCTTTCTTGAAATAATGATTATTTGCCATTCTTGAAGCTGACGCAAGGAATGAACCAATAATTTGATACCATGTACAGAAAGGGATCAATTGGAAATTTTCTTTCCAGATATTTGGATGCTATCATGAAATCAAAAAAGTCGGTTGAGGATGTCTATCACAAGTATGAGAGTTAATTGAGCTGAGGGATCTCTAATGCTCTATCATGACACTATTTTGATTATTGTGTTTTATACAAACTAAAAGAGCATCATAAAGTATAATCACATACATGATGATAACATGCTAAATGAACATTCTAAAACATGATTTTTGATGCATATTAAGGTATAAATGGTTTCATTTACATGCATGTTATCATACTTATGTGTATTTTTCTATCATTCCATGAAAAATTCATTATAATCTCAAAAATACTTTAAATTATGGTTAAATATGATGATTTAAAAGATAAATAATTAATAACCCATCTTTACATGAGATTATAAAGGTTTTTAAAGTTAAAATAATGAGAGAAAATATTTTATAAACATTTATTTATATTTCCTTAAGTTAAAATCTTTAAGAAAATAAATGTATTTTTGAAATGAAAATTAAAACTCTCATTATTTATTAATTTTGAATTTTTATAATGATAGATAATTAAATTTTGGATCAAATGAAAGAAATTTGGATTAATTTGGAGTTATATTTTAAAAGTTATGAATTTTCTAATTTTTAGGGATTTTTTTTCGGATTTTTGTGAATTAATTTTGCGATTTTAATATTAAAAATAAATTAAATAAATGCAAAAAAGGGTTTTTATTTCGCGCTGGTCCCGCGTGGATGCGAAGTGGCACTCAGGGCCACGTGGCAGCGTCACGCGGGCCCACGCAGCGCCTGCGCGGCGATGTGACACTATTTATATTTATATATATCTAAGGGTTATATTATATATAGTCTTCCGATTATCGGAAGAGAATGATTAAACCCACTAATTCGTCGCATATTATAAACCTATCTCTTCCTTTTAATTTTCTCCATGTGAGACTAAGTTCCACACGGTTTTTAAGTGCATGACACGTGGCGAAGGGACAGGCGTTGGATCGACGGCGCGTTGAAAATCCGCGCGTGGATCGCATGGACTCAAGGTCCACCGGATCACATCAACCCACGTGCTTAAATTAAAGGAGTTATAACGGCTCTGATGAAACGCGCGGGGAGCGCATCTCGACCGCCCGATCGCGATCCAAGGGGCGCAAATTCATGTGTTTTTATAACGCTTATCAACGGGATCATCTAGACCCTCCATCGAAGAACCAACGACTGCGATATTTTTGAAACGGTCCACGATGGACCGTTCCATCGTAACCGTCGATCGTTTCGATCGGACGGTTACGCCTAAAAGTTGTATAAATAGAGGTGTTCTTCGATGTTCTAAGTATTCGAGTTAGAAATCGATCAAATTGATCTGTTTAGACACCTCCCTTATCGAATCTCTCGATCCCATTGTGTTCTACACTCATTTCCACACCTCCGGAGCATTTGAGATCGAGATTTGGCCGTGTAGATCAGTAGAAATCGACGCTTGAACTCACGATTGCGTTCTTCGGTATTTTTGACGATTAATCAGGGTTAATTGCGTTAATCTGATCGCTATTTGTGGTTAGTGGAAGCGGTTTTTGCTAATCTTTCGTCCATTTATGTTTGATTTCAATTTAGATTAGGAATTGAAGTTTAATTTTGGTTAATTTTAGTTAAAATCACAATTTACAGTTCCGAAAATTTCCTCCAACTTTGATCTTCAATTTCTCCGCGAAATCAAGATCAATTTCGATGATTCTTGATTCCGTGGAATCGATTTGAAGTTGTCTTTCATAATCTACCATTTTTTCCCAATTTCTACCATCGATTTATCGTCCGATTTGATCAATTTTGAAGAAAACATCAAGAATTTCCTTATTTCCCTGTGGATTCGACCCTTATTTACCATTATACCCCTCAATTAGAATAATTTTTCATCAAATTGGTAAGTTTGGAAATATTTTTGATACCAGACCATGTGAAATTGACGACCTCACGGTCCCGTCTCGTCACATGAAAAATATTTTATTTTGAAAAGAAAGAGCTTAAGTGGATTTTTAACTATTGAGCACAATAGAACAAACTCACATAGCTCATATGGGCATAATAACTAGTGATGATACATTTTAAAAACTAATGACAATACATAATTTTAGAGGGACTAAATTTTGTTGCTCACTCAAAAGTAGGCGTGTAAGGAATAATCATATAGTTATTTCCACTATAAAAAACTTCACTTAAAAGTTTAAAATTGTTATGACGAACTAGTGGGTCTATCTTGGGTGAGCCCACTTGTCCCATACTCGTAGGCCCATCTATGTCCTGTCTCCTAGCCTCTCCCTGTCTCCTCGTCTTATGATGTGTCTCTATCTCTTCCTATTCCTATGTCTCTACTCCTTGCAACATCGTCTTGTCTACCCTTACTCTCCCTATTGACAAGCCGAATTCATCCAATTTTTTTAAACACACAATCATACGTCAACATAAGTCTAAAATTTCTTCTTATGTTTATAGACTTTGAGAATAAGGAAATTTTCACAAAACCCTTATTATTATATTTATATTCACTAATGTCCATTGACCTTATATGTGTGACACTCTAGGTCCATACATCTTTGTTATTAATAACTTTGTAGACTTAATAATATCTTATTGGTCAACTTTATTAATTATATTTATCACCATAGGAACTGATGAATCAATGATTGATTTAACCCAATTGATTGGTCGAGTTTATAGCCTATTGGGTGCCATGCTATACCACATGTTCTTGGAAACATGGAGCATATGAGAACTCTCATATGGAACCTTGCCATTATTGGTTATCATGTATATATAATCTTCATCCATGTGAGACTCATGGATAACTTAGGTTATGATTAATTATCATACCCTTAATGGTCACTCAAGTTAATATTGATGTATGACATAAATAATTAAGAACACATTCTTTAATATTTTCACTACATTGGCCAAGGTTTTGATTATATCTCATTCCTTAAGTCAATCTCCTCAAACATTAAGGGTAGATGATCTTATCTTGACCATACAATTACCTTCAAAAACTTTATATTATATCTAACATTATGTCTTTTTGGATATCCCTTGGCTAGGGATTTTTAAGTCATAATCAAAACATGATTATCTATACACAATATGTCTTTGGTGTCTTAGGTCTAAGGATCACGTATACAAACACGATATGAATGAACCTGATTGATAGTTTGGTATAATTCCATTGAAGGTTAATATTGATCAATTATGTGAAGGTTAATATTCATTGATAACACCACATTGATGGCCACAAGATCAACTATACTGATCATATGAGTCAGATTTAATAATATTAATCTTTTTGGATATTTCAACGTCCTTCTCAAATATCTCACAAAGAGGAATATTTAGAACATATGTTTAAATACTATGATAGTTATATTATAATCACATTATAATTCACTTAGTCATTAAATATACTCATGAACTTCATTAAAAATATTACATAAAAATGACATGGAAGTGTGATATGGCTTATTGGCCATATAATATCTATTAGGTTGTGTGAAACTCTTATTTCTATTTTGTATGAGAACATTTCATTAGATTTTCTCTCTTTCTCATGTATTCCATTTTCTCCCTTCTCCTTATTCGAATCTTTTAGCTCTAATCTCTAAAATCTAGTATTAAAATGTTTTTATTTGTCATGTGTTATGACTAGGGTAGAAATTTTGTATCAAAAGAGGATTTACAAAGTCACATATGATTGTTGTGATATGAATAAAGAATTGTTGATACATGTGAGATGATGTGTTGATTTAGTCTCCTTTTGGAATGTGATTGTCAGTTTGCCATATAGGAAGATTAGATAACATGTCACAACATCAATACTATGTGATCCTTGATATGGTAAATAAGGTATTTAACTAATTTTTTCAAGCTTATGTCGATCTTGTGAGAGTTAAAGTGAATCAAAATGTTCAAGACACATAGGATGATATCTTTTTCTTTTATCATTTTATTTTAATCTAGAATACTAATTTTCACGATACAATTAAAGGGTGTTTGATCACTTCTAAGAATGTGTTGATTAGACGAGACATATATCTCATGTTTGTGTAATCTTCGCTATTTTGTAAAACATTTTGTTATATGTTCAATTGACTAAACCACTCTAGATGTTGAGTTATTTTAAAGTGGGTCGAGAAATGTGGAATTGATGAAAAACCATGTTTATTGTATGCATTAGTTCTCTAAATACGAATAAAGTACACAAACCATCCATTGACTTTAGAGTTTAGTATTTGTAGATCTGATGAGCAGGGTTTTAGGGTTTTGATAAGTGCAAAATGGATGGTTTTCCATCAAGATAGGTTTAAGACCAATATAAATATGAGAACTTGAATAGTACCATTTTCAATACCAAAAGAATTTGAAATTTCAGGGTAAAAAACTTCTTTGACAACATAATCATCTCCAAGGTAGAGGGAACCACCTCTCTTCATTTTGGATAAACTCTCTTCATTTTGCACTTCACTAGAACAATTAAGGGATTATACACACCTTTTTTTCTTTACTGTGAATGAATTATCAACCGGTATATTTCACATTTCTTGAACTTTCTCACATTTTAATCTGGATCACTTTAGATTAGACTGACCCGCGAGCTCACCACACCCCCGACGTTTCTCGCCCATTATCTCCACTCATTATCCTCTTCCCTTCCTCCCCGGCGAGGTTCATCACAGAGAAGAGAGAGCAAGGAACGAGAATGGCGGCGAGAGGGCTACTTCAACTGGGCCACCCCGGCGTGCTGCGCGCAGGAAACGCATCCTCTTCTCCTGCTCCGCCATCCCAGAGGATTTCCATGGCGCTCCCCTTGAAGAAACAGAACGCGGCGCTGGCTTCCAGCTGCTCGGAATTCAAAGGACTCACCATCTCCACCGTTTCCCTCTCCAACCCCCCAGCGGAAGCCTGATGCACGTCCAATTCAACCAGTCGCACGTGAGTTTCCTCCACAGTATGAAGAATCACTCGAAAGTAGGGTATTTCAATTGATTACTTACCCATTTGTTAATCTGATTGCAGGACGGATCTGCCCGTTCACCGGGAAGAAGGCGAACAAGGCGAAACAAGGTCTCGTTCTCTAATCACAAGACGATTAGGCGCCAGTATGTGAACTTGCAGTACAAGAGAGTTTGGTGGGAGGCGGGGAAAAGGTTCCTCAAGCTCCGGCTCTCCACCAAGGCTCTCAAGACCATCGAGAAGAACGGCCTCGATGCTGTTGCTAAGAAGGCCGGGATCGATCTCCGCAAGGAGTGAGCTATGTTTTCCCCCCCTTTCTCCCCTTCTCTCTCTACGCTGTCTTCCCCTCTCTTCCAGTTCCAAACTTTTTCCTTGAATATTCATGAAAATTTATCTAAGCTCTTTATCTGAATTTTCTCACTCGTCATCGTCCACAAGTTTTGGGGTTGTGGGCAATAATCTAAATACCAGATTCTTTGTCTACACTTTCTCGCTGTTCCCTGAGACTCCATGGTCTTTATTCGAGTTTTCATGGTCTTTATTCGAGATCAATCCCACTGAAATGATCTCAGCCTTTGACTATTTTTTTTTTCCAAGGAAAAGCCAAGGGTCAATTTACATGAGGTTAGAAAACTTATGAAATATGTAATGAAGTTATCAAAGTTGACCTTTTACTTCACTAAAGGTCAACCCAGGTACCCCAAGAATGAATTTTCTCTCCTTTGATCCCATATCCTGTAATCGGACGGGCAAAGTCAATGGCATCAAGGAGGGAAAAAAAATCAACATATGACAACATTAAGAACTGTGATTGACTTACTTATCATCTGAATGGGTCAACGGGAGCAGAATCTTCAAGAAGAACGGCAGCCTGGAAGCAGTCAGCGGCTTCCACAGTGGACTTGACATCTTGTAAGTGAATCAACCCGAGGTTGAGCCATGCTGTATAATTCTTCCTATCCAGCTTGAGAGCATCACTCAAGATTCCTCTCGTGATAAACG
Organism: Lemna minuta; assembly: GCA_024174645.1. Lineage (NCBI taxonomy): Eukaryota > Viridiplantae > Streptophyta > Magnoliopsida > Alismatales > Araceae > Lemna > Lemna minuta. The sequence continues at coordinate 1,533,011 of CM044103.1, read as the reverse complement.
TTGATCGAATGTTGCGCAGTTTTCTTAGCATCATCGAAGTGGAAATTAAACAAGGAACGTGATTATTGTCAGCTTCAAGTCCGTTTCTGTAAGCCCTAAGCGCCTTTTCAAAGTGGCCTTTTGCTTCATAGATTTTCCCTGAGAGAATTATGTAGCAATAATTGATAAACAAAATTAAAGGGATAAGCTTTAGTGTTGTGTTAAAAATCCGAAGCCTAACCCTAATTTTTCAACAAACTGCTTGAGTGGCATTGAATCTACTACCAATAATAACACATATGAAGGATATATTACAGTAAAGCTAGCATGTTTTGTGTAGGAGATTGTCAAAGGCGAGAGAAATTCATGAATGAAATGATAACCTGTGGCATGCCATCGTAAAGCAGATAGCGGGCTGATATTCTTCAGTTTTGACAGACAAATCTCAGCATCACTCCAGTGAGACATGCTCGAGTAAATGTTCACCAGATCATACCACGTTTCTGACTCTATATTTACAAGACTCTTTGCCCGTTCACCCTGTAACATTCACATTTGAATCAATTGTTTCATTAGATTTAGAAAGATGTCATGAAGCTAACCATCAGCAGCTTCACTCCAGAGTCAGAGCTTTTACTCAGTTGAACAACAGCGAGAAGTTGACTGTAAGTCACAACCGCATTCTTCAGCTCGCCTTGTGTCATGTAGCATCTGGCTTTGACTCTCAGCAACTCTCCTTGCTCCCAGCTTTCAGTCTGCTCCAAAGTAGCATCAATAACTTCTAAAGCATCTAAATAACATTTTTTTGCAGATAATATCCTTGCCAGATGAACCCAGCTCTTATAGTTTGATCCACCTTCAATCTTAATTAACCGTTTTATATGATAAAGCGCTTCATCCAGCTTCCTCTGTTCCCCATTTTCTAAACTCATATGGTACAAAACTTTGTAATCATTCTTCAGTATCTTATCAGCTCTTTGCAGTGCCGCCAAAGACTCAGACTGCCATATCAGCCCTTGGGAATCTGACACTGGAGATCTGGAGCGAGCAGAGAGAGAGATGCCCAGTAACAAATTAGCAATCCCTGCAATTGACCCGAATTCATTACCCACTTTGGTAATTGCTCTCTTGGCAAAGATCATACCTTCTTCTGCGAGAGAAGGGTTTTCTGCACAGATTTTTGAAGCCAAAATTAGGGATCTTAAGCAGTTGGAATTCTCTCTTGAACTTAGAGTCTTCTTCAGAAGGTTCAACGCTGTAAAATCTTCTCCTTCGCCATAATAACAAAGGGCCAGAAAGTAATTTGTCTCATTCCTGTTTATAACCCCGGGAAGAAGTTCTTCAATCTGCCTTGACAAAGATTTCAGCTCCCCACAGACACACAGAGCAAAAATAAGATGATCCAAAATAGTTGGATCCCATTTAATCTTGTTAACACTGAAGTTTTGCAAGAGAATCATCAAAAGGCGAATCGCCTCCTCAAAGTTGTTTCCCAGGTCTAGTGCATTTGCACTGAAATCTTTGTAGAGAAGAAAAATAGCAAACTGCTTCTGTATTTTGGCTTCTGTATGAGGAGAGAGATTCCACGTAGAAAGAAGGGCCCGTCTGTACGAGGTGATGGCATCTTGGTCAGACCCGGCTAGTTTCCACAGCTCAGGAAGCGATTCAACAGCCTTGGTCAACGTTTCCTGTAATTTGCAGTGAAGGCCGAAATTTTCAGGCAGTCCTTTCGGTAATGCTGACTCAATAGTATCTATAAGCATGCTGCATAGCAGAGCAGCTTCTGAGAAACAAGAAAATAAAACACTTTAGAGGCAGAAAGAGAGCCGCATAGAGTGCCATAGAGAGAAAGAGAGAGACAGGCAGGGACAGAGATGTAGAAGAACGAGAGACAACAATAGAAAGAGAGCAGGCAGGTTGACGGTTAGATAGACAGGTAGACAGAAAGAGAGGAGAAGACGGACAGAGAGATGTACAGAATTCTAGATAGAAAAGAGACAGAAAGGTGGGGATAAATTTCAATATAACGGGACAGTCAGGCGGAGAGACAAATATAGATATAGGAATAGAGAATTAAAATAATCTGCTCGATCTTGATGAAAAGATGAAGAAATTTTTTTAAAGGAAAAATATAATAATGCACAATTGTTCAGAGTCAATGATTTAGTAGAAGCAGGAGGCGATTCATAAATTTACCTTTAAATCTCCCAAGCTGTTCCAATGATTTTGCTTTGAGAAATATAGCTTCAAATAGTAAACCAACTGCATGCATAGACATATAGATGATCGGACTACTACCCCTTTCTCGACGCTTTTGATGACAAAATCTATTTGAAATGGCGAGGACCATCTTTGGTATCAGAGCAGGGATATCAATTCCTCCGAAAACATGAAGAGCGCCTTCAAAATTTCCTTGATTATACTCCATCCTACCCAGCAGCGCTCTTGCTTCCTGGAAATCATGAAATTTTCACTAACTTTTACCAGAAAACCTGAAAGGCAGAAGAAACACGCAAACCGAACCTCATAATTTAAGCATCCGCCCTCACAGATAGAAGATTCTGCTTCGAGAATGATCTCCGGGCCGCCGAAATTCGTAACTGCGGAATCTTCTCTGGCTTGTTCTCCGGAACACAAGCACTTCATTATGCTCTGAGAAACCCTAGATCCATCGCTCATGTTCGACTGTCTCTAAACAAAATTGAGCTACCTTTGCAGCGAGAAAAGCGGCGATCGCGAAACACTAGATTCACGAGAAGAGAAGGAAAACTGATTAAGATTATCTACATTCTTTACCGCTATCAATTTGTTTAATACCTTCTGGATTCTTCACTCTACTCCCGAGGAGGAACAGTGCCAGCATCGGGGAGAATTGAGGTATCTTCCGCTCCAAGAAAAGGGAGAAGACGGCAAAAGGAGTAGAGAATGTCAGTTATGATACGACTTGCGGTCCACCGTGAAAGCTGATGGTGTTGCTGCTGCTGCACGCCTACTCTACCAGTTTCTGTTTGAAGTGCAATGTCAGGCGGGATTGAGCAGTTTTCCTCTTAATTACTCGAACTTCAAATCACCTCCCTCTCTTTCTCCCTCACTATCTCTCTTTACCATTAATTCTTAACGTCTCTCTCCATCCCTCTCCACATTGCTAGTTTTTAGAATTTATTTCGGAATTTATAGACATTATAATCATTAAGAAATTTTTTTTTTGATATTTTGAAAAAGATGACGTGGTGGTCTGCGAATGCCCATATCATTTCCCTCTCTTCAAAAGAGAGAGAGAGAGAGAGAGAGAGAGAGAGAGAGAAAGTAATCTCTCTCTCTCAAGACCGATGCTTATTCACTCTCCCGTACACAATGGAGAAATTTTCTGTCACGTCTTCTCCTCTTCTTCGTCCTTCTACATTTGCCCTCTCCTACAAGCCTCCTCCGTCGTGCCTTCTCCTCTCCATCCTCTCTTCCTCCTTCATTGCTAGTTTCAGACTCTTCTTACGCCTCTCTTCTGCAATAGAAATGTCGCCCCTTCTCTCGTCTGCTTGAGGAATTGTGCATGCACATGTAAGGGGGAGAAATGTTTCTCTCCTTCTCCCCCTCTATTCCTCCCTCTTTCTCTCTTGCGTCATGAAAAACCAATTTTCTCAGGCCTCTCTATCCTCATCGTGTCCTCATTGTCTCTCTCTCTTGCACACTTCCCCTATTCTCTCTTGAATAGATTTCTCTTCTTCTCCTTCCTTCTCTCTCGGGTGATGAAAATTTTTCGTCGTGCGTAAGCTCCTTCTCCACTACGCCTCTCTTCCCTCTCTTTATCATCCTCCACTTTTCCTTTTTCTTTCTTCTTGTGATGCTGCCGCAGTGCTAACATGCAACATATACTTGTAGTTACATGATTATTAATTCAAATTAAGGCATAAAATATTCTATTTTGATGCATGTTATCATAATTTGAGTGCGCATATATTATTCTATGCAATTTAAAGTTATACTATCAAATTGCACTATTTTTAGTTACAAGATATTAACTTAAGGAATGAGATGTGATTAAATCCTTGGCCAAGATAGTGGAAGTATCAAAGAAATATATAACTGGGGGTCCTCCTCCGGTTATATAGGGCTCAACTGGGCCTAAGGGAAGGAGAGGCCCACTTGAGGCCCAAACCCACACACACATAGGTCCAAGTTATGGGTTTCTAATTGGGTCCGAAAGAGGGAAAGGCCCAATAGTAACCCTAGAAAAACAAGGGAAAGGAGATAAAGTTGTTAGGCCCAATAACACACACACATGGCCCTGTAAGGGAAAGACAAAGAAAGCAAGATAAAAAGAAGTCATGCTCGTATGGTTGACTGTGGCGCGAAGGTGGGTGAGGTGTCCTGAGATGATCAGGCCACGTAACGGAAGCCCGACTCTCTCGTCTTTGCGCGTTGGTTGGGCTGAATTCATACAGGCATGTCCTCTGTCGTAGTCTCATGTGCTGATGGAGATGAGTCTCGCTTGCCATCAAGAACACATATAGAAGTCTATAGATGTTGGTGGATATACACATAATTATAAGGGTTTCTATGAAAATTTTATATACCTAGTGTCTATAAATAAGAGAAGAATAACCACAATTCAAGGTGCCCATGCAAAATGGTACTGAATAATCTTTTGTATAAGGTTCAAAATGGTGAAATTGAGGTAGAGTAGTATGCAAAAATTAAAATGTTAAAAAATATTGCCTTTCTTCTCTTTCTCTCTTGGTGAAGAGTGTTGAAGAAGAGATTCAATCGTCTTGCAATCGTGTGAATACTGCTGGAGGTTGGACAACTAAGACAACTTTGAGAGCTCCTTCAATGAACATTGTAAGTAGGGATGTTGATCTCTCCTAGACATTTTGAGCGTTTCGTTCAATGTCTTCCATTGCATTCAATATATTGATCAAAATTTGAGAGCCTATTGAGCATCACATCCCATAAACATCATCTAGACACTCCATTTCTAGTCCAATGGCTAAAAATTAATGATAATGATATCAATGGTTAAGAGGTGATGTGGCACAATCTAAGTGCTCCATCTCCTTCAATAATATCATCCATTAGCTATGCCCAATTCATTCTATAAGTAAACTCACTCTCCTAATGGAAAATCTATTCTTGAAGAAATATTGATTGGTTGAGTTTGGAAAGATTTTTTCTTGAATGTTTTGATCACTTTGTGTTCTTACTTCATTTCTGCACATTGACGAGATGAATCGATGTGGTCGTTAATTGCACACCAATTCGTGTCAACAATAAAACCAAATTTATCAATTTAATGAAAATATCTCGAATTGAGGGGTATAATGGTAAATAAGGGTCGAATCCACAGGGAAATAAGGTATTTTCGAGAGATCTTTTAGAAATTGATCAAATCGGACAATGAATTGGTGATAGAAAATAGGGAAAATGATAGATTTAGAAAGATAACTCAAAGACGTATCCACGGAATCAAAAATCACTCGATTTGGATTAGTAATCGCGGAGAAATCAAAGAGCGAAGTGGAGAGAAATTTTTGAAAATTGGAAGATCATAAAACCGAAATTAACGATGAAATTAAACTAAATTACGATCCTAAATTACAAATTGATGATACATGACAAAAGATTAGAGGGAAAACACGTATTCTAACCCGAGATAGCGATCGAAATGATCCAATTAATCGCCGGATCGAGGCTATTCATTCCGCGATTTCGAAAACAATCATCGCTATTCAAGAGACAAATTCTCCTTAATCGATCAACGAAATCTCACTTTTAATCACTCCGTAGACGCGGAAATGAGTCTAGAAGAGATTAGAAGCAAGAGATTCAAGGATGGAGGGGTGTAGAGAGATCAATTTGATGAAATCATCCAAGAATGTCTTACAAAATCGAAGAACACCTTAATTTATAGGTGATTTGGGCGTAACCGTCGGATGGAGTTCAATCGACCGTTCAGATGGAACGGTTCACCGTGAACCGTTTCACTTAAATCACAACCGTCTGATCTTGATGGAGCGCTTGGATCAATCCACGTCGATAAGCGTTATGAAACGCATCACATCGCCGCCGTTGGATCGCGATCCGACGCTCCGGATGTCCTCCCGCGTGTTAAATCTGAGCTTGATGGTGATCCGGTGGACCACGAGTCCACTGCATTAACGCGCGATGATCTACGCGCTTTCGATCCGACGCCTCGCGTTAATCCACGTCGCCTGAAATAGAAAAGAAAAGTGGAACATAGTCCCACACGGTGAAAATAAAATAGAGATTTCGGTTTAAAAGGTGTGACGGACGTGAGGGTTAGCTTAAATCCGACTAACGGATGCTTATATGTACTATAACCCTATATTACAAGTAAATATAAATATGCACACACGTCACATCCGCACCACGTAGGCGCTCGCGTGGGTTCGTGTGGCTCTGCCACGTGGCCTTGCGTGCCACGTCGCATCCACGTGAGTCCCGCGCAAAAATAAATTCCCTTTTTATTCTTTTTTAATTGTTTTTAATAGTTTTAAATCGAAAATAAATTCAGAAAATTCTAGAAAAATCCCTAAAAATTAGAAAATTCATAACTTTCAAAATACAACTCCAAATTAATCTAATTTTTTTTCATTGGATCTGAAATTCAATTATCTATCATTATAAAAAGTCAAAATATTTAAATAACAAGAGATTTAATTTCTATTTCAAATATACATTCATTTCTTTAAGATTTTAACTTTAGAAAATTAAAGGAATATTTATAAAAATAATTTATCTCATTATTTAACTTTAAAAACGTCTTATAATTTCAAGTAAAGATAGGCTATAAAATCATTTATCTTTAATTCATCCTAATTAACCCTAATTTAGTGTATTTTGATATTATAGCTTAAAATTGCATGAAATGATAGAAATACACTCAAAGTATGATAACATGCATGAGAATGGAATGTTTTATACCTTAATTTGCATTAATAATCATGTTTTATCATGTTAAGATTGCATGTTATCACATATGATCATCAAAATTTATCAAGATTTCAAAGAGAAATTTGTCACTTGAACTTCAAATTTTGGTTTTTGAATCTTGGAATCAAATCCGGAAATTAATTGGGTCAATTTAATGACAAGTTTGGGCTAGTTGGGTCATGTTTCCCCAAATCTATCTTCATTTAGATTTTAGATTATTAGAACTTCATTAGTTTTCATCACTTTGTCTCTCATTGCATGCGATTTTATTTCTCTACTTGATTTCTCCATTGATTAAACTCCTATTTGTGTCATTTATAATTCATTGGAAAGATCTATTGAAGGGTCTAAATATAGAATTTACCTAAATTTCACCTTATTTTTGTCATCCAATATACCAAAATCTAAACATCTAAAAGTCAACTCTAATTATTCATAGATTTCAACCCTTATTATCTAATTATAGTTAGATTAATCATTAATTAAGTTTTAAATTTTTTTTGACTTGTCATTCTGTGTTTTAAATGATCACATGAAATTATCTTGCTACTTGTCACTTAGATTTTTCCCTTGAAAGGATCTTAAATAAAATGACATTGCACCTCGAGATGTTTTTCTTGATTATCATGATGTCCTCTCATGGTAGCATGGAATGAAAATAAAGATCTTAGAGTAGAGATCATAGACACGCCATCTAGAGAAGTTGTGTAAGTCATTAATCTGAAATCTTCCTCTATACTAAATCAAGGAGAATCACATCTTGCTTGAACTCTATTCTCTCTTTTGAGTTTCTAGATATATCAAATCTCTTGAGTTTTCCTATGAATTATCTTGACTCTTTAACTATTTCTACATTGCCATTGTATTTTTCATTCGAAGTGGTTAACACCTACCAAATTTTTCATATCTAAGATAGTTTTGGGACTCCATTCGTTATTTCTTTATTTCTCTACACTTTTATGCATGGAATTTATTAAACTTCCTCAAGATCAGTGTAAAATCATTGTATGATATTATTTTAATTTTTTTGACCTTTTTGGGTCTAAATACTCATTTTCTGCAAGAAAATTGACATAATTAGTTTGTGAATCTTTCTCCCTTCTTATGACCACTAAAAGGTCTTAATATCATTTTTTTGCCAAAATCGAAGGTCAAAATCCTAGATTTTTTGTGAAATCTACTATTGAAAACTCTCATTGGTCTAAATATAAATGGATGTCATCATTAAGCTTGATGGAGGTGGCATCTTCCTTTTCTTGTCTACTCACTAGTGGTGTATAATTTTTTATTTATTGAAACACTATAAGACATTTGCAGAACAAATCTTGGTTGTTGATCGTCAATGATTTAATGGCTGAAAACATTCTGACTTTTAGGAGGCATCTAGTAAAACATGCATAGATAAATTGTGATGATTAAACAAATGAAGAGAAGAATGATAGTTGGAAAAGGAGAATGAATCATCATCAATTCATCAAGATGAACAACACAAAAACATCATGAAAATATGATTCCACTATATTGGATATCTACAACGTCATATATTGGATACATTATGAAGTCGACAAAGATGATTGTGTGATCAAGATGGGATCATCCTCCCTTGGTATTTGAGGAAATTGACTCAAATAATGAGATGTAATGAAATCCTTGGCCAAGCTAGTGAAAATATTAGAGAAAGAGTTCTCGATGATTTCATGCACGCATCAAGACTAACATGAGTGATCGATTAGGGTTTGACAGTTGACCATACCCTAAGTCATTCATAAGTCTCGTGCGGATGAAGGATTTTATGTAGATAGTAATCGGTGATGGGAAGGTTCCATGAGAGAGTTCATATATATTCTATATCTCCTAGAGTACGTAGTGTACCTTGGCACCCAATGGGATGACAACTCAACCTATCGATTGGGTTAAATCGATCCTTGATTAATTATTCTATATATTGATGTAGATAATTAATTAAGGTTAACCAATAATGTGTTATTTGGTTTACAGATTTATTAACTAGTGAGATATATAGACCTAGAGGTCACATATAAGGTCTATAGATGTTGGTGGATATAGACATAATTATAAGAGTTTTTATGAAAAATCCACATACTAAATGTCTATAGATAGAGAGAGAATGACCACAACTCATGGTCCCATGCAAGCCTTGTGAGAAATATCTTGTTTCTTCTCTTTCTCTCTTGGTGAAGAGGGTTGAAGAGGTGATCCAACCATTCAGGGACCATGTGGATACCGCTAGAGGCTAGACACTTGAATAGCTTTAAGACCTGTCTCAAGGGAACCTTGTAAGTATGTTTTCTCATATATATTAGATGATAAGATCATATGTTCTTGGTGTCTCAATATTTTGAATATTTAATTTAATGTATTGAGCTGAATTTGATGTTTTGATCAAAATTTTGGAAGACTTATTGACCTTATAACTTAACATGGGCATTAGGGAAATAGGGGAACTAACTAGATTTGCTGGCAAATGCACAAATAATTTCTAAAATCTTGTAGTGTTCAAGTGGGGGAAGGTGCTTGAGCTAGCTAGAGTACCAAGATGCTTAGAGGGGAAAAAGTGACAATGACTATGAGGGTCCTCATTTCAACTGAAGTACCAAGTGACTAAGAGAAGCAATGTGAAGTAAGATTAACTTAGCTTGACTCAAAAGAAAAAAAAACAAAAAAAAGAATCTCTCTCCGCTCATTATAATCAGAATTTTCTTTCCTCTAGCAAGGGCTAACTAAGTCAACTATCAATAGAAGTGATTTCCTTTGGTTTAAGAGCATTGGGTGTGAAATTGAGTGTTGCTGCTCTAGAGGAACTCGAGGAACCACTTGGCTGGCCACCAAATTTCTGGTTTTCAATGCTAGTGGAGAATCAATCATTATAACTTTCATTTCCAGAAACTACTTGAATTCATTTATAGAAACTTTCATTTCAGATAATATCATAGCTGGGCTTGATCTTCAACCATCACCGTCACCTAACCGAAGCTTAGGCATAGGACCAGGTCTTCACGAAAACTGTAACCAACATAAAAAATTATGTTCTTTGATCTCATCATTTCCTCTTTCTCAAACTGAAGGGATGGTCATCCACAATTTATCAATGCATAATTAATTGACCGTGCAGTTTCTAATTCCACCAATTTGTCAACATTGGTAGTGTTGAGAGGGAGGAATGATATCATTAATTTTGTAGATTTCATTTTTTTGTGAATGGATGTTTTGTAGTTGCACTGAAATGGGTATTTTGGAAATCTTTGATTGGGCGCTAAACGAATTACTATTGATCACTCCTTTCGTCTAGTTGTCCTTCTAAGGCATCATGTTGCCAACTCTGGGACTCAATTTTTTACACACTCTCTTAAACCTCTAGTATTATAGTAAATTCTATTTTCTTAAAGCATAACCTGCGTTTATGTCTACACCTTCATCCTTCGCTCCTCGTTCATAAACTCACTTGTCTCTTTGCACCTCTACAACTTGTCCCTGTGGTTCGACCGGCCCTTCATAACCTGCGTTTATGTCTACACCTTCATCCTTCGCTCCTCGTTCGTAAACTCACTCGTCTCTTTGCACCTCTACAACTCATCCCTATGGGTCGACCGGCCCTTCATAACCTATTCAGCGGTCTAACTAATTTGGTTATTCTGTTTATAATAATTTAACTGAAATTCCAAACATTTGTCACTACTACCCCTATTAATTTGTTAGCTAACTGAACTTTTCCACGTCACCATCGAGAAAATGTCCGAACCGTTCATTTTCTCCCCGCGATATTTCGCAGGTGGAGCGATTTTGACCGACTGCGATATATCGTGGAACTCTCTAGAAACTGACCGAAACTTCCTTATTCTGGCAACCGAAAGTCACCGTATAAATTACAACTGGATCTCCCCAATGACGAAGTTTTCGGGAGTTTTTTGGCCGGCATCTGCTGCATCAAGAATTTTCGGGTCGGTCGTCTTGCCTTCTTCCTTCTTCGTCGTCTGAGCCGGAGGTAATCTTCGTGCGTTTTTCATTTCATATTTGCCATATATTTTATGGTTGACCGGATGATTTCGTATTACTTTTCGTCCTCCACAAGAAAAAAAGTCTTTATTTGAATCGTCCGGTTCTTAAACGATTGTCTCTGGTGAAATGTTTGTTCGACGATTGATTAAGAATTTCCTTCTGGTTTCAGGCTGCTCATAATTGAAATTCGATCTTTCGATCTGTCGAGGAAGATGGCGGAGGTAAGGATTTGTTTTCTTCTTCGACGTTTGAGACTCCCAGTTCTGTTATACGATGATGATGTCCTTTTTGTTCTTGCGTAGGACGGATTCAAGGTCTCTCTGAACGTTTATGACCTCAGCCAGGGTCTTGCGCGTCAACTTTCCTCAACTTTTCTGGGAAAAGTTATCGACGGCATATGGTAATTCATTCGTTCGCTTTCCTCTCTGTGATTTTAGGCTGCTGTTGTATCAGATTATTTGATTCTATGCAGCTTTATAGGAATGATAACTACTCAAATCGGTGGTCGCGATTCTCGAGTTTTCCTTCCTTCTTTGGCCGAATTTTCCTGGGTTCTTTATAGAAATCAATGAAGATTATTGTTACTGCCTTAACATTTCGGCTTTGAAGGAAACATTTCGCAATCAGAAAATTCATTTGAAACTAAATCTTTAGTGCCCTTGCGTTATAAACGAATTGATTCTAACTGATGTGATGTGTGAAATAAAAGAAGATCCATCCTCTTATAAAATAAAATAAATGTAGATCCATCTCATTAGTGCTCTATTGCAAACCTCGATCTTGATTGCTACGGCTCTTTCCCCTCAACGGTCGATATATAGGCGGCTATGGAGCTCCCATGAGTTGTACTTGCTTGTATCTCTTTAATTGAATACTGTGTACAACTATTTCAATTTCATCCGGTCCTATAAACCTTCGACCCTTTATCAGGCACACAGGAATCGTGGTCTATGGCAATGAGTACTATTTTGGTGGAGGCATCCAGCATGCTCCAGTAGGCACAACGCCTTATGGCACTCCTGTGAAAGTGATCCATCTTGGAGTGACTCATGTCCCCAAAGATCTCTTCGAAGAGTATCTCTCTGAAATCAGCCCTCGCTACACCATGGAGACTTACAGCCTCTTGGAACACAACTGCAACAACTTCAGCAACGAGGTCTCCCAGTTCCTTGTCGGGACCGCCATCCCCAGCGACATCCTTAATCTCCCTCATGAAGTCAAGTCCAGCCCAATGGGCGCCTTGATCTGTAAGTCCAAATCCCATTCCAATTTCACCTCTTTCATGCCATTTCCATTCTCTTTCTAATCCTGGGTATCTGCTTTGCAGTGCCCATGATACAACAGCTGGAAACTACACTGAGATCAGGAGCCGTCCCTCAAGCACCGCAGTTTAAACCGAGCTCGAGCACCAAAGCAGAACAACACCACCAGAAGGAAGGGAAGAAGGAGAAAGTTGTGGAAAAAGTCGAGAAGAAAGTTGAGAAGGTAGAGGGAGATCCAATGGGAGAGGCAAGGAGCAAGGTGCAGGAGGAGATTACCAAGGAGTTCGTGGCGCTCATGGCTAGTGGAACGCTGCACGCCAGCGAGGCAGCAGCGCTGGCCACTAGAAGAGTCATGCAACGGTATGGTGGCGCCACTAATGTCTCCGCCCAGTAGCGTCTGTCAAATGAAGCGCCCAGTCGATCATTGCCTTCCATTTTTATCAGCAACCGATTCTTAAAATGATGTTACTACATTTTTATGAGATGGTTGTCGTTGACTCTCCAGCATATCTGGTTATCAACTCACCAGCCTTCACTACCCCAGCATTGATAAAAGTACCTGCAGCCTCATGCATTGTAATAAAAAAATAGAGCTCGCCAATCTGAGTATGTGATTAATGATGACCAAAGTTGATTCATGATGATATCCTCACATTCATGATGACGCCATAGATGATGAGCAAGTAAATAAACTTCATAAACCATGCGGGAGATGTTGAAGCAAGTAAACCCTAAAAAACTTTCCCTCAATAACATGCCTTGAGGTTGCTCCATAAACACCTACTCATCTAAGTCTCCATATAAGTGCATCAGAGATATCTCACTGGTGCAGTGACAAGGTGCAGGTAACTTCAAGAGAGAGAAGAACATGGATGAATATTAGTTGCACCACTACTAGTGAAGGTTTAAATGTAATCAATGCCATAGGTTTGTCTGAGGTGAGGGGCACCAAAAGATCCTTATGATGAGCCACCATGCTATTATGATTATATTTGATGGTAAAAAATCCATTACTGGTCATGATATTGGATTCACTTGGTGCTTCATTATATCCTAGGTGCCACAAGTCACCAGGGAATGATACTTGAGTTCCATCGCCACCTTCCACTTGGGTACTTGAGCGCTTCAAGATGCATCTTTTTTAAAAACTCGTAGGACAAAGAAAGAGCAAAATTAAGATAGATATGATGAAGGACGTCACAAGAATCAAATTTAAAGATCTAATGTTGGGTACAAAAGAGAGTACACTTATGCAAGGGAATGGGAATGTGAAGATTTTTAAGAGGCAAACATTGTGGTGTTGTTGATGAGGAAGGCACCAAGAGAGTGGACTAAGGTGGATTAGAAACTAGAATGACCGCATTGGCGAGGGGCATGCTTGGTGGAGCTTCTAGCATTGGCAATGTTGTTGAAAGAATCTCAGGAAAATCCTCATAAATGATAATAGAGGGTGATGTGTCAAGAATAGATGGAGTAGGTGAAAACCCAAGTGGTGGAGAGGTAGACACCTGTGATAGAGAAGGTGAAGACGAGAAGAGTGAACTCCCCTAATTGAATGGTGACTTAATGGGGGGGATTGAATTAATTTCTTTTGCATATTTATGTATTTCTGACTGTTTTTTTGAAGTTGTTGGTTACTCACTCAAATCCTCCCGTTGCTTGTACACTAGAATTTTTTATAATAGACAGGTATCTAAACCCTCTAAGCCAGTCCAAGGAGGAGACAATCTCCTTGGAGTTTCTCCTTCCCTTGTTAGTCCCCCAATAAGAAATACTAATTGGCCAGGTTAGTTAGATCAAAGTTCAAACACGAGCTTTCAATCAAACTTGCTCAAACTCCTGGTTAGTGACCTCACTTCCTTGGTAAGCTATCACTTGTCAACTCCTAGAGCTACATGTATAGCTCCCTACTCCTCTTTGGACCGGCTTGACTCTCTAAAGTCCCCAAGCCTTGTCAATGATCCATGCACACTCCAATTAGGTCACTTGTCCTAGATCTTGCCTGATCTTGTAAGGTGAAGAACAAGTATACCTCGATCAGGGGCTTGACCTTGAGAATCCTGATTTCCATGTAGGATTCGATGCAGGAGCAGACGAAGTAAACGCAAGAAACGGACAGGGATGATTTTATATATCTAAATTTTTATACATATGAAGGTGAGTTAATGCAGATGCATGAGGGTTGTTCATCGCAAATTTGAACGGAAATGTTAGTTCTACTTCGTTATCTATATTCCAAACAGCTAAGCGCAAAGGGAATACTGGAGAATTCTAGATGAACGATTAATGATGGGTAAAATTATTGAGATCAACGAAATAGATCAATCGAGATCCTCACGATAATGCACATAATATGTCATTCACCAATTCGGTGTTGATCTCAGATTAAGTTCATCTTAGGCATGGTTGTTCTATTCTGTTCTTATAAAATGAACAGAAAATTCGCACAAAAGAACCACACAAGGCCTTGTTCTTTGTTATGTTCTTTTTGTGTGTGAAAATTAGAACAGCTTTTCGCACACTTTGCACAATTTGCACAATCCGAACAAAATTCGCACATTATACAAAATCCGAACAAATTCGCACAGTTCGCATAATTTGAACAAAATTCGCACAATCCGAACAAAATTCGCACAAAATCGCTATAATTAATTTGTATTTATCATATAAATGATATATATGTATACTATAATATATATGATGTGTTCCTATTATATTCATTTGTTCTTATTATATATGTATACTATAACTAAATGTTCTTATTATATTTATATCTTCTATACAGTATACTATAATTAATTTGTTCTTATTATATATAAGATATATATGTATACTATAATATATATGATATGTTCAGATTGTGCAAATTTATGCGAATTAGTTATTAATGGCCTTAGCTAGTGTATGAATTAATGATATATTCATTGTAATATATATTTGATATTAAAAATATAATTATTGTTATCTTTGTTCTCTTTTATTTCTGGAAAAAATTTGACATGGCCTCCCCTATTTGCATCGGTTTCTCACTCCATCTTGTACTCTGCGTCGAGTTCATACGAAAACTAATTTCTTTTACCTTTGCTTACCATTCGCGGCGATCACTAATGTGTCGTTGTGTGAGGAGAGGTCCACCAGTTGATGCAAGATTAATATGAAAAATTATTGTTAGTCATAAAAATTTAGAAACCTTTGTCATTAGACAGAAAGAAAGAGTAACAAAATCTAAATATTGGATGAATCGACATTAAGGACCAATTGTCCATCATCATCGTTATAACCATTGTCATCTTTCACTCTCAAATCTTCATTACTATACCATGACTTCAACGTCATCATAATTTCAACGCTCTCTGCTGTGAGCCTGGAACGTCTATAGTTAATTACTCGGCGCCCTTATGAGAAAAGTCGCTCACACACGACGCTTGTCGCTTGAATTGTTAGAAACTCCTTTGCCACCAATCCTAATAAGGGGTATGAAACTTGACTTGTCATGGGGATAAAAAAATAAAAATTCAAGTTTTGAAGTAATACGTTTCTTAATCTAATGAAGCACATTATATGATAATCAAATAAATACTTGTCATCTTCCACCAATGCAACACCTCTGTACCCAATACTGGGGGGGCCGTCGCATATAAGTCAAGCTCCTCCATCTGACCAACTCTTTATGGTAGTTGAGACGGATCTAGCAAATGCCTCCATCTTTGCTCGTAGAAACTCAGCCTCATGGATGATGGATATTATGTGGCCTATAAGCCAATCACACTTTCATGTATCTTGTTTATGTTCATTGAAATGATATTTATTCATTGTCATTCTTGTGTGATGTTTGCAATGAAGTCCATGAGCATGTGCAATGACTAAGTGAATTATGATGAGATCATAATATAAAGATCACTAGTCTTTAAACATATGTTCTAAATATTCTTATTCGTGGGATACTCGAGAAGGACATCAAATTATCTGGAAAGAATAGCACTATCTAATCCATCTCATATGATGAGTATGGCTGATCCTATAGCTATCGGTGTGGAGACACTAAGGATAGATAGTGGGTGCTCTTTGGAGAAAAGAGTTCACTGAATTGATCCGTATGAATCCTTGAATGATATTATACCTAATTGTCAATCAGGTTGATTCATGTCATGGTTGTGTATGTGGTCCTTTGACTTGAAACATTAAAGACATCTTGTGGATGGATGATCGTGTTTTGATTATGACTTATGCATCTTTAGTCACGGGATATCTAAAACGTCATATATTGGATACGACATGAAGTCCACGAAGATGATTGTGTGATCAAGATGAGATCATCCACCCTCGGTATTGTTAGTTTAACCTAAGTTTGATAATTTAATTAGGTGTGCTTTTAATGTTTATGAAATGTTACATTGAGTAGTGTTTAAATTTTGATTAATAACTGTTTGTCAAAATGAGTTGAGAAGGGTATGTTTGTGTTACTGCACGTACTGATAAATTGATAGATTGACCCTCGTCGACTTCGGAATGCGGACATCGCTACGAATCAAAACTAGATTACCTATTCTATAATCTGCTATTAAAACATTTAAATAAGAATTTTTGAAGATAGGATTCAAATCTTTGTAGAACCATGAATTATCCTTAGTGTTCCTATTAGCGTTAATTTCTATGTTTAATTTTAATTCACTGTCATCTTAGAACATCTATGTTAATAATTATTAGTAAAACATGATATTGTTTTATTTTATCAATGATATTTCTCCTTAGGTATTTTCATTTGCACTGTAGTCCTTTTTATATTAAATGTTATCTAAACTTTTTTTACTTCATTTTCAGGTAATGCTAAGAATTGTAAATATGCCCAAAATCCTCTATAAAATAAAATAAAAGGGGAAACACGACTCAACGGCTCTCTCTCTCTCTCTTTGGTGTGAAAAAAAATTCAAACCTAGGGTTCTTTGCTCCAGCGATTTTTTTCTCGAGCGACGAGAGAGAAGGCGATTACAAAAGTACGATCTTCAGCGAGTTCTAAAGGGAGGCGACAACATTTACATTGGAAGCTCTCCCTCTTCGTCGAGCTCTTTCTCCCTCTCTCTTTTTGTGTTTGTGCGTTCCGGAGGGAGGGGTTTTTGATTTCCTGTTTTTAAGTTTTTGGTATTTCATTTTTTTCAGTTTTTGATTTTCTGTTTTTGGATTAACTAATTTCTGATTTCCGTTTTCCGATTTTCAACTTTCTGTCTTCGATTTTCAGATCTTCGTATTTGATTATTCAGTCTCTGATTTTTTATTTCAACGTTTTGATTTTCTAAATTTTGATTTCGTTTTTCTGTTTACACAATTTTTGGCATAATTGTTTCTAAATCTTTCTCTGTAATTTCGTGGAAGATCCAATTTATAATTGCCTTTTTCTTCAATTTTATAAATCTCTATTTTTTGATATTTCGGTTTCATATATTTCATTTTATTTCTTCTATTTTATCAAATTAGTTTTATCGACTTTTATTTCTATTGTTGATCAAATTTGCTATATCTATTTTATCTGATTGATTATTAAATCTGTTCTAAGTGTAATCTATTTTTATATCCATTTCTATCCATTTGAAAATCCAACAGGTCATATATTTGTTATTGTCTGCATCGATGCATCAGAAAGGAATCAAACAGAACTATGTCAAATTTTAATTTGAATATATGTTTTAAAGTTCTTATTTTAGGCCAATCTAATTTGAGATTCAGTTTAGCATTACCTATAGATATAAACATTCGTTAATATATCGTCTGATCTGTTATTTAGATAATTTATAAACTTTCAAGTTTAGAGAGACTTCATCAAGGTGAGATTAAAGGTGATGTAGTTTCTAGTGATTTATTTATCATTTATTTGTTAATTTATCATATACACGCATTCAATTCATAGTGAGGATATTTGGAGAATTACTCTAGGGGTTATTTGTGTTATTGTATTGTTGCATTTGCTTCTTTATACCAAAAGGAGAAGACCATTGAAGTCAAAGTCAAAGTCAACAGAAAGTCAGATTCACAGGCAGAAAGTCAAAGTCAATAGAAAGTCAATAGAAAGTCAAAGTTAGTAGAAAGTCAAAGTCAACTAGAAGTAGTCAAAGTCAATAGTAGTAGTCAAAGTCAACCATCAAAAGTCAAAGTCAACCAGTGAGCGTCAAAGTCAACATCAACAGTCACAGTCAAAGTCAAATCAGCAAATCAGGGGATTATATTAATGTGTTTTATTTTTAATAAGTTTTGAAAATATTTCTCTTGTTACATCATTTGTTATAGTTTGTTCTAATTAGTTTTGTTTGTTTGAGTATTTACATTACAGCCTTCTATTGTATAAGTTTAATTAAAGTAATAGGATAATTACACATACCATCACACTTTAGGTGGACTCTTGGTGAGTCGTACTTACCCGTGAGGGTGAGGGGGAGATTCCTTGGGAATCGTAGTGAGTCAAGACAACTCTAGGGAGTTGACTAGATAGTCAACTCGAGGGATACTTGTTCTTCACATTGCAGGATCACTCAGACTCAAGGACGAGTGACTTACTTGGTGCGTGCGTGGATCGGTGCCTAGACTCGGTGACTACAGAGGGGCAGGCCAACCCGAAAGAGAGTAGGGAGCGGTGCGCGTAGCTTTGGGAGTCGGCCCAGGGGACGGGACGAGAAGAGGGGTACCGAAGGACAGCGGCGAAGTAAGGTCACTAACTGAGAGCGTGAGGGAGTCAGATCAAAAGATCGCGTAGAACTTTTGATCTGTTAATCCCGGACAGCTAGTAGTTACTACTAGGGGATTAAAAAAGGGTGAGGAGAGACTCTAGGGGGACTGTCTCCTCCTGGGACTGGTGCGGGGGTCTGGAACCCTGTCCAGTATAAAAAAAATTTGGCCGACGAGTGACGTAAGAAAGTTGAGAGATAATCAGCGAATTGAAAAAAGAATTAGAATAAAATAAAGATAAAAAAGAAACTAATTCACCCCCCTCCTTAGTAATTTCACCATCTCATTAGGGAATTTCAGGTATTTGAGGATATTGACTCAAAGGAATGAGTGACGAGACGAGACCACGAGGTCGTCGATTTCACGCGGTATCGCGTCAAAAATAATTCCGAACTTACCAATTTGATGAAAATGTATCGAATTCAAGGGTATAATGGTAAATACGGGTCGAATCCATAGGGAATTAAGCAATTTCTTGATGTAATCTTCAAATTTGATCAAATCGGACAAGAAATTGATGGTAGAAATTGGGGAAAATGGTATTTTAAGAAAGTAGACTTCAAATCAATTCCACGGAATCAAAAATCGTCCAATTTGGACTTGATTTTGTGGAGAAATCAAGATTCGAAGTGGAGAGAAATTTCGGACGATCGAAATCGTGATTTTGGATGAAATTTAATAAAATTAAAGTGCAAATCCTAATCTAAACACAAATTAAACATGATAGGGAGATAATTAAGGAAAAACCGCTTCCACTAAACCCAATTAGCGATCGAAACGAGGTGATTAAGCCGATTAATCACCAAAAACGTGAAGAACGCGAACGTGAGCTTCAAGCGTCGATTTCTCCCTCAATTTTCCACCAAATCTTGACTTCTACCCCTCCGTGGACGCGGAATTGAAAGAGGAAGAGGAAGAACTCAAGAGAAACGAGAGAGAGAGGTGTCTTGACAGTCAATTAGATTGAATCTCAAACTCGGATGCTTACAAACATGAAGAACACATCGTTTTATAGGACAAAATTTCGTAACCGTCCGATCGTTTCGATCGACGATTACGATGGAACGGTCCATCGTGGACCGTTTCAAAAATATCGTAGCCATCCGATCGCGATGGACGGTCCAGATGTGATCGTTAGAGAAACGTTATAAAACGCCTTCAATTTCGCCCCTTCGATCTTGATCTGACGGTCGAGATGCGTCCCGCACGATTAAATCTCGGCCGTTATAATCCTTTCAATTAAGCACGTGCGCTTGATGTGATTCGGTGGTCCGCGCTCGACGCGATCGACGTGTGTCAATCGTCCGTCCACGAGATCCAACGCCTATCGTCGCGCCACGCCACCTGAAAGGTAAGTAAAGCATGGGATTTAGTCCCACACGGCAAAAACAAAAGGGAATCGTTGGGTTTATAAGACCCGACGATTTAAAGGGTTAATAACCCTTCCCTATAGCGAAGGCTGAAGACCTCTTTATATATATATAGTAAATAAATTATATTAAATATATATCGCGCCACGCAGGCGCTGCGCGGGTCCGCGTGGCGCTGCCACGTGGCCTTGCGTGCCACGTCGCATCCAGGCGGGCCCTGCACCCATTTTTTATTATTTATTTATTTTTTATTTATTAAAACAGGTTTAAAAATTGAAAATAAAATAGGAAAAAGAGTTTAAAAATCTGAAAAAAAATTTCCTAAATTGTAAAAATCATATCTTTTAATATATAACTCCAAATTAATCCAAATTTCTTTCATTTGATCCAAAATTTAATTATCTATTATTCTAAAAGGTCAAATTAAATAAATAATAAGAGTTAAAATTATTATTTTCAAAAAAATACATTCATTTATTAAGATTTTAAACTTTAGAAAATAAAATGAATGTTTATAAAAAAATTGTTTCTCTTATTATTTTTAACTTTTAAAAAAACAGTTATAATCTCTAGAAAAATATGGGTTATCAAAATTATTAAACTCTAATTTATAAAAATTAACCCTAAATTAAAGTATTTTGGGATTATAATGAATTTTTAAGAGAATAATAGAAAAATACATATAAATATGATAACATGCATGTAAATGAAATCATTTATGCTTTAATATGCATGAAAAATCATGTTTTATGATGTAAATATAGCATGTTATCAATGAGATGCGATGAAATCCTTGGCCAAGGTAGTAGAAATATCGAAGGAGTTCTCGATGATTTCTACACGCATTAGTACTAACTTGAGTGACCGATTAGGGTTTGACAATTGACCATACCCTAAGTCATTCATGAGTCTAATGTGGATGAAAGATTATACATACATGGTAATTGATGACGGGAAGGTTCCATAAGTGAGTTCTTACATACTCTATATCTCCTAGCGTACGTGGTGTAGCTTGGCACCCAACGGGCTGGCAACTCAACCTATCGATTGGGTTAAATCGATTCTTGATTAATTAATATATATGTGGATGTGGATAATTAATTAATATTGACCAATAAGGTGTTATTTGGTCTATAGAGTTATTAACTAGTGAGACATATGGACCTAGAGGGTCACACACATAAGGTTTATGGATGTTGGTGGATATAGACATAATTATAAGGGTTTTTATGAAAAAAATAGGGGAAGGACGACCACAATTGAAGGGGCCAATGCAAGCCTTGTGGGAATTCTCTCATTTCTTCTCTTTTTCTCTTGGTGAAGAGCTTTGAAGAGGAGATCCAACCATTCGGAGACCGTATGGATACCGCTAGAGGCTAGACAATTGAATAGCTTCAAGAACTCCTTCAAGGAAACCCAGTAAGTATGTTTTCTCATTCATTCTAGTTGATAGGATCATCTGTTCTTGGTGGCTTGATATTTTGAATGTCCAATTCAATGAATTCCACTGCATTTGATGTTTTGATCAAAATTTCAGAAAGTTATCGACCTCAGATCCTAGCAATGGATGCATCAGAAATTTCAACGGACACATCTTGAAGGTCCTTGGTTAGTGAATATGACTCCATGATACTTCGTACAGCAGACAGAATCCTGTTCTTTGAATTAAGATCAATTAGGCGAAGCTTCATCGGTGGATCAAGTAGAGAACTGATAGTAAAAGCCTCGTTTTGTGCAAGTATTAACACATATTTTTCTACCTTCAACTTCATAGCACCACATACACTAGCTAAGGCGTTCCTTTGCCCTGTGGAGGTATAGTGTCCAATTGGAAGCACGGATGAGTTTGAGATTTCTACTTTAATTCGCTCAAGATGCCTCATCAATCTTTTAATAATCAGTATGGCTTCATTTGAAGTCGGTGCCTTGCTCTGAATAGCAAGTTAGCAACAGAGGTACCTTCCTTGAGCGGTTTCAATAAGACTACAAATTTTTGTACTAGGTCTAATTCCGCATCAAGTAAAGTAGGTTTTCTAAAAGCGGATGACATCGTCACATTGATGACTATTCTCTTTTCAAGGCATTCATGTAGCATTTTGTAAGTAGAGCTCCACTTGGTTGGGCAATCTAGTGGGATCCTCCTCGTATTGGACATGTTTGACTGTCCACAATAAGAAAAATAGTTATTGTCTTGCTTCGTCAATCCACGTATTGCTCTGACCACTTCTCTAAGGCGCTGAATAACATCTCCCAAGGAAATATCAGAAGGGACATTCATCTCGTCACCATTCACCACACCATCAAGGTTAGTGATGTCTACTCCATCGATGAAAGTTGATTCGGGCTTATCTTCGGCGACATTCAGTGCATTCAACCATGCCTGCAACACTAAGTTAATCACATACGCCATACACAAGACATGTCTTTTTGCACTGAAATGTGGATTCACTGGCCACAACTCTCGCTCTAATATAGTCATTATTGTTGAATTATTCGAAGCATTATCTGTCGTAATAGCACAAACCTTTGCTCTTAAATTAAATTCTGTAAGAACCTCCAACACAACAACGCTCAAGCACTCCCCAGTGTGTGATCCCTCCAACTAACGCATACCAATAACACATTCACAGATTTTCCATTCCGTGTCCACCCAATGAATTGTGAGACTGTTGAATGAAATTCGATTATTAGACGTCCAACAATCTAGAGTAATGGCCAGTTGATCAACACTCTCTAATTGGTCACAAATGCTGGTCTTCAACTCTGCATAAAGGTTAAAAGCTTTTGCCTTCACGACCCTTGTCGATGAAAGGGATATCTCCTCCTGTGCGACGAATCGAAGCAATCGTATGAAGTATTTTTTACTCACAATGTTCCATGATGAGGCTGACTGGAAAATGAAGCATACAAGCTCTTCTTTTGTGTCCTCCATCGTGCGACAAGTGTAGTATTGTTTCGTATTCACTTTTTGCTCAAAGTAGTTAGCCACTGACGGTTGGCTTGGGGACCTGACTTTTTGTGCCCTCAACTCATTATACTCTTTACAATGCTCATTTTTTAAGTGTCACCATAGGACCGTGCTGCAACTGTACTTATTTTGCTCTACAGTCACACCGCAAATATTGCATCTAAAAACCTTTGGCTCGATCTCTGTATGAAATGTATCCATGCAGCGCTTTCATTCTCTCTCGACTTCTTTGGTTGGCTTTGGCCAACACTTCCTTCAGCCGATGAAGACCTTTCATCGGTAGTAGATGTACGAGATAAAGGATGTTTAGGCATCCTGCACTCCTCGCATCAATAAAAACATGTTCGGAAAGAAAATAAAGAAACTTAGCAAAAATAATAATGATGCAAAAAAATATAAGAGAACCTAAAAGAGCTTTTTAATGATAGCTCTACAATCAATACACATCCTCCATAGCTCTACAATCAATACACGATCTTGCACTTGTCGGCAGAATTCTTGGTGTTCTAATAGTGCTTGTCGGTGGTGAGGAAGGTTGGGTTGGGAGTACCCATGGTGAAGGTTGATTATGTGTTGAATATCTCAAAGTGGAGAGAGGCCTTTCGAAAAATTATTAGAAAAAACTAATGATTTTCTAGGTGTGCTTGTAATTGCTAATACCGGATATATCATTAGTAGTGGGACAAGATCCTAGTAGAAATCTTTAAGGATAACATGCAGGGGTGTTATTTGGAGTGGAAGGGAAATAGAATCGGAGTGCGATATTTTAGGATAGTAAGATTTGATGATTATGCGCCTATTACCATTGAGAAAGGTTCAAGAGTTACTTTTACCATGGAGGGTAGCATCTGTGCCATATAACCATGGATGCCCTAAGATAATACTTCTCAATTCTGTCGGGTGGACGTCCAGCCAAACCATGTCTGAATAAGATGAAAATTTCAGGTTGCATAGGCATCAACATGTGGCTGAAATAGAATGGGAGTCACATAACTTCAAGGGGAAGCTTTATATGAGCAATAGCTTCTTGTGAAATGGGCATTGATTCCAGTCCCCTTATCAATGATGACCTTGTAATATCTTGGACTGATCTTGGTAATATGTACATAAAATGTGATGTTTGTGATGGATCTTGCTGGACTTCTTGAGTCAATACACGTTGCATAACATTAAGAGGGGCTGAAGTGTTGTCTGGATCACTGACATTGGTTTATGTTTCATATTCTTCAATTTGAATACTATTTTGGGCATTTTCATTCTTCCTTTCATCTTCTAGAGCTTCTGCTATAGTCAACACAAGAGCTTTAGTGGGGCATGCGACTGATAAATGTTCAAAGCCAACACAGTTATATCATCACCTATTTAATGCACTAGGCAGAGGATGAGGCCCTAGGGGTGCTTCCAACATTCCCCTGATATTATTTTCAAGTAGAGCTTTTTGACCTTGAGGTGTTTGTACAGCGAGTTGTTTTATCCCATTGAGGCATTTGGGTCATTCTTCTCGTGGTTGAAATTGATAGGACTCTAGTCGTCGTGATCCTAAATACAAATTCCTTGGCTAGGAATAATACCTTTCTCTTATGGAACTAGGAATTCATCATATTCTAATGCAGTACAATCTGCCTCTTCCAATGTTAATACGTGGTTTTAAGTCCCAGTTCATGTCTAATAGGATAATGAAAACTTTTTCTAAATCTAGACAGGGTTAATGCAGGGCATTCATCCATCCCAGCTATCACTTTCTTGTCACGTCTGCAGCTGCAAGCAAGGCAAGTGCTAAAGACGCAGCCGGGCTTCCCTGATTTCTCTCTACTTTTGTCTTTTAAGAGCAAGCCTGTAATCACTGTTTAAAACCCGTTCGGCTAAGTATGGAAATGTCTTTAGTACGCTTTTTATCATCCAAAGATAACAACAACAATACTTCACATAATTTTGCAGCTCTCTATGAAAATGGGCTTTCAAGATGGCAAATATTGACGGAAAGTACTACACAACAGATGAAGAGAGGGAAGAAGGGGAAAGAGGAAGGTAGAAAATTTTAAGAACTTACCATATGAAGGGCGCTAGAGATCGGGTTAGGGCGCTCGGGACGGCGGGCAGCCGGGTAGCGACCTTCTTTCCGGCGTGATTGGGGGCCTGCTCAGTGTTGCACGACCTGCCTGATTCTCTCTTACTGTGACTCGTCAGAGATTTTAGTGCTGTCGACTGAGTGAAAGAGAGAGAACTCGAAGAAGGGGAGAAGGGGAGAAGAGAGCATTGTGTGATTAATTTATGTGTACAAAATTTGCACAAATTTGCACAAAACGAGCCGCACATGGGTGTGTGCGATATTCTATGCGAATTTGAAAATGTTCTGTTCTGAAAAGAGAACATAATGCACAAATCGCACAAATTTGTACAAAGCGAACAGAACGACCATGTCTAGTCCATCTGTGATAGTCATTACCTCTGATTCTAGTCTAGGAGATGAAGGAGAGAGAGCCGCGGTTCATTCCAAGAATACCCATTGTCTTTGTATCGTCAGGGGGGGAAGGATTGGATGGCGAGTCAACGCAGCTGAAGAGGGATTTTCAACAGCGGGTATTGGCCGAAGTGGAGCCGATGGAGATGTTCTGCGGTGGGGAGCCGATGGAGAGCTCGACTACGAGGCTGACATTTAAGTGGAAGTAGAGGAGAGATCTTTCTCTTCTCTTCTTTGGATTTCAGTTTGGCTAGAAAACGAAATACAACTTGATTCAGCGGGAATCTACCTACAGAAGACGCAAGGTCCGGAAGTCTATTATTTATAATTTTTTTAAATATATATTAATGATCGTCGACCTCGATCGATCGACGATCAGTCGACGATCGATCGGCACACAGACCACTTTGATCGATTGATGCGTCGACCTTTTGACGATCAATCTAGATCGTCCAACGTTACTCCAGGAGCACTCTAAAGACATGACAAGCACAATCAGATGGTCTTTAGAATGATCTAGGGGTGCCTATTTGTAGGCTCATAATGCAATAGAAGTGGACCCAATGTAAGTGGGTGCACTGTACATACACATCATCATGCACTGTAGCACCTGCGGACTGCACGCCACCTGTGAACGCCAGTTGCCTTCCTCCGCGTGCTACAGTTACGGCACGTGCGCCACATGTGCTAGGCGTATATAAGGTTCCTAAAGTGAGGAGGGACACTCCAGATATAAGGTTCCTCAAAATTATTGTCGGTCTCCTTTGATTGGAGCTTCGTTTTAAAACCATCTGTCACGGTTGTCTCGCGAGAGTTCATCGTGGTGTTGGCTGCACTCAGAGGATTACTCCAAGAGAGGAATGGTGTCATCTCTTGCGATAAATCGTTGCCATGGACTCTCCCCCTCTCACGATCGACTAGCCAAGATTCCTGACCAGATAACGCCACCATCTCCTTTCTCTGCAAAGGTGTGGTCTTGCCTTCTCCGTCTACTACCTTTTCATGGCTTCTGAGAAGGCATCTTCCGTTGCAGATATCAGTGTGGACAGCCTGGTTCGCGTCTTCAAGCACGTAACAAGTTGCTTTCATGGTTTTGGCTTCTCCGCCTGCCGTCCCTTTCTTAGTTGAATAGGAAACTTATTGAGGGCCGATAAAAAAATAGTAAAAAAGACGATATTCTTTTTATTAATTTATGTAGAAGACTTTTTAGTTTTGATTCTTCCACGATAATATTGTAAAGACGGTTTGAATGAGGGCGAGAAACAGAAGGAGAAGACCAGCCAACACAGAAAGGAAAGTCCAAGGATTGCTGTAATATTTCTTCCGAAGATATGTACGCCATTTGTGGTGCGGGACTGCGCTGACCTTCCCAACGGCTTTATACAGATCTGCATAGCATCCACCATTGCCTCTCACATAAACTTCCTTACCTAGATTCTCGAACAACTCGACAACCACACTGTCGCTGCGGATTAAACTCTCGAGGATTCCGTATTTTCGGAGGATGCGAACATCATCTGCGGTCTTCATGATTCTGTGCATGAGGAGGCAGTAGTCGGTGAAGTAAGTATTACCTTGGCTATAGCATTGCTCGAAAGCGATGAGGTTTCTAAGCCGAACGTTGGTCCCGTCATCTACTCTCAGCTTAGGGATTTCAAGGGTTTCATTTTTGAATGAAACCTTCAATTGACAAGACTTCTGGAATTTTGTCTTGTATATCTTTCGCTTAATATTGATCCCCGCTTCAAGCAACTCCGTCGCCGATAGATTTCTCTGTTCCTGTGATATCTCCGCATTACTCTCGGGGCTAGGGGCGGGTCCACAGCAATAAACGATCAGATAAAATAGGCCGAGTACAGGCAGAAGAAAAATCACAGTGAGAAGTCTATTGGCGCAGAACATTGCCATCTGCCTGCAAGAGAGCGAGCGGGGTTCCTCAACAGTACATTTAGGATCCTCGGAAAGATGGTTGAAGTGCAGAAGATGGTGCACCTTGTCTGGCTGGGGATGTTTTTCTGGGGGAAGTATGACACAGAAGATTTGGGAAATCAGGTCCTTTGAGACAATTTTTTACCCGTTTCCCTTCGTCCACTCGACTGTTGTATTGTCGGAGATTTTGGTTAGAACAAAGAATGGGACCTGATTTTCCAGCAGCATTAGATCCCTCCACATCCAAGATAACTCCAACCTAACTTGCGCAGTCGTTCTTTGAAATTTGGAAGAGAAGTGCCGGGCAAAGCACTCAAGGATGAAGCAGCCATCAACGACGAGCATCTCCACGAATTCTTCGTCTGAAAAATTGATATCTTCTGAATACTCAGATCTTGCT
This sequence comes from Lemna minuta, assembly GCA_024174645.1. Taxonomy (NCBI): domain Eukaryota; kingdom Viridiplantae; phylum Streptophyta; class Magnoliopsida; order Alismatales; family Araceae; genus Lemna; species Lemna minuta. Next base: position 1,504,963 of record CM044103.1, on the reverse strand, counting down.
TTACCCACGTAACTGAAGATTGTACTGACATAATTTTGGAGGCTATTGGTGGGATGACGCTGTAGGAGGGCACGTACATACTCAAGCTTCACTTTCTCCATAGAGAGCAACCTTGGGTTTCCATGATGGAGTGGACCGATGGATACTAACTTTGGCTCGTAAGCTTCGTTGTCAACATTCCTCAAGTTGGGAACAACTCTCATAATGTAAGGCTTCCGAACATTACTGTCGATCTCTTCTGACGGGAGTTTTTCCCTAATCCTATCAGTCACCTTATTTACCTGGGAATTCCACAAGGCAGTGGGGTAGACGGATGTTATCTCTCTGCAAGTATTGCTATGAATCCTGCCCGTCTCGAGATCTTCTGGCCCAGATTCCTGACCGGAGTTCGCCGCCATCACCGTTACAAATATGCGCTCTTGGCTTTCCGCCGACAACGTTTTTTTATGGGTGACAGAGAAGATGCCTTTCGCTTCTGATTTTTAGCGTAGACAACCTGGCCGGTCTTAAAGCACATGACAAGCCGATTCCGTTGATCTTATCTCTCCTCTCGCCGATTCCGTTGGTGAGTTGCTGACCGACAGACTGTCAATTTTGATCGAATGGACGATCTGATCGGTCTACAATGTTTCCTAAGATCGATCGGCGACCTGAGTAAAGTCCCTTTTTTATCGATCGACAAGATCGCCGTGATCGACCTTAAAAACATTGAACCTCTCTCTCTCCCTTCTCTCCCCAGTTGTTTCACACCTCAACTGCGCCAAATTCACCTCACATTCCGGCATCCCTATGAAGTTGCAGGCTTGGTAGCAAGCCACAGCTTGAACTACGCCGGATGGATTGGTCAGCCCAAAATCTTCACCAGAGAACCACACTAATCTTCGGGCAATGTACAGGGGCTTCTCTCCACCCTCCAGCATTCTTGCCAACCAGTATACAGAGAGCTTGGGATGAGAGTTCCTCCAAGAAAAGTCAACTGTATTCACAAATAGAGAGAGAAACAAGGCTCTCTCTCTCTCTTAATGATCTCGCAATATTTTCTATATTGCGAAATCTCGGGTAATCCCTTCTGTTGCACCTGTTAATCTGAAAATTATAGGGGTGTGCGGCCATTTTTGCTCAGCCCGGCGGCTCTACGCTTTACCTCTCTTAAAATCAAGTATAATGGTAAATACAATCAGATCCTCATTGAGTTGGGTTGACGACAATGATAGATAAAAATAAATCAAAGTTAGTTGAATCTAAGAAAAAATGATGAGAAAATAAATATAGTAGAAAATATATAAAGAGGGAGAAGAAAGAAATCCAACGAACAAAATCAAGTGTCGATCAAAGATTGAAACGAGGAAGATATTGAAGAAATATCAAGACAATTGTATTAGGGAGAATCATAGAGAAATCATAAAGAGATTACTAAAAACTGCTTGTAATCCTAATCTAACTTTAAATGGACTTTTAATACATCAAGATGATTCCTACTAATGCCTCAGCAATAGAAAGATGATCTTACATTTCTAGATTAAATATTATTAGTTGTGATTATTTGACGATAGCTATTGGCGTTCAAGCAATTGAATTCTCACACATTTAAAGGTCAATTAACAATAATTAGGCATAAATCCACACTAGTACATAGACCGAATTCAAAGTGATTATTAATTGATTGACAGGACAAGTTTGGCCAAGAAAATGCCTTAAAAGTTCAAGCATAAGAGAAATGGCTCTTTTATAGTCTCATGGCAGCCATTCAATCTGGATGTCAAGGAGACGCACAGTGACTTAACAGCATGTCCCCTAAGAAATTTAGCAATAACCCTTAAGAAATCATTGGCACCATTGTCTGCTATTCGATCATATGCTTTATGGTTCTAGAGGTACAAGATTACACTATGAGCAGCAAGATCCTTCTTTTAAGGAAGATCAACTATTGAAAGCTAAATTGACCATTGGATCTATGCTTCAAATGAAAATGAGCCTCCAATGCACGACTCGTCCTATAATGGAGAAGAAGAAATTGTGTTTGTCTCATGTATGACCTAAAATCATGTGATCATTTATCTCACATAATCATCAGCCAAAATAAAGTCCAAAATCACTTGATAGATGGTTAATTTAAGCAAAATTAGTGAATAAGGGTTTAATCCTTAGAGAATTAAGGTTGATTTCGAGTTATCTTATAGTTTTATCAAATTAAATGAGGAAATGAGATGGAAAATTAGGGAAAGAGGTTTGAAAAGTAGGTGAGTTGATATTTCCAATAAATCAAATCGGGTTTCAATCAAAAGAGAAATCATAGAAAGAAGTTAGAGATAGAAAATTATTAAGGAGAAGAGAGAAAGTGTTAAGAGAAATCCATATTAACTAATCTACTTTGTATAAAATAAATATAAGGTTATTGGACGATGGATTGCATAAAATGATACTAAATTGACTCTGAATCTCCAAAAATTCCACCAATTGGTCCTCAAAATTGAAGAAAACCAAATTGGTTGTTCTTGAAAAGTTATGGCACTCATAATGCAAATCCTTGCTCAATATAGCTCCAAATTTTGATCTTTAAGACTCAATTGAAGGGGAAATGAGTCTAGAACTCAAGGGCATTAAGATTCAAGGCCCAAGGGATCAACAACATTTCTACAAACTATTTTTCCAAATAAGATCAGCACTAGAAGAGAGAGAGCTATTTAGAAGGATTTAAACAACCAAAAATATCACAAATGTGCAATTCTCTTAAGTGACAATTAGTGGCTGTGATGGTACCATATTAGCCACCTTCTAAAATGTCTTTGCATACATAATTCATTATTCTTGAATGATTTTAAAGACATAATTCACATCATTATTTCATAGTTTATCACGTTTTGATGAAATTTTTGCATTCATGATGTCATATCGTTTATGAGCTGAATTTTTAATAAATTGTGGTTACGATTATCTATTAATCATTTATTAAGCAACATTTCAATTGTTAATAGCCACTAATGGGCCCTTTTTTTAAAAAAAAATTATTTTTCATATTTTCCTTGTGTGACTGAATTTTTCCTTTTTTGTAGTGACACATGATGGCCTCTAGATGCTCTAATTGGCGGCACCAATCAGAACAGTCTGATTCAGTGGACTCAGACCACCAGATCAACCCTTTTTGCAGCCCATCGGGTAGCCAAATGTGGAGTGGAGGATCATGGCCCACAAGATTAGTGGCCCAGAATTTCTGATTGCCACGTGACATAATTTGGAGCTTTTTAACTTTAATGGAGATTAATTAGATGGTCAACAACGATATGACATCTCTCCCCCCATTTCAGCCAATCATGAGTCAACATGTGGTATGATTTGGTGCCTCTTGATTTTGATCAAGGAAGATTAGATGGCCATCCATCAATTAGGCTATTTTTAAGTGGACGTCAATAGTGAGAAATGCTGCAAATTTAAATCATGATATTTCATGATCTAAATGGAGTTTGGAGCTAGAATATTGTGGGCAAACTTTTCATTTCATGCTCTTCATCTTCATGATGGCTGATTTTAAAAAATAGAACAAAAAAAATAGTTTTTTGACATTTCTTTGGACACTTATAGCATTAGCTAGTTAGAGGAAAGAGAGAGGCAACCTATCATTCATCATGTACTGAACATCATTTTTAGAGAGTTTTCTATTCATTCATCGTGTTAGATGCAAGCTACCAAGTCTAAGAATAATTTTTAGGCTCTTGAATATTTGTAGGGAGTCATTGATCAGAGTGTATTTGTAGAGTAAATGTTTGATTGCGAATATTTAGATTAAGATGATTTCTTTTCAATATTTTCTATCACTTCCATCTGTACATCCATATTTTCAACCCTAAATCATTATTTTCCATTCTTATTGAGAAATTTTGATCTTCAATTGGAGATTTGGAAGTGCTAGATCAAGTAATGGCATCTTTCACACCTTTCTCCCTTCTTCATTGATAATTTTTGCTTTCTTAATCCATACAATAAATAAAAAATTCTTTGATGTAAATATTGTAACTATTCTCCTTGAGTATTGATCTTGACTTGTTGTTGTTCTAAATTTTCAAATCAATTTCAAAGAGTTTAGTATAATTTTTGATACATGAACTTGTGTTTTAAATGACTATGATTATATGCATATCAAATTGTCTTGTTTCCGGGGAGGTAGACCTCTATTATATTAAATTTCTATTTATTTTCATCTTTAGTTTTTTTCTAATCCTTTCTTAAATTAGTTTTCTTTTATTTTAATTTTTATAAAATAACCTTGGTTTAATTGTCTTATTGAGTTTTTATGCATTAACTTTAGACAATCCCTCCATCCTAGCATCCTTGATTTCTCTCTCAGTGAAGCTCATGTTACATCAAAGCCTAAGATTGCCATTTTTGAAGTAGAACAATCCTAAGATGGAAAGAAAATCCTAATGAATACTGATAACATGCAATTTATACATGAATTTATATGATTATTAATGCAATTTATGACATTAAATATTCCATTTGTATGCATGTTATCATATTTTGAGTGCATATCTATCATTTTATGTAATTTTAAGTTATGATCTAAAAATACATCATTTTAGGGATAATTATACATAATTCCAATAAGATAGTTTTATTCTATCTATAATTGAGATCATATTATATTTCAATGATTAAATAATAAGAGAAAATATTTTTATTTACACTTATGGATTTTTTGAAATTTATTTTCTTAGAGGAAATAGTGTATTTTTTAAATTAAAATTAATTCTCTTGTTGATGAAATATTTTGAATTTTTATAATTATAGATAATTTAATTTTTATCCAAAAAACAAAGTTGGATTAATTTGGAGTTGTATTTGAAAGTTATGAAATTTCTAATATTAAGGATTTTTCTAGAATTTTTCTGAATTTATTTAAACCATTTTTTATTTTTAAAAAGAATAAAAAAATGTTTTTATTTATCGCGATCTGATGTGGCAAGCGTCCCCATGTGGCGATGTGTGTACACACCACGTGGCGGCGTTTGTGTGTGCGCGTTCACACGTGTGTGTGTGTGCGTGTGTGAGCGCATGTGTGCGCGTGTGTGCGCGAGAGTGATTAGTGGGTTAAATCATCCATTTAGGATTTTCACTAATCCATTAGATGCGCATACATTATTGACGAAACGAATGCGTGCGGTCGTTGAATACACACGATGTCGTGTAAAAAAAGTCCAAACTTAAAGATTAATTCACGAATGGAGGGGTATAATGGTAAATAAGGTCGAATCCACGGAGAATTAGGGAAATTTGAGAGATATCTTTGAAATTCAATCAAATTAGACGACGAATTGAGTTTAGAAATTAGGCAATTTAGTATATTAAGAAAGATAACTCAATTGTGAATCCACATAATAAAAAATCGAGTGATTTGGATTAGAATTCGCAGAGTAATCAAAGATTGAAATCGAGAGAAAAATCCAATCACGAAATTGATGTAAACTGAAATTAAACTAAAATTAAACTTAATCTACGATTCAAAATGTAAATCTAATGCTAAATGATGAAAGATTAAGATGAAAACACACAATCTAACCCAAAGTCGCGCTCGAAATGATCCAATTAATTGGCCGATTCATGCTTTTCATTATGCGATTTCGAAGACGAAGATGACATTCAAGATATGATTTCTCCTCACTCCCTCGATCAATTTCTGATTTCAAACACTCCTCGGACGTGGAAACGTGTCAAGAAGCTAAAGAAATCAAAAGACTCTCAGATTGTGGTGTCTAGACAGTTCGATTTGCTCGAAAATCCAAGGGTGGATTTCCGTCGCGAAGAACAGTTCAATTTATAGAGGGAATTGGGCGTAACCGTTGGATGCAACGGTTCATCGCGATCAACGGCTGAGATGATGCGTCGTTTGGTGAATCGTCGCGATTAAGTCGCGTCCGTCCGATCGCAAATGGAGCGTTGAGATGTCGCCACGTCGCATGTAGAAGAGAAACGTTGATTCATCGCTTCCGTTGGATCTCCATCTGACGATCGCGATAAATCGAGGAGTCTACCGATCGCGATTAATCGTGACCGTTATAACTCCCTTGATGGACGGCTGTGATTAATCTCCATTTAATCGAATCGGTGTCTTCTATGATGTTTCCACGTACCCCTTGAGTAAGTGACATCCGACGCGCGTGATTAAATCACACGATTGGATGTCTTAAATAATGTCACGTCACTTGAAATAAAAGACATGTACACATAATCCCACACGGAATAAATTTAAAGGCTTTATCGGGTTTATAACATACAACGGACTTAAGGGTTAGCTTAAATCTGATTATGGATGCTCCTAACCCATTTATAATTCCGCGCATGTGTGTCACGCACACACATGCGTGTCACGCACACACGTCACGCACACACGCACACACGCGTGTCCACGTGTCACACAGACACATGTCCGCGCGTCGCCACGTGGCTTCGCTACGCCACGTCAGCGCGCGGTAAAATATAAACCTTTTTTTATTCTTTTTAACTATTTTAGAATAAAAAATACAATTAAATAAATTCAGAAAAATTTCAAAAAATTCCTAAAATTGGTAAATATCATAAATTTCAAAATACAACTCCAAATTAATTTAAATTTATTTTGTTGGATCAGAAATTGAATTATCTATCATTATAAAAAGTCAAAAATATTAAAATAACAAGAGAATATTTTTAATTAAATAAATACATTCATGTATTTTTTAAAATAACTTTAGAAAAATACATGAATATAAATAAAGATCTTTTCTCTTATACTTTAATCATTAAAATATAATTATGATCTCAAATATAATTAGGATTAGAATTACATTGTTTAATTACGCATACTTATCCTTAATATGATGTATTTTAGATCATATCATAAAATTATGTAAGATGATAGAAATATACTTAAAATATGATAACATGCATACAATTGGAAGAATTAATGCCTTTATTTGCATTAATAATCATGTAAATTCATGTATAAAATGCATGTTATCAGTTATATACTCGTCAAATCTCAAAATTCATGTCATGTGGGACTATTTATGTTTGTTTTTAGTCGCAGGTGACTTGGCGTAACAAGACGCATCCAATGCACGATTTAATCGCGATCGTCGGATTTTACTTACTCGAGGGGGTACATGGCTGCATCTGATTAGGCGACGATTCAGTTTAGAGATGATTTAATCTCAGCTGCTCATCTGGGGAGTTATAATGGTCGAGATTTAATGCACCCCGATGGACACGTGGACTGATCTCGATTGCTTGATGCACATCGAATAGTGAACATCAAGCGGCACATCTTCTTCATGCGCGATGTGGAAAGATCTAGATGCTTCATCATTGATTGAATGAACGTGACTTAAAGACAATGATTCGTGAATCGGAGTTTAGTATCAGCCGTTGATCAAAGATGAAGAGGCACATCCAACGGTCGAGCCCAATTTCTCTATAAATTGAAATGTTCTTCGACGAAAAAACTCATTCTTGGATGTTTCAAGAAAATGGAACTGTTTAGACAACTTAGTCCTTGAATCTCTTGATTTCTTCATCTTCTAGACTCATTTGTGCATCTAAGGAGTGTTTGAAATCAAGATTTGGTGGAAAGAATTGGATGAAATCACCTATTGAACACCAAACTTCATTTTCGAAATCGCAGAATGAAAAGCCTTTAATCTGGGGATTAATTGGATCATTTTGAGCGCGACTTTAGGTTAGATTACGTGTTTTCCTCCTAATCTATCTTCCTGTAGCATTAGGTTTTAATTTCAAATTATAGATTAGATTAATTTAGATTTAATTTTGGTTTTTCTCTCTTCGTGATCCATTTTCTTCCTAATTTTTGTTCTTTGATTTCTCCGCAAATCTTGATCAAAATCGAGTGATTTTGATTCCGTGGATTTGTCTTTACGTTCTCTTTCAAAATCTACTAAAATCCCTGATTTCTCACCTCAATTCATTGTCTGATTTGATTGAATTTCAAAGACATTTAAAAATTTCCTTGATTTCTCCGTGGATTCTGAGAAACCCGATACGGTGGTGAAACCAACTACGAGAGGGGGGGGGGTGAATTAGATAGTTGTACTCCTAACTATCTTTTTCTCTTCTTTTAGATGATTCGTGATTTATGTAGCACTCTTCGCTTTGCCTCACAGTGCTCAAGTGATTTATACTGGTAGGGGGCCCTAATGTCCCTTACTCCTGTCCCGAGTACTCTTGCCTCGGAGCCTCCAATCTTACCAAAGCAAACCTAATCCTCTCACCCGTCAAATGGGTGAAGGACAATGTTCAAATACAAGTATTTAGATTTGCCCCCAACGGCAAACCTGAGACTCACCTTTACCTGACCCCACAACACTACCCTCTAGGCCTCAACCTCCTCGGCTCCTGGATGTCCTGACTCCCTTAGGCCGATCTCCACACGATTGCTCGTCCCTTCACGCCCTATCGTGCCTCTTCCGCCAGTACTGCCGACCTCCAGTAAAATGAGACCTTTTCTTCAAGCTCCACTTGGTCTTCCTGCTCCGAAGGCTTGACTCCTTCTCATCTCAACGAATGAGATGCTCATGTCCTTCTGATCAGGGTTAACTTTTCGATCAGGATTTACTTTCTGCTAAAGGTTGACTTTCTACTAGAGGTTGAATTTTTGCTAAAGTTGACTTTCTGACAAAGGTTGACTTTATGCTAGAGGTTGACTTTCTGCTAAGTTGACTTTTCTAACAAAGGTTGACTTTCTACTAAAGTTGACTTTTATGACAAAGGTTGACTTTCTGCTAGAGTTGACTTTTCTAACAAAGCTTGACTTTCTGACTTCTGTTGACTATGGGTTGACTTTTGACCTAGAGTTGACTTCTGACTGAATAGGGTTGACTTCTGACTAATCAGGGTTGACTTTGAGGATAGGCTCAAGCTAAGAGATCCACTCTCCAACAGCAACTCACTATCTGATTTTTCTCAAATACAGAATTAATTATCTTGTCTATTTAAAATGCACTTAATACAAAATTTGTAGAAAACACAACTGATGTAATTAAATTTAACTTGAATTAAAATACTATTCTAAGGTATGATTCAATGAACTAAATAGATCTCACTGGGGACTAATTAATCAGAGAATGAATTTACTGCAATCAACGAAGTTAGAACAATAAGTAGAATTATAATTAAAATAACTTTAATATACCTTGAAATAAACTAGTTAAATGAAACAACTTAACCTTCATTGTATATCCAAATGGAGCTCACCAACTTCAAAACTACTTCACTGCACAGGATGAGGTTAGAGCAACAAATAGAGATTTATCTAATCTAAATTTAATATGCTTTGATGTAAACTAATTTAATGAACAACCGAGACTTCACTGTATAGCTGATTATATTAAAAGTACTCACCAATCTGAAAGTAGATCCAGTGCTGAGAATGAGGTTAGATCAGCAGCAACTAATTATACATAAGTCTATATAAACAATTAAAAAAGAGAAAAACTGATGACTACATAGATTAGTTATAGGCACTGACTAACGATTTAGATAAATAGATTGAACTTAATTCAAAAGGTATAGTAGACTTATGATTGATTAGATAAGATATATAACTGAATTGAGAAATAGTGAGTGTTAAAAATCAGATAATAGATTTTTTTAAAAACAAGACGATTCACCGGATATACGTAATATAGAATGCTTCAGACAACTAACAAAATCTTCAGATTAAGATTAAGAAAATGAACGATTTGAAGATAGAATATCACCGATAAATTGAAGATATGACAGATTGATGAATAACGGTGAGGGAGAGATCGATGAGATAGGGAAAACAAGAAGATTTAGATTTTTGAATGTTTGAAAATCAGAGGAAATAGAAATAACACAAACTTAAGAGTTAAGATGAGAAGAGTGACCACGATGACTTCTTGTTATCAAAAGACCGCAGACGAAGTCACTTCAAATCTGTGTTTCTATCTGTCGCTGTGAGACCGGAGAGGAGAGATGCACAGATCGTCGTCTTCCTAATCACAAGAATGCGAAAAATGTGTTTTCGCCCTTTCGATCTCCAGATGCTTTCTCTATTTTGCGATTTCTTCAACGTCAAATCTCGCAAAAGAAGAAAGCCTTAACCCTAGAAACGGGGAAAGCTAAGGCTTTAAGTAAGTCGATAAAATAACTGTAATTATGATAATACCCTAATAGATATTTATAGGAAATAATAGTATTACCAAACCTATATATATATATATATATATATATATCTGTTTATTCATCAGTGAAGGAAACTACGATAACACCATGATGCATGATAGGACTGCTTGAGGCAATGAACTCCTGAACATGATAAGTCTTCATGGACACATTAGTAGGTTAGCGCATAATGGTAATGATTCACCTTAATTATTCAAAGTAAAATTAATGAATCTATAGCCCTTAATTATACCAGTGTCAATTCAAGGAAAAAAAATACTTACATCAAAACTCTCGTTCTAATAGATTCGACCCTTATTCACCAATATACTCTTTAATTACTGATTTAATCTTTAAATTGGTGATTTTGGAACTTGTTTTGACATGAGATTTTGTGTATTCAATGACCGCACAAAATCATTTCGTTGAAGACCAAGATTATCCCATAGATCAAATAGTTAGAAGGATGAAGTGGAGAGAGTATTCCATCCTTCGTAGAGCCAAACTTATTCGAGGATCTGAACTCCTCTAGCTGATAATGTGTCATTTAGAATTGATCCTCATATGTTTTAATATTACCTACCACCTATGTGAGATTTAACGAGGGTCCTTATGAGTTTCTAGATGATTTTATAAATATACTTATATTTTCTATTGCATTGAAAGATATGGCCAAATAGGGGTTAAAAGTTTAATAGGACAAGAGTTTAATTCAAGGAGCGAGATGGAAATTTTTTTTTGAGAAAGTTCTATTGTTTTGGTGAAATAAATGCCCTTAGGAGAGAAATTTGGGGGTTTACCTGAGGGAATGATAATTTTAGCAAGGCTTGAGAGAGGTTTATGGCATTGACCAGAATGTGCCCTCATCATGGAAATGATAGTAGAAAATTGGTGTACCAGAAAAACTTTTCTAATAATGGTAGGAATTCAGCACCTAAACAAGAAGGGCTCATTGATGTGAAGGCAGTGGAGCTGAAATACTGCATAGATTGGGTGGAAAGAGATATTAGGAAATTGGGTTAGCAAATAGAAGAGTTGATGAAAACTTTTAAATCTTTTATGCATGGATCACAAGCCAAAGCACCAATCAATGAGGCTAAATTTTTTTCAAACTTCTTTTGTTCTATTTGCTCATCTAATGACCATTTGAAAGAATTTAGTCAAATAAGTGGACATGTTAGTGCCTTCGTAAGTCCCAATGAAGCCTAATGGATTGGTGTGCGAAAGGCAATTATGGAGGACAAAATTGGAATAAAGGAGGGGGAAGCAATTTTCAGCTTAAACCTTTCATCCGTTAACAATTCTTTTTGAATTTTCTAAACCTTTTGGTGCTCAAAATTCTCATAATGATCAAAATAATGCAACTCTTATGGAGCTTGTTAGGGACTTGAAAGAGGACAAGAATAATCAGCCAATGATCATTGAGCAGCAATAAAACTTCATGAAAGAGATAATGATGGAGATGGAGAAGCTCAAAAGAGGGCAAGGACTACAAGAACTCTATCAAAACTCTAGAACCGATAAGATGAAAGGTAAATTGGATGAAATCGGTCAATATGAACACCATGCATGTCAGCTCCCAACTCAACCTCTTGTTTTTTCTAAAAATTTATGTTCAATAGATACTAAAAAATGTCCTTTCTTTCAGATGATCATGACGAGTGTTTGAGTGAAATCCCATCAAATGATGATGAATTTGAGGGAAAGGAGGGGATGAATGTGACGAATCGAGATCATATGGTCGTTGAAAACACACTGTCAAGAGTCAAATTAAAGTCCAAACTTACCAATTTCAAGATTAATTTACGAATTGAGGGGTATAATGGTAAATATTATTCGAATCCACAGAGAATTAGGAAAATTTTTTATGATCTCTTCGAATTTGATCAAATCGAATGATGAATCAATGATAGAAATTAGGCAATTTGACATTTTAAGAAAGAGGATTTGAAGACGAATCCACAGAATCAAAAACATTGAATTTGGATTTGATTTCGCGGAGAAATCATCGAATGAACAGAGGCAAATTTTCTGAAAAATAAAAATCGCGAAAACAGAAATTAAGAACAAAATTAACTCAAATTATGATACTAAAATGAAATCAAAGGCTATACGAAGATAGATTAAATAAAACATGATCCCTAACCAGCAATTATGATTGAATTGATCCAATTAATCCCCAGAATCAAGGCTATTCATCAAAATTCAGAAAATCGCGATCGTGAAGTTCAAGCGTTGATTTCTTCCTCATCGATCGTCGAAATCTGACTCTCAAGCACTCCGTAGATGCGGAAATGAGTCTAGAAGCAATTGGGAAAAAGAGATTCGAGAGATTTGGTGTCTAAACAGTTTGATTTACTCGAATTGTTCTCGAATGCTTTACAATCTCGAAGAACATCTCAATTTATAGGGCGATTTGGGCGTAACCGTCCGATCTTCATTTAATCCACGATCAACGGCTCTGATGCAATGCATCGGATGCGAATCGTTACCGTTAAGTGGTGGTCGTTGAATCTTCGATCGACCGCCGAGATGAAGCCACGTCGCGTGCGTTATAAAAATGCATGTAACGTCCGCTGTTGGATCGCGACCGGACGCTCAGATGCGTTTTTTGTCGATTTTAATCTCGGCCGTTATAACTCCTCTTGAGCAACGACTGAGATTAAAACGATTCCCGACAAATCAGATCATGCCACGTACCTCGTGTCTTTAAGTGAAGATCGACGATCGTGATTTAATCGCGTGATAAGACGTCCCACAATGCGCCATGTCGTATCCCGCTCTTGATCATTGATCGAGATCGATCAGACGCTCCGGATTGCGCCACGTCACCTGCGCGCTAATAATAATATGAAAAATCAATTATTAATTAGAAAATTTGATTTTTAATTCTGGAAAATCCTTAAAAACTCAGAAAAAAATCAGAAAAAATATGGAAAAAAGCCCCATAAATTAGAAAATTCATAACTTTCAAAAAATAACTCCAAATTAATCCAAATTTATTTCATTTGATCAGAAATTTAATTATCTATCATTCTAAAAATTTAATACATAACAAGAGATTTAATTTATATTTAAAAATACATTCATTTCTTTAAAGATTTTAAAACTTAGGAACTTAAATGAATGTATATAAAATGATTTTTCTCATTATTTAGCTTTAAAAAATGTAAAGATGGGTTATAAAATTATTTATCTTTAATTCATCATAATTAACCCTAAATTAATGTATTTTGATATTATAATGACTTTTTCATAGACTGATAGATAAACACTCATAAATATGATAACATGCATCGGAATGAAATCTTTTATGCCTTAATATGCATTAATAATCATGTATTATCATGTCTAATTAGCATGTTATCAGAATGCTCCTTCAAAATTTAGGAATGGTAAGGATTTGAGTGATCCATATTAGCCTAGTTTAGAAAATATCCTAATAAAGGAGTAGATGATGAATTAGAAGGTGAGAAAGCTCAAATAGTAATGAAGAGCCATATGTACATCCCCAAATCCTAAAGATTACATACCACCTATTCCTTTCCCAAGTGCTGTAAAATTAACTAGAGAAAAACATAATGATCCTCTCCTCCTGAATTTTGTTTAAAGAAGCCACTATTACCATTCCTCTAATTGATGCTATTTAAAACATTCATTCATATCTTTTTGAGAAAAATCATTGTAGACCCTCTAGAAAATCAAAGCGAGTTTATCTTTTTGAGAAAGTGAGTTCCATTTTGTTGAATGATACTTCTAGGAAAAGGAGAGATCTTGGAGCTTCATTGATTGCATGAGAAATAGGAGGAATGGTGTTTAATAGGTATCTTTTAAATTTAAAATTGGAGATCTAGAACCTACTATGTTAGAATTGCAACTAGTTGATGGATTGATTAGAGAACTATCTAAGTTAGAGGATGTAATAGTGAAGGTAGAGAAGTGTCAATTTCTAATAGTATTTGTGGTAGTTGAGGTGAAGATCTTAGAAAATTTGAGTCACGCACCCATCATTTTTGGAAGGCCATTCTTGGCTATGGCAAAAGCCATCGCCAATTGGGACAAAGGAACAATAGATTTAAAAGTAGAATGGACAAAAATTAAATTACCTATTTCTCATTTGATGAAATATCCTATGGTTATAATGAGGATGTTTGTCTTTTGAGTTTAGTAGAAGAATAGTATGTTGGGTTTGATGTATATCACCAAAAGTTATTTTCTCTTGATGTTGAACAAGAAGAGGGATAATCATTTAAGGAGTTACCAAATTTTCTTTATTCTTATATTAAATTAAGACCTCTAATATCTCATCTTAAATATGCATTTTTAGGGCCAAATGAAACTTTACTAATCATGATTTCATCTCTTTTATCACATGAACTAGAACACGCATTAATTTATGTCTTTTGTTATCATCTCATAAATCTGCCATAGCTTGGAGCATTGATGATATCAAAGGGATTAGTCCAAAAAATTATGAACATAGAATTTTTATTGAAGGTAACTCAAGGCCATCAAGATAAATCCAAAGATGACTTAATCCTCATAGTCTTGAAGTATTTAAGAAGGGAATCTTGGAATGGTTTAAGGCGCAGTTTATTTATGCCATTTGTGATAGTCCTTGGGTTATTCCTTTTCATGTAGTGCCAAAAAATTAGGTATACCAATTAAGAAAAATGAAGAAAATTGAAGAATTACAAACTTGAGTAGGATCAAGTTGGAGACTATATTTAGATTATGGGAAACTTAAATTGATTACTTTGAATGGTCATTACCTGTTACCTTTTATTGATAAAATTCATGACAAGCTTTTTAGTAAAAAATTTTATTTCTTTCTTGACGACTATTTGGGGTATAATCATGTAAAAATCCATGAGCATTATCAAGATAAAACCACTTTCACTTGCCTTTTCGACACATTTTCTTTTAGAAGAATGTCATTTGGATTATGTCATGCTATGGTAGGTTGAAGTGATCAAGACCCTACCTTTTCCCATCACCATCATGCAACTTATTGAATTTCTCAAGCATGGTGGCTTATATAGGGGATTTGATAACATGCAATCTTAACATGATAATACATGATTATTAATACAAAATAAGGAATCAAACATTCCATTTGTATGCATGTTATCATACTTTGAGTGCATTTCTATCATTTCATGTAATTTTAAGTTATAATGTCAAAATGCACTAAATTAGTGATAATTATGCATAATTAAGAATATATTTTAGAATAGATTATTCCCATATAAATTTGAGATTATAATTAGGTTTTTAATGATAAATAATAAGAGAAAATGTTTATATACACTCATTTATTTTTCTAAAGTTTTGTTTTTAAGAAGAAATGAGTGTATTTTTGAAATTATAATTTATTCTCGTGTTATTTAAATATTTTGAATTTTTATAATGATAGATAATTAAATTTCTGATCTAATAAAAGAAATTTAGATTAATTTGGAGTTGTATTTTGAAAGTTATGAATTTTCTAATTTTTAGGTATTTTTCTGAATTTTTAATGAATTTCTAAGGATTTTCCAGAATTAAAAATCAATTTTTCTAATTAAAAATCGATATTTTCAATATTTAATAACGCTCAGGTGACGTGGCATGATCAGAGCCGTCCGATCGCGTTGCGATTGAACGGTCGATGCGGGCGATGTTGTGGCAGCGTGAGGAGCGTCCGATCGCATGGAATTCTAACCGTTGATCTTCACTTACGCGATGGGGTTCACCGGATTATCTTAATCCCGACCATTGATCGCAAGAGTTATAACGGTCGAGATTAAATCGTTGGAAAACGCATCTGAGGCGTACGATCGCGATCCAACGGATGCGTTTCAAAACATTTTATAACGCGCGATCACGAGGCTTCATCTGAGCGCTCCATCTGCGATCCAACGGTCAGGACTTAACGGTAAAGATTCGCATTAATGCGATCAATCAGAGCCGTTGATCGAAAAGGAAATGCCCAATCGAACGATTACGCCCAAAATCACAATAAATTGAGATGTTCTTCAACATTTTGATGTATTCTTAGATAATTTCGTTAAATTGATCTATCTACACACTTCCATCATTGAATCTCTTGCTTCTAATCACTTCTAGACTCGTTTCTGTGTCCACGGAGTGATTGAAAGTGAGATTTCGTCAATCGATTGAGGAGAATTCGTCTCTTGAACACCGACGATCGTTTTCGAAATCGCGGAATGAAAAGCCTTGAATCCGGCAATTAATTGGATCATTTCGATCACTATCTCGGGTTAGATTACGTGTTTTTCCTCTAATCTTTCGTCATGTATCATCAATTTGTAATTTAAGATCGTTAATTTAGTTTAATTAGTCTTTTATTTTTGGTTTTCTTCTTAATCGCGTTCAGAAGTTTCTCTCCACTTCGCTCCTTGATTTCTCCGCGAATACTAATCCAAATCGAGTGATTTTTTATTCTATGGATTTGTCTTTGAGTTATCTTTCTAAAACTACCATTTTGCCTAATTTCTATCACCAATTCATCATCCGATTTGATCAAATTCTAAAAGATCTCTCGAAAATCCCTTATTTCTCCATGGATTTGACCCTTATTTGCCATTATACCCCTCAATTCGTAATTAAATCATTCAATTGGTAAATTTGGTTTTATTGTTGACACAAATCAGTGTGCAATTAATGACCGGATTGATTCGTTCCATCAGGATTCATCAATGATTTTGCCACAATCTCCAAACTTTTAGATGAAAATACAAAAAAAATCATTTCTACAAATTAAAGAAGCACTTCTGAATTCTCCTATTTTTTAGGCTCCTAATTGGGACTAACTTTTGAGTTAATGTTGATGTCTTTGATTTTGTCATAGGAGCCATATTGGGTTAAAGGACCGACAAGAAGCCAGTTGTCATCTACTGTGCTAGCAAGACCTTAAGAGAAGCTCAAGTAAACTATTCAAATACTAAAAAGGAATTTCTAACTATTATATTTGGGTTAGAAATTTTCTTTTGTTATTTTTAGGTTTTAAAGTCATTATATTCAACGACCATGCTGCATTAAAAATTTCTACTCAACAAAAAAAAAATCCTTTGCTTATGAGGTGGATTTTATTGATGCAAAAATTTGATTTTGTGATTAAAGATAGGTGTGGTGTAGAGAATGTTGTGGTAGATCATCTTTCTCGATTATCTACTATTTTATATAGCTATTTTAGATAACTCATGTTTCCATAACTATTTTAGATTCTTTCTCGGATGAGGATGTATTAGAAATTAGAAACAATTCTTTACTTTGGTATGGACACATAGTGAATTATCTTGTGGCAAGTAGATTACTAGAGGATTGGGACACTAATGATGAGAAAGAGTTTTTAAAGATACCCAGTTTTACTTTCACGATGATTCAAAATTTTTCCATCGAGGAGTAGATCATGTTCATAACAGATGTGTACTCCAAGAGGAACAATGGAATATACTAGATCTTTGTCATTCTCCTTTTATGGAGGGCATTATTCTCCTTGAATTACCAAATTTAAATTTTTATAATCTAGTTTCTTTTGGACTAATTATTTTAATGATGATTTTGAGTACTTTTATAGTTGTGTGAAATGCTAATCAGCCATGAACATGAGTAAGAATGATCACATGCCACTCCAACCCGTCATTGAGCTAGAATTTTTTGATTCACAAGGCATTGCTTTTATGGGTCTGTTTCCAACATCTAATGGATGGGTATATTATTATGGTTGTAGGTGATGTGTCTAGGGTGGGTTTAAGCTATCCCTACGAGAACTAATGATAGCAAAATAGTCATTAAGATTATTTAAACAAAAAATAATTTCTAAGTTTGGATGTCCTAAGACAATTATTAGCAATGAGGCAACATATTTTAATAATTATTAATTTTCTTCCCTTTTTAAAAATCATAGAGTCCATCATAGAGTTATCAACCCTCACACATAGAGTTATCAACCAAATGGATAAGCAAAACTCTCTAATGGAGAAGTTAAAAAATATAATGAAAAAAAAATCATTACGCTGAATAGGAAGGATTGGTTGAGTAGATTGTGTGGGCTTATAGGACAACATATAAAATAACTTCACGGATATCACCCTCTATGTCAGCTTTTGGGAAAGCTTCTCATAGTCTACTAGGAATCAAACATATAGAATTTTTGGCCATCAAACGACTTAACCTTTCTTTAGATGCAATTTAAAAGAATCATCTATTGTAGATGCATGAGATTCAAGAATTGCATAATGAGGCGTATAATAATTCCTTGATTTATAAAGCCAAGATGAAGCATTTTCATGATAAAAACTTAAGTTGAAGAAAAGTTTTAGGTGGATCAAAAGTTTTGGCTTCATAATTCTCATTTAAGACTCTTTCCAAGGAAGCTCAAGTTGCATTGGGATGGACCATATGTCATTAGGAATTTTTTTTCAAATAGTGTAATTTTAATTTTTGACCCAAAAATAGGTATGCAATTCAAATTTAATGGCCATAGATTGGAACCTTATGCAGACGGATCCACACTTCAATCCCTGATATCCGTTGTTCTAGGAAAGCCACTGAAGGTATCTTAAGATCACTGCCTACCGCATAGCCATATTTACTTTTATGTTTTATTTTCTTTCTTTCATGCTTTATTTTATGTTTTATTTTCTTGCTTTTTTCTATAATTTTTAATACATCTACAATGATCGCTCGCTGCCATATAAAAAGTCTGATAGCAACTAACTGTCATACCCTGGAGACATCATTGCCACAACGACAAAAATTTTCTTTGTTTGAAATTCTCTCTCCTGAAATTTTTTTCATATTCATATTCATGCATTGAGGAACACACAAATATTAGTAGGCCTTTGATCTTTCGTGATAACCTTCCAAAGCGGTTAAATTCATTATTCTTTTAAAGGCCTTCCATCTTTCTTTTCCTAATTAAATACTTAGACAACTCATCGATCTTAGCCTCATCATCCATGGATTATTGGGTTACTTTGTCGATTTTTCGATTAAAGGGAGGAGAAGAGTGTCTCACCCTGATTTTCAAATGGGTGAGAGAATACTAGAATTTTAAGAGCTTGGTAGTAAATATCATAAGAGAAAGAGCATCCTTGTCATGAGATGTGCGAGGCTACCACCTAATGAGCACACAGAGAGAGAGAGAGAGAGAGAGAGAGAGAGCATTTGAGATTATAGTGTCGTATCTAGAGGGAAGTAGCACTATTTGTTCATCTTCATTGGCACTATAGAGTCATTCTCACATTCTTGAAAGGGACTTGTGTCTGGATTTATGTGAAAGAGTAGTTAGACTAAGCATGAAAGGGCTATTAAAAGACTTCATGCACAAGGGTTCATAGTTTCACTAATGATGAGGTAGCTTTGAAGAAGATTCTAAGAACATTGCTAAAGGATTAAAAATGATTTAAGTTGGGGAATAACAATGATTACATTGGTATTTAGCCAGTCTTTTGGACCTTCACATCTAACCACTCATTAGTCATCCATCCTCTAATCACTTTTTCATACCACATGGCAGCAAAGCAATATTTGTGGTGATCCTCATTTTTTGTGTGCATTAGAGTGGCACTAAGAATCCTCACATTTTGTGCATAGTGATTATTACTATCATCCTCATTGTTTTTGGAACACTCATAATGGTAAAAATTTTTCAAGAGAATTATGGAAAAAAAGAAAAAAAGTTGAACGTGGACACTTAAGCCTTCCTTTAATTTTTGGAATATTGTTTGGGCCATATTGATCTTGGTCTAGCTCTGAATTGGGCCAAAGACAAACAAAAAAATGAGGATTTTCTCTACATTTCCTTATATAGGGTCATCTTGACCATATCCTTGGAATTTCTTCATAAAATACACATTTGGGCTATTGGATAAGTGTCACTTGGGGCGTTTTTTTGTTCTTTGACTATATATTTTGGGCCTTGGGGACACATTTTGGGTCACATAAGGAAATGTCTTTTGGGGTCAATTGATCCAAAATAGTAATAGACTATTATGGACTTCACCAAGCCACATCTTTGGGTTTTTCTATGCCATTTATTTTATGCCTAGTAGAGCCATATCGTTTGAGTCCTTTTAGGCCACCTTCATGGGTCCATAAGAATCATCTTTTGGCTTAATGGGGCCACCTTAATTTGTCTACCAAGAGTCATCTTTGGGTCCATTTGGAGCACCTCAGTTCAACAAGCTATCATTTAGAGCATTCATTTACGTCAATAGTTGTGGATCAGATGCTGATCTAAATTGTCACAAAATGTGAATGTCATCTAGCACCCACCTCTTGCATGCCTTGCCAGAATGTTGGTGCAAATTACTTCTCTTTGTTATCCTCCACGGTATGTACACAAAACGTAACTATTCATTAACTTGAGGGTGAGTGTTATTGTACAGTGGTATTTAGGTCATCCATAGTTGTATGGATATTTTTTCTTTGCGTTATTGCCTATATAAGGCATGCCTATCTTCAATATAGTTGCACAAATTCATTCTAACCTAATGGAGGTTAGGGCTCCTCCCCCAACACTCCACCACCACTCCTAATGCCTCCCATAGAATGTCCACCTCATCTCTATATTGATCTCAAAGCTTCTTCAAAGTTTCAAAAACTCAAAAGGTCATTTACCAATAATGAGAACTCTGATAGAATCGTATTTTTAGAGGTGAACGATAAACATGCAAGATGAAAATCAATATTTTTGCTCCTATTTTTGAAAACCTTAAAACTAGCATTGTTAAAAAAAATTCAAGTCAAATCCATAGGGAATTAGATTTAAAAGTCTTTCTTCTTTTTCTCTTTAATTTAAGTTCTATTGACATCAAATTTGATGCATTGGATTTCAGTGTCGTCTGCTTTTCAAAAAATTTTCTTTGAGGAATTGTATCCCCACTTTTTCTTTAATTTGATTCAACTATAAGGGTTTACCGAGCACCATGTGGATTCGTCGTTGGATTTATCATTGTGCTTTACTTTCTTTACTCTTTGAGTCATTGTATTATTTTATTATGATGTCTAAATTTGTGATTCCATTACTACTTCACTCTCATAGAGATTATGAAGACAATTCCTCCATGACACATGCAAAAGGAGAGACACCACTGTGCCATTTGCAAAAGGCAGATTATATTGGTTATGATCTGAAACCTCTACTGAAGCCTAGAATAAAATTGAACACTACCCGATTGAAAAATGTATGCTTATCACTAGAGTTGAACTGAAATCTAATGGCCTATATTGACCATGACTTATGTGATGTTCCAAGTGTCACGTCATCGTGTCCAGTTAAATGGAACCATTTCACCTATTCAAATGGTTCCAAGAAATCACATCATTCTTCCTGTTTATTCACATGCCTATAAATATGCAAACATTCAGGATGTGCATAATGAACAGACATTTTAGGTTGAGACTCATTGGGCAAAAATCCTCTATGCCCTTTAACCGGTTGCAAGGTGGCTCCAGCTTCGTGTCATGTGGCAGATCTTTACACCATGCAAGTGCCCTTGTGTGTCGTATTTACTCAATGGCAGCCTAGCACCTCAGTTGACAATTGCCCCTTTAATTGGCTTTTGGCCTTGAAATTCCTCAAAATAGTAAAATTCCATAAGAATCCTGAAATTTAGAAAAGTATTAAATTTCAAAATACGAGGTCTTCTCACTCAAGCTTTAGCCGTTAGACCATAAATTCAATTTTCTTGTAGATCTAATGATAATAACTATTTTGACATGAAAAGTCGAACTAGATCAATTAAAAAGTTGAATTTGATGCACATCATCTCATTGTTTTCTATGTTCATAATCCGCTCCACCCAAGTCTTGCAACCATAAAACACTAGAAAATATGATTAATCTCAATTTTTGTCCCAGAAGAAAGTCAAACGTGATTAAAACACAAGATAATTTGAAAGTCATGTTAAATGTGCAAGAAAATTATACGTGAGAAAATTTTATTTAATATACTAATATGCATTCTAATGGTGATCATTGTGTGAGTAGTTGATCATGTCAAAAATGCATTTATAATTTTATAGGTAATCATGTGAAATTCAATATTATGATGCTTCAAATATAACCATGATGACGGCTTTTTTACTGAACCCCATGATCGAATTTTTCTGCACGTTGAATTAATTAGTTGAATATAAAATTCCATTTAGTTCCAGAAAAATAGGGGAATCCACCTTTTATAGATCTACCCCTCCCCGATTTCACAGGTGACGACAGAGATGTGAGAAACAAGAGAGGAATAAATAGGTTAGAAAGATTGAATTATATGTGCAAGTAAAGATAGACACCTAGAGAGATAGATAGACAGACAGACAGACAGATAGATAGATAGATAGACAGATAGATAGATAGATAGATAGACAGACAGACAGACAGACAGACAGACAGACAGACAGACAGATAGATAGATAGATAGATAGATAGATAGATAGATAGATAGATAGATAGATAGATAGATAGATAGTGTGAGAGAGGAGAGAGAGATCACTTTTGCAGCCAAAGAGCCAGTTGTGTCGGGTTGACAATTCCAGCAATATGGGCAACATCCATCTCGATCAAGCGAGCCACCTCTACGTATCCACGCGGCGGATTCTCCTTCTTCGCGTTCCCCTCCGCATGCTGCTTCACCTCGGTCAGCCCCCATCGCCGCCCGAAGAGCGTCCCATCCGTGAGAAACTCGTGCGCCAAGTACCCCGCCAGTAGTATATTCCCTTCCCCGGCGGGCGACTTCTCATTCTGCAGCCGCTGCTCCTCCGTAAGCTCGTTCATTTCCTTTCGCTTCCTCGACGCTTCCTTCATTATTGGCGGTGGCGACTTGGTCAACGTTTGGTGGCACCAGAATGTAAATAGAAATAAAAGGTCGGGGTAAAATGGTCAATGGAAAGGAGCACCATAGCAGTTCTTGGTCGCCGCCGCGATCCAGCGGCGCCGTCCCCAAGAGAGCAGAAGATTTTTTGGAGATGGAAACTTCGGAAAGGAAAAAGAGGGAAGATGAACGACTTTAACCGACTCTAATATTCAGAGAATGAAAGATATGAGTGAGAGAGAAGAGGGGCCAAAGAAAGATTTGGGAATCGCGGAAGATTACTCATATTTATAACAGGAGAGAGACTGGGAAGATCATAAATCTTTTCGCCACCAAAACAAGATCTTATGACCAGACTACCCTTTTGAAAATTGGCAAACGCCTGGGTGTTATCGTCTTTCCTCACTAGAATTTCTTCGCGAGTTGTACATGTGGCCCGGCCGGGTAAATCTGACGTGGTCTCTGATCGCTATTGCTGGCTCGTCATTTCTTCGTCCTTGATCGAGATCGTCAAAGTCGGTGGGTGAATTATCAACGCCAAAATATTTATTTAATTTCATTTCAGAAAAATGGTTTTTGACTTATAATTGGCTAAAATAGATAATAAATCATCTCAAATACATCAAACATTCAAAAGAAGCGAATTCAAAATCACTTCATAATTTGATCTGAAGATAATTTTTTATGGTCTTTTTCTTTAAATGCGCGGTCTCTTAAAAAAAAAGTCAAGTAAGAAATTGAATGAGAAATTGAATAAGAAGGAATTAGAAAGATAAAGTAGAAGACAGATAAAATAGAGGGAGAAGATGAAATTAAAAAAAAAGAAAAAAAAGAAAACAGATGATGATGAAGAAGAAGAACAGAAGAAAAAGAACAGGCAGAAGCAAAAGAAGAAGAAATTATAAGGGCGAATTCGAAGAATAGTAGACAAGACAGATAGAGAAAAGGAAGGGAATGAGGAGGCGGAAGAAGAAATATAAATAACATAGAGGACGTAGAAGAATGAGATGAAGGGAAAAAAATCTGACGGATATGGGGATTGCTGTCAGCAGAAAACTGTTGAGCTGTGGAAGTTGTGGAGATTGGATGTGGATTCTGAGAAATGAGATCGATTAGGGTAAGAAATCAAGAATGACAGAGATCTGAGCAACTCTTGACTCGAATTCTGAAGAGAAGACGAGAGGCGCACTCAATATTTGATTTTAACTAATACCAAGGATTTGAAAGATCCCACCCACCCGAAATGATCTGGATCATTGAATCACGCGATCGTCGGTCTGAAGGATGATCCTACGCGAGGGGCACAGGAAAAATCATGCTCATTGATCGGTTCACTAAATCATTGATCTCCCGGTGCAGCAATCCAAATATCTGGTCACCATCTCCGCGTCTAGAAATCTGAACATCAGGTACTTAATTTAAAGCCGCCCAATCTCTGGAACAGTTTAAATCTGTTGAAGAATCGTGGTAAAGGAAGATATATATCTCATCTGAATGAATATTCCACATACATCAGATTTATTATATCAGATTTTTTTGGTATGTAAATGGGCTAATGTGTACAAACTTACGGTAATAGATCAATGGAGAGTGCATCTTCAATCTCCGGATGACGAATACTGATTTTAGGGCCCTACGGTGTTCAGTTTTTGCGTCAACCCTAATTCAAGAAACGGAAGGGGTGAGGCCTGTGCAATCAGAGCTGATGACTGTGCGCTCTGGTGACTTTTCTCTTGCGAGTCAACTGCTACTTTCTCCGCCGTGCTCTCTTCATAAGTTCACAAAATCATTTTACCCGAAAACTCCAATCAAGCTTTGAGAGGATGTGAATGGAGGTTGAAACTGGAATGAAGATGCTGAGAGAGGTAACGTGCAAAATTGTGTTTCAAATGAGGCATGCCTAATTTAAATGAGGTAGCGTGCTGTGCGCCGTCGACGTCGTCCACAAATCGTCGATCGATCGGAGTCTACGATCCCAGAGATAGATAGAGGTGCAGCCCAATCTCTCAGCGAGTAATTTCTCTGACTTGGGCGCCATGTCAGGGATCAGCTCCGAGAGAGCTTCGTCGGCGTCCTCTTGCTGATGCTGATCGCGTGGGCGAAGTTCAGTTGCCGGAGAATCGCGCTGTTCGCTGTCTAGAATGTGGGTCTCGTTGTCTTCGAGGAGAACGATCGTCTCGAATATAAGATCCAGAGACGGCGCTCGCTGGGGAAGATCACGCGGATACAGACATCAGAGGTCATCTCTTTGCCGTAAGAGCAAAATTCAACGGCGAGTTCAAGAGAGGAAGGGCGCGGTTAAAACGATGCCAGGGAGTTGATTTACAGAAATACGATGAGATAGAGAGAGAAAACTGTGGGAAAACCTAGAGAAGGAGCTCCTTGCGTACCTCGAGAAGAATATCCTGTTGGGGGCGATCGTCTTCTCTTCTTTTTGTTTTCGGAGTGCAGAAGGAGAGGATGATAGTAGAAAGTAGGCTTAGAGCAGAATAAAGTTCCAATAAAAAGCAAGGGGGGAGGGACAAATTATTTGATTACCCAATTTTGAACTTTTTGATGGTTACTTCACGTCCAAATTTTCTTGATTGGTTGATATTAGGGTTCGCCTACCGTCGTCCTCTTACCGGTATCCAGTACCCGATACCGTCATCCAGTTCTGGTGCTTCGGGTGCGGTACTGGATGACGGTATCGGGAGATACCGGTACCGGATGACGGTATTCTCCCGATACCGTGTTCCATAAAATGGAGAATGGACTCCATTTCTGGCAGTCTCTCTCTCTCTCTCCCGTTCTGGCATTCTCTCTCTCTCTCTCTCACGGTCTCACCTGCGGCCGGTGTTCCTTCTCCCGCTCCCGTGCTCCCACTTTCTCTTCCCCTCAAATTTTCTCACACTGTTGCGTTTCCCCAAATTTAAAGGTCCGGCGGCCCCATTTCCGGCCTCAAATTTGAGGTTTGCTCCCGTTTTCTTCCAAGCGTTCCACCATAGCCTGTTTCAGATTGTTTAATTTTTCTAGAATAGAAGAAAAAACCAAAGCGTTAGCCAATGGGGGTCGGTTTTCTGAAATTCATTTTTGATGCGTTATTTTTTTAATGTACTCATTACAATTACTGATCTACCGCGACAATTTTTCGTGGTTTGATTATTTGCTTCAAGTGTAAGAATCGTATTTAATCCGTAATTATCTCTCTTGTTCCCCTTCTACTAATTTTCTCATGGTTCTATTATTTCATCATTTTTTTACATTTGCATTTTGCGCGAGGAAACACAAACTCGAAAGTAGAAAAATTCTTGAGAATGACTAGAGCGTCACCTACGATTGAGAATGTCGTGGTGTGGCGTGGATCTGATGACACATTTCAATGATCCTCTACGATGTTAAAATGAGTTTTTGGGCAATCTAATGTTCAAGATCGCTCAGAAAGCACTGAGGATTCTGATTGTTGGTTTGAATTGGGTCAGCTGTAGATCTACTGATCTCGATTTTCAAGCAATCATACGATCAAGACTGTTAGGTAAAAATTGATAATTTAAATTAGGATCTGGTTCAGATCTCTATCCAATGATTATCAGTCACTCATCCTTAATTTTCATTTGGTTTTTGTTTTTTCTCTGTCATGCCAATAATTAAGATGGATGTTGATAATAGAATTATTATTTGATCGATCATTATCCAATATATTAGATTAATATCTTATTACAAGTGCAATTGTATAAAGATTGATAAGTTTATAAAACTTAATAGTGAGGGAAATATTATTTTAAGTTCCCTATAATTAACCAATTAATATAGAAATTTATTCAACAATTTTATATCAAATCATAATAAGATGAATAGGATAGTCAATATTATAAATTGTACATTAATTGCATGATAATCATGTTTACATTTTGACTCTAAGTTAAGTAATATTAAGGTTGTAAATAATATTACATTAGAGGACGAAATATTTCTGATTTAAGGAGTTTATATAACCTTATGATAATAGAATTATTATTTGATCGATCATTATCCAAGATATTAGATTAATATCTTACTACAAGTTCAATTGTATTAAGATTTATAATTTTATAAAACCTATTAGTGAGGGAAATATTATTTTAATTTCCCTATAATTAACCATTTAATATAGAAATTTATTCAACAATTTTATATCAAATCATAATAAGATGAATAGGATAGTCAATCTTATAAATTGTACATTAATTGCATGATAATCATGTTTACATTTTGACTCTAAGTTAAGTAATATTAACATTGTAAATAATATTACATTAGAGGACGAAATATTTCTGATTTAAGGAGTTTATATAACTGACGAGACGAAACCGCGAGGTCGTCGATTTCACGCGGTATCACGTCAAAAATTATTCCAAACTTACCAATTTTAGGAAATTAACTCGAATTGAGGGGTATAATGGTAAATATGGGTCGAATCCACAGGGAATTAAGGAATTTCTTGATGTAATCTTCAAATTTGATCAAATCGGACAAGAAATTGATGGTAGAAATTGGGGAAAATGGTATTTTATGAAAGAAGACTTCAAATCGATTCCACGGAATCAAGAATCATCAAATTTGGACTTGATTTTGCGGAGAAATCAAAATTTGAAGTGGAGAGAAAATTTCGAGCTTGAAAATAGCGATTTTAGATGAAATTTTACGAAATTGAGATCTAAATCCTAATCTAAACAGAAATTAAATATTATAGGAAGATAAATCATGAAAAACTGCTTCCAGTAATCCTGTTTTGTGATCAAATCGCCGCGATTAAGCTGATTAATCACGAAATACATCAAGAACGCCTCGACGAGCTTCAAGCTGCGATTTCTCACTCAATTCTCCACCAAATCTCGACTTCAAATGCTCCGTGAGTGCGAAAATGGAAGAGGAACACGATGAAATCGAGAGAAACAAGAGAGAGGGTGTCTAGACAGTTCAATTGGATTGAAATCTCAACTCAGATGCTTTATAATCATGAAGAACATCTTGTTTTATAGGGTATTTGGGAGTAACCGTCCGATCGTTTTGATCGACGGTTACGATGGAACGGTCCATCGTGGACCATTTCAATTAAGTCGCGATCGTCGGATCTTCGATGAAGGGCCCAGATGCTCTCGTTGATAGGCATTATAAAAACGCTTGAATCGCGTTCGTTGGATCACGATCGGGCGGTCCAGATGCGATCCGCTCCGTTTCATCTGGATCGTTATAACGCCTCCAATCACGCACGTGTTTGATCATCGCCGGTGGACCGCGATCGGACGGCCATGATTCTCCCTGCGCGATCGAATCTGGACCGTCATAACTCTTTTAAATAGGCACGTGCTTGATTGATCCGTCGGTGGTCCACGACGCATGCGATCGACGCGCGTCGATTGATTGCCCGTTTGATCCGTCGCTCCTTGTCGTGCCACGTCACCTGAATTATAAGGCACCGCGTGGATTAGTCCCACATGGATTAAATTGAAGAGTTTCGTCGGGTTTATAAGACCCGACGATTTATAAGGTTAATAACCTTATAAAGTATTACTATATGGGAAGGCTGAAGACCCATTTTATAAAGTATGTACTAAATGCATAATATAAATAAATATACACGCCGTGTAGGCGCCGTGTGGGCTCGCGTGGTGCTGTCACGTGGCCCTGCGTGTCACGTCTCATCCACGTGGGACCCGCGCGAAAAACGGAAACCTTTTTGTATTTTTTTTAAAATTAATTTAAATCATTTTAAATCGAAAATAAATCTGAAAAATACCGGAAAAAATCCCTAAAAATAGAAAATTCATAACTTTTGATATATAACTCCGAATTAATCCAAATTTCTTTCATTTGATCCGAAATTTAATTATCTATTATTCTAAAAAGTCAAATTTAGTAAATAATAAGAGTTTAAATTATTATTTCAAAAATACATTCATTTATTAAGATTTTAAACTTTAGAAAATAAAATGAATATTTATAAAAATTGTTTCTCTTATTGTTTTTACTTTAAAAATAGTTATAATCTCAAGAAAAATATGGGTTATTAAATTATTAAACTCTAATTTATCAAATTTAACCCTAAATTAAAGTATTTTGAGATTATAATGACTTTTTAATAGAATAATAGAAAAATACATATAAATATGATAACATGCATGGAAATGAAATAATTTATGCCTTAATATGCAAGAAAAATCATGTTTTATTATGTCAATATAGCATGTTATCAATAACCTTATGATAATAGAATTATTATTTGAACGATCATTATCCAAGATATTTAGATTAATATCTTACTACAAGTTCAATTGTATTAAGATTTATAATTTTATAAAACCTAATAGGGAGGGAAATGTTTTTAATTTCCCTATAATTAACCATTTAATATAGAAATTTATTCAACAATTGTATATCAAATCATAATAAGATGAGTAAGTTAAGTAATATTAACATTGCAAATAATATTACATTAGAGGACAAAATAAGAATGAGACAACTAGTTAAGTGGGTAATTTTTGAAAAAAAATGATAGAATTCCTCTCTAAAAATTGATAAAAAACCCTAGAAACTTAAAAATAAACGTCTACAAAGAACTATAAAGTTTTCTCATTCAACATTTCCCATCGGCTGTTTGGTCATCTCATCGCCGAACCCTATGCTCGTTCCTCGTTATCGCTTCGGAAGATCGTCAAGCGTCGGAGCCTCCTTCGCAGTTGCTTATCCCCTTCAAGGTTAAGTCATGAAAAGGAATGAGCAAATCATACCATTTAACTGTTAATAATATGATAAGTGATGAATTCCCTGCATAGAATGTTCATACCATTTCATCCACAACGACTCTCATGTCGGCATCCTCATCATGGACATTATCATACCACTTAGTGTTATTCCCCCGAAGCCAACACTTTACGGTCACTAGTGTTTCGATGCTTTGTGCTGTGAGACATGCACGCTTGTATGTGAGCACAGCTCGACCGGCAGAGAGCACACGTTCGGACAGAGCACTGGTTGCACATACTGTCAGGAGTTCTCGTACAATGGGGGCAAGGGCAAGATATGCCATGTTCCCCTTACGAGCCCACCAATGTAGCACGGGGTCTCCCTCATCCTTCACAGTTTCATTCATATAAGCATCTAATTGCTTTGAGGGTGTCAATGTCGATTGCGCGCATCTATCTTTCTTCCTGCATACTCGTTTCAACCAATCTTGCCGACTAGTAGAGCTGATGGGAGTAGAAGGTGGCAATGTAGTAGATGAAGTTGGCAGTTGGGAGGGTAAGAGGCCCCTAATATATGCTATCGCCGCTTTCTTTGTCCTTTCATCAAGCATTGAACCCTTCTAATAGGGGTCCAATAGAGCAGCTGCTGCTATGATATCATGATTTTCCCACACCTTCTGCTGATAACTATCCAACTTTGCCTTCATCGCCATACAAGCAAGGTCCATCGATATCTTCTCCTCGATTCCCAATTTCTTCACCGCTACAAAGAGTGTTGATGCTTCAACGCGATTGATCACGTTGCTCATATGCGAATCAAGCTTCTATAAGATAAATTGATAAGAGAGGCAATCAGACTAAGTCATGAAACAATTAAAAAGAGATGCAAATAAAATAAAATTATTAAGTTCTACTATCATACTTACAAAATAAATAATACGTCGGTGATTGTTGGGGTCACTGTTTGACAAACATGCTGAGTGGCGAAGGAGAATGGTTCTAATAAATCAGTAAATATCCGTAGTAATTCCCACTCGTCCTTTGATATCTTCGTCTCCCTCCCATTTTTCTTGAAATGAGATGTTCCTTCATCCAAGACGGCCCTCTTCTCAATGGCGGCTCGAAGCATGTCGTAGGTGCTGTTCCACCGCGTCGGGCAGTCTAATTTGAGGAGGTTATTATCAGACATCTTCAATTCAGCGCATAGTTTCGCGTACATAAGCCGTCGTTGGCTACCATTGAGGGTAGCCCGAACCAATGTCCTAACTTTTGTCACTGCCTCACCGAGTGTGACATGTACCCTATGCATTGATGTTGATGTCGAAGGACCAACATCAACATCCTCTTCGACATCCAAATCACTAGCATAGTCAAAAGTCGTCAATTGCTCATCGCCTTCTTCTTCCATCAAGTGAGAAGCAGAAGGGATGTCAAAGCTCTTAATGGCGGATTGAACAACGAGGTTCAAAATATGTGCGAAGCACGGTATGTGCCTTTTCGCGGTGAAGTTCTTATTGTCTCTTTTCAACTTTTTCGCCATCATAGAAATCATCTTCTTATTGCTGGACGCATTATCAGTCTTCACAACACTAACCTGAAATAAGAATACAAAACTAATACCTTAATAAAATATTCAAAATATAAATTGATGTTTTATGAGAAATTAATAGCTATCCAAGAAATACTAACATTAGCCAGGAACTTAAACTCTTCTATAATTTCAAATCATTAAGAAAATTAGATTTAATAATCAGATTTAATGAGAAATTTTTGGTTGCAAAATAAGAAAATTATAATTACGAATAACATAGTAAAAAAATAGATTTACTATAAAAGCATATTATTTGTTTTTAAGTAAAATAACAAAAAAAAAAATTAAGATTTTTTGGAGTTTAAAAACAAAATTTATAAGAAAGAAAAATGAGATTTCAGGGTATACTAAATTAGAAATTAGAAAACAAAGAAGAAAAGACTAACCTTAGCCTACAACTTAAACTCTTCTATAATTTCAAGTAGTATAGATGCCATACTTTCGCCGTCATGCTTCATGGCAAGCTCTCGAACTGCTAACACACACTCACGGTATTCCCAGGTAGCATCAATCCAATGCGCTGTGACATCTAACAAGCCACATCCATTTTCTGATGTCCACACATCTGCTGTGAGCGTCACATGATGTACTGAAGTGAACCCCGTTGCAATCGTCTCTTTCATCCTTTGGTACATCTTAATTGTCCATGACTTTATCACCTTTGCACTTGGGGGATCTACTTCTATCTTCGTCGCATATTGCCATAACTCCTTGAAAGCTTTGTGGTCGACGATGCTCCAAGGAGAGTTAGTGAGGCACATGAAACGGGCAATGACATCCTTCGTCTCATCGGGGGTTAGACCCCCAAAGGGTCGCTTCTTCGGGGCCTCAATCTTCAATTGCCCATCTGCCCCTTCAGTAATTACGCATTGTTGGCCATCATGAGCATCTCCAAATCCCTTTAGTGCATCATATAGCCTTCGATGCACAACTTTAAAGTGCTTCCAAAAGACATTAGTGCTCCCGTCTGTTGGACGCTTGATGACCCCTTGCATGCTGTCTAGATATTTCTGTCGGCAAATTTCACACGAGTAAGTGCGGTCATGCATCAATTTAAAATTTGCATGATGGGAGATCGTGTGATGCGGCTTCGCTTCACTCCTATTGACCCTTGCTCATCAAGAGATGGTGGCACATTTGTGTTTGCTTCTGCGGCATCCACGTGTAACGAACTGGAACTCTCCATTGTCGACATTTTCTAGAATAAAAAGTAAAATCAAAAGCCCTAACTTCATTATAGAAAATAAAATTATATGGAAAATTGACGAGATAATTAATTGGAGAAAGAAGATATACATCATACATTTCAAATAAAGAAAAAATCAGACATTTAAAATAATATACATCATACATTTAAAATAAATATGAATTCTGAAATCATACATTTCAAATACAAAAATGGAGGAAAAATTTTAAAATAATAATACATAATGATAATTTACAGTTTTTTTAACATATACATCATACATTACAAATAAAGAAGAAATCATACATTAATAATAATATACATCATACATTTAAAATAAATGTGAATTCAGAAATCATACGTTTCAAATACAAATGGAGGAAAAAATTTAAAATAATAATACAGCTGATGTTTCTTTATCAAGATTTTTCTAAGATGCAGCCAGGAGAAGATTTTTCTTCCCAAAAATTTCTCACAGTGACATGATCCAATCACTTATGCAAGAAACCTTTTAGGAAAAAAAACTAGATTTCCTTATCCCTTAAGAATAGAAGAGAGGATTTCCTTTATAGCCTGGCAAGTAATTACTAATAATATTATGATTTATTGGTGCTCCCATCGGTGGAAAATGTACAGTACCGAAGAAAAACATCAAATATAATTTTTTTAGAATTACTTCACGTCATCTATTTCTCATAAACAACACAATTTAAAAAAAAACAGTTTTTTCAGTTTTTGGTTATTCACTTCTTATGGTTGACCATTATTATCCAACATAACCAATGCAACGGAATTCTATAAGATCTTGGAATGTTTTCACTGAAATTGAGTAATTTTTATCATTTCTTTGATCGTTTCTTTCCGAAAGTATATGAAGGATATGTTACTCCATGACTGCATGATCGTAATTTAATGAAAAAAATAGAAATGGGAGATGTTTAGGTTCTTCATGTTGAATTATTTCATACGAGTGATAATTTTGATGCCTCAAACATGGATATAGGAATATGGAATTGGAGATAACGACGGGGAGAGAGAGAGAGAGAGAAGATGAGAATAAAAGGTGAAAGCGGTGAAAAGAATTCAACTGTACAGAAATCAACTAAGTTGTCCACGTGACATGTACATAAATCAACTGAGTAGTTAACTGTAAGAAACCGAGATAAAGTGAAGGAAAAGAGGATATAAAGAGAGAAAACTTGTTGAACAATCTATTATATTTGAGAATTTCCTTATGCCTTCACGTCTCTATTATCTAAATCGCAGTTGTATCTAAATCACTTACCTGATTTTTTGCGGAAGAACGCTGGAAGTGCAGAATGCCAGATGTGCGGAAAGCTGGAAGTGCAGAATGCCGGAAGTGCGGAACGCCGGAACTCGGAAGAATGTCGGAAGAACGCCGCGCAGAGAGTGAAGATGTCGAAGAAAAAATCGGACAAGAGAGAGGGAAGTATTTTGAAGAGAGAGTGCTTGATGACGATGAGGGAAGTATTTTGAAGATGTCGACGATGACGATAAGTTAGGATTTAATTGATTGATTTACTAACTTAGGACTTAGGGACTTTCGGTAATCGGGTATTAGGTATTAGGTTAAACCAGATGTCGGTATCGGTATCGGTTCCGATATCGATATCTGGTATCGACACCCACTGTAAGCAGTTAGTGGATGTCGATATCGAATATCGATATCAGAAACCGATACGGATATCCAGTTACCGATACCGACATGTGGATGTTGGTATCGGGTACTGTATGTATCGGGCACCGTTTAGAACCTTAACGGTACCCGATACCGTTACCGTTACAGATGCCAGTATTCGATACCGGTATCTGAATGGGCGAAGCCTAGTTGATATTTGGGCTCCTTCCTAATCAGCCTCATTTTCTCTCTTGAAGCTTTATTGTATGACCAACAATAGCTTAAATCATTGGCTAAAAAATTTGGCACACTAGCATCAACTAGTGGCTTCAAATCCTAAATTCTAGCATGTTGTTTCTATGCCTCCTTTTATCATCCATGATTTGTATGTTAAATTCCATCAATAGAAGGGTACTCTTTTTTTTGGTACTTCCATTATCATTGAACTTTCAACTACAACAAGTAAATCTTCCTCTCCTCCTTAAAATGGAAATTCTTGGATATCTGATGAAGAATTATTTCAAATTTCATGAAAAATATACTTGAATTCTTATTTAGCCTTTGCTTCAGATTTTTCCTGCATAATTCTAAATAAGTGAATTTGTGGAGTTATAGACGTGTTTGTGGCGCTTACCCCTACCATAAATAATGTGCTTACTTTCTTGACTCTCTCATTAGAGTTATAACAAGGAACTTTATTGTCATGTCAAATTTCAGCATTTTATTCAAGACTATCAGGGCGGGATAGGATTGTTTGGGGCAATGAAAAATAATTAATGCATCTATTTGTATGCGAGGAAATGTTCCGCCATAAACTTCTTCATTCTACTAGATGCTCATCTCACCTTTGAAACTTTCACACTATTTATCGTGGAAAGAGAAACTTGAAAAAAATTCTTGATGGGTTTCCCATTCCCCTTTTCACCGTAAGTATTTCAAATAATTTTTCCTACCTTAACTTTGGTTAATATATTCATCATGGTGTTTAAGGTCAATCTCAAGATATTTTCCTATGTGGATAATAGTGTTACATTATTTTTAAGGATGAGTTTTGATAACATGTAACTTATACCAATAATTAGATGATTATTAATCCAAATTAAGGCATAAAACATTACATTCTTATGCATGTTATCATACTTTGAGTGCATGTCTATCATTCTATACAATTTAAAGTTACAATATCAAACTGTATTAATTTAGGGATAACCGTGAATAGTTAAATAATATATTTTAGATTAGAATATTCCCATTTTTATTTGAGATTATAATTAAGTTTTAATTACAAATAATAAGAGAAAATATTTGTATATACACTGATTTTTTCCTAGTTTTATTTTTCAAAGAAAATGAGTATTATTTTTAGATAAAAATTTATTCTCTTATTATTTTTTAAATTTGACTTTGAAGAATGATATATTATTTAATTTCCAATTAAAAAAATTAGATTATAAGGAGTTATATTTTCATAGATATGAATTTTCTAATTTTTAGGGATTTTTTAATGAATTTTTTGAAATTTTCTGAAATTATTTTTTATTTTTTATTAAAAAGAGAAAAAAATTGATTTTATTTCACGCGGTGATGTGGCAGCTGGCGCAACAAAGTCACTAGCATGTTGCCATGTGGCAACATATGCATGTGCCACGTGTGTGCACGTGTGTGTACATGTGTGTGTATTAGTGGTTAAGCATCCTTTTTAAGGACATAAGTTAACCCAATCAAGATTGTTCCGCTTTTATACTTGTCATTTCAGCCTGATTTTTTCAATATGGGATTATATTTTAATTTCTTTTATTCAAGTAATGTGGCATATCCTAGATCGCGTGAATTAATCATGATCGTCACTTTTCACTTACTCAAAGGGGTATACGGCATACTTTGATTGGACGACAATTCGTATTTTGAAATGTTTTAATCTCGGCCGTTCATCTGAGGAGTTATAACGGGTGAGATTAAATCATGCCCGATGAACTCTCATGGACACGTGTACACATCCAAAGCATTCGATGAAGATCAAACAGTGACGGTTACGCAACGCTTCTTCTTCAAGCGGTGACATGTGATAACATGCATATTTAACTTAAATTCTTATCTTATTTAACTAATATTCATGCTTATTTTATGTGATTATGATGCATGTTATCATAGTTTTATGAATTTTCTCCATTGGTATTCCATTTCACTAAAGTCTATATTTAAGCATAATTTAGGGTTAAATTATGTGCTTTATTGATGATTAAATCTTTTACAAAGTTAAATTAATAGAAACTAATCACTTTCCTTAAATTATTTTGACTTTAGTGGATGATTTTGAAGAATAAATTTCAAAGAAGAAAATGTTAGGATGATATTAAGAGGATTTCTTAAGAGATGCTCTAAGTTAATTATAAAGTCATGTTACATTCTTCTTTGAAATGATATTTTAAATGACATAATATTAAAACTGAAGAAATTTGTGATCCAATGGAGAAATTTGAGTTTAATAGGAGTTATATTTTAAAATTTATGAATTTCTGAATATTCTAGATTTTTCTTGAATTTTAAATTCATTTTTATCAATTTTTATTGATTTTTATTCCTTAATTAAAATAGCAAAATACGGGGATTAATTACCGCAGGACCTGTGGAGCTGACTGACGAGACTAAATCGTATGGTCGTTGATTACACACAATTTAGTGTCAAAACAAAGTCCTAATCTAACCAATTTATGATTAATTAATTTAATTAATTAGTATAATGGTAATTAAGGGTCGAATCCACTGAGAACTAGGGAAATTTGAGAGATATCTTTAATTCGGTCAAA
Organism: Lemna minuta; assembly: GCA_024174645.1. Taxonomy (NCBI): domain Eukaryota; kingdom Viridiplantae; phylum Streptophyta; class Magnoliopsida; order Alismatales; family Araceae; genus Lemna; species Lemna minuta. The sequence continues at coordinate 1,468,046 of CM044103.1, read as the reverse complement.
TCAGACGATGAAATTAGGTTAGAAATTAGGGAATTTATGATATTAAGAAAGATAACTCAATTTCGAATCCACGGAATCAAAAATCAGATGATTTGGATGAGAATTCGAAAAGTAATCAAAGTTTGAAGTTAGGAGAAATTTTCGTTTCGTAAAACGATTAAAAACCGAAATTAAGATGAAATTAAACTTAATCTACAATGCTAAAAGTAAAATTAATACTAAATGATGAAAGATTAAGATGAAAGCACACAATCTAACCCAAATTAGCCTTCGAAATGATCCAATTAATCGCCGGATGCAAGGCTTTTCATTCCAAATTTTCGAAGACGAAAGTGGCGTTCAAGATGGGAATTCTCCTTCCTCTCTCGATCAAATTTGGATTTCAAGCATTCAAATGAAGATGAAATGAGTTAAGAACACAAAGAAACAAACGGCGCATAAAATGGTTGAGTACACAAGATGAATTTGAAGAAACTCCACGAGCGCCTTCTTCCGTCACGAAGAACTACACATAAAGAGGCGAAAATGGGCGTGGCCATTGGATCTGATGGACTCATCGCGATCAACGGTCAGATGACGCGCCGTTTGATTGAAACGACGCCTTGGATTGATGACCGTCCGATCGCATTTGAAGGGTCGAGATGCGATCACATCGCGCGTGTGAGGAGAGACTTCATTTGATCGCATCCATTGGATCATAATCCAACGGTCGCGATTTAATCCGAAGTCCATCGGTAGCTTTAAATCTCCACCGTTATAATTCGTGAGATGGACGGCTTGGATGCTTTCACTTAAAGTTCATTTAAGCAAGTGCATTGATCTTTGATCGCGTGGACCTCGTGTCCACCGCATCCACGCGCTCTATTGATCGCGCTTTCCATCCAACGCTCCACGATATGCCACGCGTCCTGCAGCGAAGAAATCAACGGGACTTTAGTCCCACACGGAGAAAAAGAAGATGAATATTCGGGTATATAATTTAGAGGGTATTATACGGTTAGCTTAAATTCCTCTATGGAATGCTTATAAGTACTATAAAAATTATAACATATAGAATATAATAATAACACATGTACACGTGTCATCCGTGAGCCACGCAGGCCATCGCGCGCGTCCACGTGGCAGAGCCACGTGGCCCTGAGCGCCACGTCGCATCCACGTGGGCTCGCGCGAAATATTACCCCCTTTTTGCGATTTTTTAAATTAATTTAAACACTTAAAAATCGAAAATAAATATAAATAAATTGAGAAAAATTCCAGAAAAATTCCAGAAAAATTGTAAAAATCATAACTTTCAAAATACAACTCCAAATTAAGTCAAATTTATTTTGTTGGATCAGAAATTAAATAATCTATCATTATAAAAAAATCAAATTATTAAAATAATAAGATAATAAATTATAATTAATTTAATACATTTATGTAGTTTATAAAATAACTTTATAAAAATACATAAATGTTAATAAAGGTATTTTCTCTTATATTTTCATCATTAAAACATGTTTATGATCTCACTTATAATTAGGATTAAAGATTATAATGTTTAATTATTTATAATAATCCATAAATTAGTGTATTTTTAGATCATAACATGAATTAATACAAAATGATAGAAATATGCTTAAAATCTGATAACATGCATATATTTTGAATAATTAATGCCTTTAATTACATTAATAATCATGTAACTAACTAATGTAAAAATAGCATGTTATCACACCCCCCAACTTGAATAATTGCTAGTCTCTTAGGAATTCACTAGGTAATCTCCTTAGAAAGTCTTATCATCCTTTGATCCTGCAACTAAAGAAGTGAAGTGTATCAATGTGTGATTACTTTTCATCATAGTGTGGACCATGGTGATCTAGATTCCTTAACTAGGTTGACTTCCTTAAAATATATTAGGGTAGTGCTCATCGGCTAAGATTCGAGTCAAATACTCAAGTGTAATCGAGGTGAGCATATCTAAGGTTTGATGCTATGGGAATGAAAAGATTCTCACACTCTCATGAGCAGATGTAATCCTCACCTCTCTAATTCTCACATCACTCTTTCACTCATTTGGAGGCTACTTGGTGCATTAGAATTCCCCTCAACTCTTCTTTCTCTTTTAAAGAGTGCATTGCAAAAGGATTTCCTATTTTGGGATGCATCGTTATAAGGTAGCTGAAAGAGTAAAAAGACACTATATCTAAAGGAATAACTTGGTTAAAAGCAAAAATCAGCATATAAACAAATTGGATATTATATACAAAGAAAGGTACCACGGATGTCTAATTATTCTCCCAAATGATGTGGATGATGATGGTAGAAAAGGATTAATAGAAAATGGTAGAGATGGTGTGGAGTGGTATACTTGATATAAACATGGTGGAAAATGGAATGGAATGGAAGTAAATGGTAGAGATAGGTATTTACATGGTAAAGATATTTTTCCCATATTGGTCTCCTTCTTTTCACTTTCTTTATTTCTCTCTTTCTTTTTCTCCTCATTTTCTTTCCTTCTTTCTTTTTGTCTTCTTCTTTTCTTCATTTCATATTTTCTTTTCTTTTGCTTCGTCTCTTCTTTCTTCTCTTTGGATATTGTATTTTTTTTAGAGAAGAAGAAGATAACATTTGAAGACTTTTCATAAAACAAGGATATGGAGGATGTCTTGATGTTTGAAGAGAGTATTCAAAATTTCTGAAGTGTAATATGAAGGGATATTTTCTTGTAAGGGAATTTATGAAGAAGATAGATGGTGGAAAATGTGGTGGATATATTTATCACTTGGGAGTGTAATTATAATCAGTGAAGCTGAATTTTGGGTGTCTAATTGACTAGTATGGAAAAGGTAAAACTAAATGCCTAAAGGATAGAATAGGTGCATAAAAAATTATGACACATTGCACTCTTCTAAGAGAAAGATTGGAAGCGAGAAATTCCCACACCAAATAGGTTCGGCTGATGTAAGGTAGGGGATAGGAATTTGCTTGGACTTCACTCAAAATCTCTCCTTTTCAATCCAATAGCACTTCAACCTCTGATTACTCATTTTCCTCGGTGCCCGTTAGATACCCAACCTCGAAGAAGTCAACCACTAAAAAGAATCCATGGTTTCTCTAGATCACTTGGCTTTATTACTCAAAATGTAATCACATGGGCTATGAGGCCCTCACTTCTACATCTCTAGGAATAGGATCTCAAAATGATAAGACTTCTAAGGTGTTTAAAAGTGGTAAAAATTTGAAAATTAGGAGTTTTAAAATAGTAAAAAGTTTGAAAATTTTGAGTTTTTCTAAGTCCTCACCCCCAACTTAAATCTTTCATTGCCCTCAATGAAATCATTATGTATATAATAAGATGGCAAAAATATCATGCATTACATGAAAAAGATTATAAATTGAAATGAGAAGTAAAAAGGTTTAGAAAAACTCATTAATGCGTGTTGACGCATGTCTTCGGAATTTGTCCAATTTCTTGTTGTTGTAGGTGGATTCCTTGAACTATGTATGTACATTGCTATAAACTACAAACAAAAACTAAATAAAATAGTAAGATAATCTTGGGGTGCCTTCCAAGAGCGCTAAGTTTAACGTCTTCAGCCAGACGAAACTCAATAAAGCTACGATAATCGATGAGATGAGGGTGTTACCATTATCACGTCCTCATATACCTCGGGGATATGCAGATTTACCTTACCTGCTGGTGTGGGTGGCTCTGCTGTAAGGTAAGGCTTTAGACGATGCCCATTTACCTTGAATTGTTTACCGGATTTAGGGTCGGAAATAAGCACTGATCCGTTGTCAAATGATTCCACAACCACGTAAGGACCGTCCCATCGTGAGCGCAGCTTACTGATAACATGCTATATTTACATCATAAAACATGATTTTTCATGCATATTAAAGCTTAAATGATTTAATTTACATGCATGTTATCATATTTATATGTATTTTTCTATTATTCTCTTAAAAAGTCATTATAATCTCAAAATACTTTAAATTAGGGTTAATTTTTATAAATTAGAGTTTCATAATTTGATAACCCATATTTTTCTTGAGATTATAATTGTTTTTAAAGAGAAAATAATAAGAGAAATAACTTTTATAAACATTCATTTTATTTTCTAAAGATTAAAATCTTAATAAATGAATGTATTTTTGAAATAATAATTTTAAATCTTACTATTTAATTAATTTGACCTTTTGGAATAATAGATAATTAAATTTTGGATCAAATGAAAGAAATTTGGATTAATTTGGAGTTGTATTTTAAAAGATATGATTTTTACAATTTTTAGGGATTTTTCTGTATTTTTCCGAATTTTCTATGATTTTATTTTCGATTTTTAATAATAAAAAATTAAATAAAAAAATTAAAAAATGGGCGCGAGGCCCGCGTGGATGCGACGTGGCACGCAGGGCCACGTGGCAGCGCCACGCAGACCCCGCGCAGCGCCTACGTGGCGCGGAATATATATTTATATATAGTTTTACTTATAAGTATAAAATGGGTCTTTGTCCTCCCCTATATGGGGAGGGTCATACCCGTATAAACGGTCGGGTATTATATACCCGAAAGTTTCTATAAATAAAGTCCGTGTGGGACTAATTTTTTTAGCTTACTTACCTTGCAGGCGACGTGGCGCAGCGCGGAACGTTGGATCTGGAGGGCGATCGATCGACGGACGTCGATCGCGTGGAGCGCGGACCATCGGATCGAGGATCACAGCACGTGCGTAAATCGGGGCGTTATAACGGCTACGATTCGATCGCGCGGATCGCATCTCAGCCGTCCGATCGCGATCCAAGGGGCGGAAATCAAGCGTTTTTATAACGCCTATTGGAGAGATGATCTGGGCCCTCCATCCGCGATCCAACGATCGCGATATTTTCTGAAAACGGTCCATCATGGACCGTTATCGTAACCGTCGATCATTTCGATCGGACGGTTACGATTTTTCGCCATATAAAAGGGCATGTTCTTCACGTTCTTATGCATCCAAGCAAGAATCAATATAATTGACTGTCTAGACACCTTCCTTGCTTGTTTCTCTCGAGTTCCTCCTCTTCCTCTTCAATTTCCGCATCCAAGGAGGGGTAGAAGTCGAGATTTGGTGAAGTATCGAGTGAGAAATCGACGCTTGAAGCTCATCATCGCGTTCTTGGTGTTCTTCGCGATTATTCATGATAATCACGACGATTTGATCGTAAAACGGGTTTAGTGGAAGCGGTTTTTCATTATCTACCTCCCAATCAAGTTTAATTTCTGTTTAGATTAGTATTTCAATTTCAATTTCATCAATTTTCATCTTAAATCGCGATTTCGCCGATCCGAAAATTCTCTCCTGTTCGAAATCTGATTTCTCCGCGAAATCAAGTCTAAATTGGACGATTTTTGATTCCGTGGAATCGATTTCAAGTCTTCTTTCTAAAAATACCATTTTCCCCAATTTCTACCATCAATTTCTTGTCCGATTTGACCAAATTCTAAAAGATCTTATGAAAATTCCTAAATTCCCTGTGGATTCGACCCATATTTACCATTATACCCCTCAATTCGAGTAAATTTTCTTAAATTGGTAAGTTTGGAATTATTTTTGACGCGATACCGCTTGAAATTGACGACATCGCGGTCTCGTCTCGTCACTTACCTGGAAAAAGCTTAAGGTGAGAGTTATATAACCAAACCTTTTCATTGACGTTGAAAGTTCTTCTTCTGATGTTCCAGTCATGAAAAGCCTTGGTCTTTTCTTTGTAGATCTCCACGTTTTCGTAGGCGTCGCGCCTTAACTCCTGTAATTCATGAAGCTGGAGAAGTCTATGTTTACCTGCTTTGTCCAGAGATAGGTTGAGCTTCTTAATTGCCCAATAGGCTTTATGTTCAAGCTCAACCGGAAGGTGGCACGCCTTCCCAAATATGAGTCGAAACGGAGACATCCCGATGGGTGTCTTGTAAGCCGTTCGATATGCCCATAAAGCATCAGGAAGCTTGTGCGCCCAATCCTTACCGTCTGGTCGAATGATCTTCTTTAGAATATTCTTGACCTCTCGGTTGCTCACTTCAACTAGCCCATTAGCTTGGGGGTGGTACGGTGTGGTGACGCGATGATGTACTCCATATCTCTTCAATAATACACGAAAGTGTGCATTATTGAAGTGTGAGCCTCCGTCACTGATTATGACCCTCGGACAACCATATCGGGAGAAGATGTTCCTCGTGACAAACCTGAGTACTTCCCGATGAGTGTTTGTCCTAGTGGGAATAGCTTTCACCCACTTAGACACATAATCAACTGCTACCAAAATATACTCTTTGCCATCGAAGGGTGGAAAAGGTCCCATGAAGTCGATTCCCCATAAATCAAATATCTCCACTTCAAGGATAGGCCTCATTGGCATTTCATCTTGCTTGGAGATGTTTAATGCTGCTTGGCATTGTAAGCACTCCGTATAGAAACAGTGAGCATCCTTGAAGATGGTGGACCAATAAAAACCGCTTTGTAAAATCTTATATGTTGTCTTCCGTGCGGCAAAATGTCCTCCACACGCTGATGAGTGACACATCGATAATATGCTTCCTTGTTCTTCTTCCGCTACACATCGCCATATAATTTGGTCGTATCCTACATGGAATAAAAGTGGTTCTTCCCAATAATAATATTTGAGTTCATGGAAGAACTTATCTTTACGATGCCGATTCCACTGCTCTGGGATAGATCCAGTCACAAGAAAATTGACGATATGCGCGAACCAAGGAGCATGACTATATACTGCAAGAAGATACTCATCAGGAAAAGAATCACTAATGTCTCCCGTACCTGAAACGTGAAGACGAGATAGGTGATCCGCCACCAAGTTTTCGCTGCCCTTCTTATCTCTGATCTCCAAGTCAAACTCTTGGAGAAGCAGCACCCATCGTATCAATCGTGGCTTCCCCTCCTTCTTGGAAAATAAGTACTTTAATACTGCATGATCTGTATAAATAACGATCTTGCTTTCCAAGATGTAATGCATGAACTTCTCTAATGCGTAGACCACCGCTAATAGATCCTTTTCCAGTCGTCGTGTAGTTCATTTGAGCTTCAGCAAGGGTCTTACTCGCATACCAAATGGCAGTTGGCTTCTTATCTATCCGCTGCCCCAACACCGCTCCAACTGCATAGTCTGAAGCGTCGCACATGATCTCGAAAGGTAAGTCCCAATTAGGACTTTGAAGACTTGGTGCTTCGATCAATGCGAGCTTCAACATCTCGAATGCGCGCTCCCCTTCTTTGTCTATAAAAAAAATCTGTATCCTTGCAAAGAAGAGTGGTTAGCGGTTTGGAAACTTTAGCAAAGTCTCGTATAAACTTGCGGTAAAAGCCAACGTGTCCTAGAAAACTACATAAATCTCGTAATGTAGTGGGGAGAGGAAGGTTTTGAATGACCTCAATCTTGGCCTTATCAACCTCCAAACCTTTGCCCGAGACAAGATGCCTGAGCATTACTCCCTCTCGCACCATAAAATGGGATTTTTCCCAACTCAATACCCAGTCGTTTCTGACGCAGACCTCGAGGATCTTTGTCAAGTGAGCTAGACTGCTATCAAAATCATCTCCAAAGATAAAGAAATTGTCCATGAAGACTTCGAGACTGTCGCCAAGGAAATCAGAAAATATCATCGTCATACATCTCTGAATGTCGCAGGAGCGTTACACAACTCGATTGGCATTCGTTTAAATGCGAACGTGCCAAAGGGACATGTGAACATCATCTTTTCTTGATCGTCCGGATGAATCGCAATTTGATTATACCCTGAATAATCATCCAAGAAACAAAAGTAAGTCTGACTTGCTAGTCGATCAAGGATTTGATCGATGAATGGCAACGGGAAGTGATCTTTCTTCGTCGCTGCATTCAACTTCTGATAGTTGATGCAAACTCGCTACTTCATCGGGAGGCGCATTTGGATCTCCTCTCCTTTGTCGTTCACGGTCAGCCTAACTCCTGCCCTCTTGGGAACCACGTGCACGTGACTCACCCACTAGATGATCTCTCCATTAAGCCACTTTAGAATCTCTTCTTTAACGGCTTCCCATACCTTAGGGTTAAGTTGGCGCTGGGCTTCCCTCACTGGTCTGGACTCGTCCTCGAAGAATATGCGATGAGTGCATAATGAAGGGTCTAATCCCCTCCAATCTACTAGAGTCTAGCCGATTGCTTGCTCCTTCCGTCGTAATACGTCGAGTAATCGTTTCTCCTGCTCCTCATTGATCTGGGAAGAAATGATCACCGGTTTAACCTGATGAGAGTCAAGAAAAGTGTACTTGAGTGTAGATGGAAGAGGCTTGAGCTCCCCTGTTGGCTCGTCCAACGGTAGCTCCTCGAAATCAGCTCCGTCGTTGACCGTCATGACTTCTTCGATGCAAGTCTCTATTTCTTGGTAATCAAATAGGTCGATAGCGCGCACATCCTTGAAAGCTTGTGAAGGATACTTCATCAACTTGTTGATGTTGACCTTCACCGTGTGCTCTCCCACCTTCAGAATCACTTCTCCTTTTCCCCAATCTGTAACGGCTTTTGCGGTAGCTAAGAAAGGTCTTCCTAGGATAATTGGGGCTTGACTAATCTCCTTAGTGATCTTCATATCTACAACTAGGAAGTTTACCAGAAAATAACATCCTTAGATTCTAACAATCACATCTTCTACTATGCCATGAGGCTACCTTACCAATCCATCCGCTAAACATAACTATATAAGGAAAGGCTGCAACTCCCCTACATGATGACGATCATATACGGCTTTAGGGAGGATATTGATACTAGCTCCGGTATCTAACAAGGATCTAGTAAAAGTCATTCCTCCAATCTCACTCGTAATCATGGGAGCTCCTAGATCTCTCTTTTTAATCGGAAGAGAATTCATCATAATTGAACTAATATTCTCACTCAATTGGATGCTCTTGGGGCTTCTATGGGGTGTGCATATGCCTTTAAGGAATTTAGCATAAGAAGGTATCTGTCTAATTGCATCTACTAAAGGGATGGTAATGGTCACCTTTTGAAAGGCTTCTAATAAATGATCATCAGATTCACTAACCTTAGCTTTAGGCTTACTCAATGCTTGAGGATATGGCACGGGTGGTTTGTATGTGTCGGGATTCGGCTCCGCTCGCACCCGTTCTTCCTCATCATCAGAACTATTGTCTCGCTCTACTACGACTGTCGGTGTCTCATCATATATCGAGCTCTTATGTAAGGGATGATCCTAGTAAGGATCAGGTAAGTCTTTGCCGCTCCTAAGGCTTGATATCATTAACGCAGCCTCCACTGCCTCCTCGTCAACATGCACATGACTAAGGTTGTGCGTTTGACTCGATGAGGACCCTTGATTCCTAGGGTTGATAGTGGCCTGCGATGGTAATTGGTCAAAAAATGAAACTTGCTTACCCTTCTTATTATTAGTCGAGGTAGGGATGTTCGTCTTGACGAAATCTGTATCTCGTCCACACGCGAGTTCATCCTGTTCATTTGCTCCATCAACTGAGAGATCGCACCGAGAATGGGATCTACAGATGGTGCGGTCGGTCGTGGAGCTTGATTGTACGATTGCTGTGGCGGAATATACGTCGACTGTCTTGCATTTGCGTAGGGTTACTGCTGCGAGTTTTGTTGTTGACCGGTGCTATATGGAGGATACATCTGATCCGTGTTCCTCCTAAATCCTTGCTGCTGCTGCATAGGATTATGATAAACAGGGTTATTAAAATAAGTTGGATATGTACCTTGATAGCTCGATCGTCCTTCTTGACTTTGCCCTCCTGGCGGGCCTTGTCTATACATGCCCTGCCCTTGAATTGCCATGATCGGACAATCCATCTCGACGTGGTCGAGGCGTGAGCAATGGGCACATGACGACGCTTCTTGTAGAGCGACGGGTGCGAGTCCTTCAGATCCATTGCGGATGTGGAACCGATCTAATAAAAGATTATGAACCTCCGCCATCTTCTCGATCTTCTCTAGGAGCATGCCCGTCTCTACCGACTTTGCGTCGATCAATCCTCCCTTCGGCATTGCACCTCTTCCGAATGGTTTTGCCGCCTTGTGGTGGCTATTCTCCACCACAGTCTCGATCAAATCCATTGCTTCATCTTCAAACTTGCTCATGAAGGTGCTACCACTAGCTGCATCTAAAAGATATCTATCTTGTGGGCCTAACCCATCATAAAATATATGTGTAAGCTCATGGTTAGACACTCCATGGTGAGGGCACTCTCTAGTGAGGTCTCTAAGTCTCTCCCAAGCTTCGTGAAATGTTTCACTCGGTCCTTGGGTAAACTCACGCATCGCCATCGACGGATCATTTTTCGTGCGTCGTTAAATCACAAATACGATGGTCAAAAAAAATTTATAAAACCAAACTCATAAAGATAGGATATAATAATCAAGTATTGTGTAAGTATCGGGTCGATCCACGAGAAGCAGGGTTGACTTTAATTGCAGAGTTGACTTGGTCAAACTAAGGTTTAAAAGGAGGTTTAAATAAGAGAAAATAAGGTGTAAGCAGTGTAAATGATATAAATAAGCTAAATAAGAAGTTTTAAGAATTGAAATCTCGAATTTGACAAATAAAAGTCAAAAGTCAAAGTCAAAGCATTGACTTTGACCAATAGTAGGTGTTCTACAAAATCAGAGAATCAAACAGAGTCAGAAGATTACAAAAATTAGATATTTAGAAACTAGAGAGAAAACGGAATTTATTGATATATATTTCGTGATTTTTGGACAAGAAATGGATTTATTATGAATTATTGAAAATCAACTATAAAAAAATCCCCGAAATTAACACCTCAGAGGAAATCTTCAAATTGAATGGTCAAATGAAATCCAAATCTTGCAATTTCTATATCAATGGAAATCTATTAACGAGAGAAATCTAACAGGACCAAAATTATTAACTTCTGATTTGTAAATCAAAAGTAATTGACCCCGAAAGTCAACGTTTGAATTCTGATGAAAGATGAACAGTCCTTGGTCAAACGTCAAATTGGAGGGTCAAATGAACTCGGAATTTGATGAATTTGCTATCCATGGAAATCTGATGAAAAGAGGAATCCAATGAAACTAAAATCAAGTGATTTAGAATTATAATCAAAGAGATATCCTATTTTCAAAATCAGCAACTTTTCGGATGGAAATTTGGGGAAAATAAAGAACACTATGAACTAATTTTCAAAATTAAAGATGATATTTTTATAGTTGGTTTGATTAATAGATTGATATAAGAGTAAGGTAATGTCCTAAGATTAACACATAAACCCTAAGTGTCGGTCAATCCGTCAAATCGTGACGCAGTCATCATTATTCAACCAGAGCTTGAATTATGGCCCAAGCTTGGCGTCTATCACGGTAGAATAATGAGCTGAATAAGCAACTAGAACTCGCATAGTATCAACCTTGGCCCCTATCCTCAGTCCTCACGGGGCTAAGACCTTCGCCCTAGCCTTGAGCGGGATCTCAGTGACAAGGCCCTCTAAATTTCTCGAGATTGATTCAATCGATGGATCCACCTGTGCTCCCTTGGCCTTTCGACACGAAACACTCTTGCCATGGAACAAGCGATCACAAAAGAAGATACAAAGAAGCAAGTCGGGTATCTAGATGCACTCGGTTCGTCACGCCGCACAATCCTAGATACCAGGCGAACACACAAGAACATAAGAAGAACAAACAATAACTAAACATACCAAGATAGTTGATCCCTAGCAGCCTTGATCCCAATGGCCAACCTCCAAAAGGAGTCCAACTAGAAGATGAATTTTACATTAGAGATGAGGCCTATTTATAGATAAGTTTGTGCGAAATTTGTGGATCGTGGCCCACGACGCGGATTTCACTCCGTGTGATTTCAGCCGTCGGATCGAGCGAAATTGGTGGCTCGTGACGCGGATTTCACTCCGTGTAATTTCAGCCGTCAGATCGCGCGTAATCGGTGGGATCGTGGCCCATGACGCGGATTCCACTCCGTGTGATTTCAGCCGTCCAATTGCGCGATTTAATCCCGACCGTCCGATTGGGCGATTTAATCCTGACCGTCCGATTGCACGATTTAATCCCGACCGTCCGATATCACTGTTCACGCCACGTAGGCATCACGTAGGCATCCATGTGGGCTTACGTGGCCCCGCCATGTGTCCGCATCGTGCCACGTCACCTCCGTGGGTCCCGCACGATTAACTAAATCCTGAAAAATCAAAATAAACTCCAAAAAATACTATAAAATTAAGAAATTCATAAATTCATTTGTATAACTCCTTTTTAATTCAAATTTTCTCCATTGGATTACAAATTCCTTCCTTTTTAATATCATGTCATCTAAAATATACTTTCAAAGAATAAATTAAGATGAATTAAAAATCACTTACTCATTTCATAAGCAATCTTCTTAATCACATTTTCATCTTAAAATTATCTTTCAAAACATGCACTAAAGTCAAAGTAATTTAAGAAAATAGATCAACTTCTATTAATTTTAACTTTGCAAAAGATTAATCATCAATCAAGCATAAAATTACCCCTAATTTATGCATAAATATCGACTTTAGTGAAATGACATACCAATGGAGAAAATTCCTAAAAAGTATGATAACATGCATCATATTCACATAAAATAAGCATGAATATGAGTCAATTAGGATAAGAAATTAAGTTATAAATGCATGTTATCACCATCCTAACAGAAGTGGTCTTTCCTACGGAATAGTATTTCCTAAGAAATTCCTCCTCCATCGCGAGTCCAAGAAGTGAACTCCTTTCCTAGCTTAAGAAACCAATCCTTAGATCTATCTCTAAGGGTGGCGGGAAAGAGTTTCATCTTCATTACATCTGCCGACACATTATGAATCTGATTGATCTCACATACTTGACTAAGCTCGTCGACATGTCTATAAGGATCCTAAGAAGGTTTACCATGGAAGATAGGTAACATACTCATCACATGCGAATCTATCCTAAAATTAGCATTTCTAGCTAAAGGTGCATGAATACAAGTAAAGGGTCTTTGAAGAACAGGCCTAGCATAATCACTAAGACGTCTCCTAACATTTCCCTCATCATTCAGGGCCATATCTAAGGTCGATCATGAAGCGGAAGATGAAAGTGATTGCGAGGAACGTTCAAAAAGATATAAGTGTAAAGGATTATCCCTCGTTCTCCAATTAGACTCTCGTCTCATAAATATGCACTAATATACTAATATATATAATAATAAGAAGAGATACTATAAAATTATTCAACAATGACAAATTAATCGTACCTGATTGTCGCTATTCGTGAGAGTTACGCTCTCCCAATTCGAGTACGACGCGATGATCGTCCGTCGTCCGTAGAGAGGGACTAATCACTTAATCTCGTCGAAATTGAGTATCTAAACGATGTATTTCTGATGCAAATAGCTCAGTGTAGGATCAAATTGAATTAAAATCAGAGAAGAATAGAAAAATCAAAGTTGACCGAGTCACAATCGATGATTTTCCTCAAAAATATGCCTTAATTCCCCAGCAACGGCGCCATTTGACGAGACTAAATCGTATGGTCGTTGATTACACACAATTTAGTGTCAAAACAAAGTCCTAATCTTACCAATTTATGATTAATCAATTTAATTAATTAGTATAATGGTAATTAAGGGTCGAATCCACTGAGAATTAGGGAAATTTGAGAGATATCTTTAAAATTCGATCAAATCAGACGATCAAATTAGGTTAGAAATTAGGGAATTTATGATATTAAGAAATATAACTCAATTTCGAATCCACGGAATCAAAAATCAGATGATTTGAATGAGAATTCGAAGAGTAATCAAAGTTTGAAGTTAGGAGATATTTTCGTTTCGCAAAACGATTAAAAACCGAAATTAAGATAAAATTAAACTTAATCTACAATGCTAAAAGTAAAATTAACACTAAATGATGAAAGATTAAGATGAAAGCAAACAATCTAACCCAAATTAGCCTTCGAAATGATCCAATTAATCGCCGGATGCAAGGCTTTTCATTCCGAATTTTTGAAGACGAAAGTGGCGTTCAAGATGGGAATTCTCCTTCCTCTCTCGATCAAATTTGGATTTCAAGTATTCAAATGAAGCGGAAATGCGTTACGAACACAAAGAAACAAAAGTCATGTGAAATGGTTGATTACACAAGATGAATTTGAAGAAACTCCATGAGCGCCTTCTTCCGTCGCGAAGAACTGCACTTAAAGAGGCGAAAATGGGCGTGGCCGTTGGATCTGATGGACTCATCACGATCAACGGTCAGATGACGCGCCTTTTGATTGAAACGACGCCTTGGATTGATGACCGTCCGATCGCATTTGAAGGGTCGAGATGCGATCTCATCCCGCGTGTGAGGAGAGACTTCATTTGATCGCATCCATTGGATCTTAATCCAACGATCGCGATTTAATCCGAGGTCCATCGGTAGCTTTAAATCTCCACCGTTATAATTCGTGAGATGGACGGCTCGGATGCTTTCACTTAAAGTTCATTTAAGCACGTGCATTGATCTTTGATCGCGTGGACCTCGTGTCCACCGCATCCACTCGCGCTATTGATCGCGCTTTCCATCCAACGCTCCACGATATGCCACGCGTCCTGCAGCGAAGAAATCAACGGGACTTTAGTCCCACACGGAGAAAAAGAAGATGAATATTCGGGTATAAAATGTAGAGGGTATTATACGGTTAGCTTAAATTCCTCTATGGAATGCTTATAAGTACTATAACAATTATAATATATAGACTATAATAATAACACGTGTACACATCTCATCCGGGAGCCACGCAGGCCATCGCGCGCGTCCACGTGGCAGAGCCACGTGGCCCTGAGCGCCACGTCGCATCCACGTGGGTTCGCGCGAATATTACCCCTTTTTTGCGATTTTTTTAATTAATTTAAACACTTAAAAATCGAAAATAAATATAAATAAATTCAGAAAAATTCTAGAAAAATTCCTATAAATTGTAAAAATCATAACTTTCAAAATATAACTCCAAATTAAGTCAAATTTATTTTTTTGGATCAGAAATTAAATAATCTATCATTATAAAAATAACTTTATAAAAATACATAAATGTTAATAAAGATATTTTCTCTTATATTTTCATCATTAAAACATATTTATGATCTCACTTATAATTAGGATTAAAGATTATAATGTTTAATTATTTATAATAATTCATAAATTAGTGTATTTTTAGATCATAACATGAATTAATACAAAATGATAGAAATATGCTTAAAATATGATAACATGCATATATTTGGAATAATTAATGCCATTAATTGCATTAATAATCATGTAATTAATGTAAAAATAGCATGTTATCACTGACGTGGAGCGCGGGACCCGCACAGATGCGACGCGACACGCAAGGCCACGTGGCAGAGCCATTATGACCTTGACTTTTGATTTTCTGAGTCAAATCAAAGGTGTGAAATCTTAAAATATCTTATCTAGTATATTTATATCATTTCTATTTATAAAATATCATTTCCACTTCTTAAAATCTTTAATTAAACTTAAGTTTGACTAAGTCAACTCTACAATAAAAGTCAACCTTGTTCTTTGTGGATCGACCCGATACTTACACTATACTTGATTTTATATCTCTTCCATTGTGAGTTTGGAATTATAAAGTTTGTTTGAACGACGTTTGTGTGTTTTAACGACAACATAAAACGCTTAGTCAACATGGAAAAATCTTAGTGCTTCATCGCAAATCCAATAGCTACAACTTGAAGGCATCGTTTTGCATTCTAATGTTACATCTATATCGTTGATTGAAGATGAAGAGGCAAATCGAACGGCCCCACCCAAATTTTTCTTATTTATACCCATGTTCTTTGATAGAAAGAGCATTCTCGGATGTTTTGATTGATCAAATTGCTTACACGCCTCAATCCTTGAATCTCTTGCTTTCTTCCTCTTCTAGGCTCATTTTATCATCCAAGGAGTGTTTGAAGTCAAGATATTGTCGAGAGAATAGGGAAAATTTTTTGCATAAACACTTGATTTATTTCTCAAAATGCGGAATGAAACGCCTTTATCCAGAAATGAATTGGATCATTTCAAGCATGATTTTGGGTAAACTTATGTATTTTCTCCCTAATCTTTCTTCCTATAGTATTAGATTTCAATTTTGAATAGTAGATTGGTCGAAGTTATAGAAATTTTAGCGTTTTCTCTCTCTTCGTGATCAATTTTTCTGTCTTGACTTAACTCCTTGATTTTTCTATGAATAATGATCCAAATCATATGATTTGTTATTCCATGGATTTTTTGGAGTTTTCTTTCCAAAAACACTAAAAGTTTTAATTTCTCAACGCATTTCATAATACAATTTTATCAAATTTGAATTATACCTTGAAATTCCTCTAAATCTCTGTGGATTCAACCCTTATTCATAATTATACTAATCAATTCATGATTTAATCTTAAAATTGGTAAGTATGGATTCTATTTTGACACTCATTTGTGTGTTTTTGAAGACCATGCATAATCGGTTCATCGAGTTTTCTCAAGTGCCTTGGGTTTACTCAATCAAAGATTGCAGTAAAATTGTGTATATGGTGTAAATCCTAATTTGAGATATTTTTACCTCATGCAAGTACTTTATTGGACTTCATACTAGATTTATCTAATTATACCATCTCTCATCCCATAAAAATGTTGATAGATAAGTAAAAATCATCTTACTCTCTTCTAGGAAAGGGTTTCATCTTCATTATGGTATGGCTTTCATTGTAGTAGATAAATGTTTGACTACTTACATGCCTCTACTCCTCTAGGTGGAGAAATCATTGAATAGAACTTTCATCTTAACAGTTTTTCCTTTTCCATTGACTTGATTTTTACAAGTGTGTCAAACAACAGGTGTTTCAAGTTTGAAATTCTCTTAAGAGGTGTTTTTTGAGGCATCATTCTCAATACTCTTAAGAGGTATTTGACTCATGAGAAAAATATGATCTATAATATTTTCCAAATCACACTTTCAAGTTATACTAATCTATGTTTTCATTAATGGATGATCTACGTTGAAAGAAATTAAATTATCTAGTTAATTGATTTAAATATCTATTCCTATCAAGAGTGCTAGAATTTGGATATTCGTACACATATTACACTAAATTTATATACATAAATACTTCTATTGATTGGTGATTCCTTTGCCTAAATATCCCTTTGCATACAATCTAAGTTTGAAATTCAAATTTTAGTTAATATAGAATTCATGCTACTTCAAAGTGAACACTTATTGGTCCTTTGGTCCAAAATATAGCTAAAGGCTATTAAGTTCTCTTACTACATCATTAACATGATATCAATCTAATTCTTAGATAATTAATATATTCTCATTTCATCACTTCTATCAAATTCAAAATTCTATTGTTTCACTAAGGCCAAGAAATGTTCCAGGTACATTAACATCCATAGAAAATTCTCGCCCTAATTAATATACTTCATCTATAAACACTTAATTTAAATTTTACATATTCACTTCATATTCATATAGTATATGTTCTTTGTATGCTGTAAATGAAGATTGAGTAGTTTAATCAAGTCAATACAAAGACAACATAAAGTCAATAGCAAGAGTCAAATTCTATGACCAAAATCAAGTTACCATCAAAGCCATATAAAATTTTAAGCCAATTCAAACTCAAGTTGATTTTTCACGCCATAAGTCAAGCAAATAAAGTCGAAGTAAAAAAAAATCAATGTTCAATGGTCAAAAAATAGGTTAAAGTAAAATTCAACATTTACTCAATCAAGGTTCAATGATTAGCTTTTCAGTTTATTTACGTTCATTTATTTTATCAAGGCTTTTCATTTTTCTTAGCAAAAGCACATTAATAGTTGCAAATGGAGGACTGATTGTGAGTCAAGCTTAGCCATGAAGTCAATTGGGGTCTCTCAATGAGTATCCTTGATCCTTGATAACATGCATTTTATACATGTATTTACATGATTATTAATGCAAATAAAA